>LPNX010900691.1:3592-100698 GCA_001517045.1 Pseudotsuga menziesii
TTTCCTTTCGGTAGGATTAATGCAGTTATTTTTATTTTATGCAGACATATCAAACCCTACTGGCCTATTGATACTCTCCATAACCCTACTGCATACCGTGTAGGATTGACCGGATGGCTTTTTGCTTAAGATCAAAGTTTTGAAGTAGAAATCTGTTTTTGTTATGTTAATACCAAAGTCTTGAAGTAGAAATCTGTTTCTGTTATGTTAAGATCAAATTTTTGAAGTAGAAATCTGTTTTTGTTATGTTAATACCAAAGTCTTGAAGTAGAAATCTGTTTCTGTTATGTTAAGATCAAATTTTTGAAGTAGAAATCTGTTTCGGTTATGTTAAATTGAGAGATTTTTTACCAAACAAGAAAAGTGATATGTGATATTAGTGACCCTTATCTTTCCTCCACGTACATATTATAATGTTGTGAAAATAACTAAATAACTATGGTTTTAATGTGGAACATATATTTTGAATTAAGCAGCTCCTATTGGAAGAGTGAAGGAAAGGAACAGCCACGGTGCATATTTCCTTCCTGATTCATTTTTCCACAATACTGTTGCCCATAATAATGTACCGAAAAGGATAATTTATCTCGCCTGCACAAAGCCTTATAATAAGAAGCACCACCAATTGGCATTCAATGACTCGTTGGCTGAGCTCTACATCAATAGTCATCCCACTTTCTGTAATCCCCCACAATAATGTACCAAAAAGGATAATTTATCTCGCCTGCCCAAAGCCTTATAATAAGAAGCACCACCAATTGGAATTCAATGACTCGTTGGCTGAGCTCTACATCAATAGTCATCCCACTTTCTGTAATCCCCCACAATAATGTACCGAAAAGGATAATTTATCTCACCTTCCCAAAGCCTTATAATAAGAAGCACCACCAATTGGCATTCAATGACTCGTTGGCTGAGCTCTACATCAATACTCATCCGACTTTCTGTAATCCCCCATGTGCTAGCCCATACAATAATATTTAAACAAGTTTTCCAACAAAAATCGATGAGATATTCAATTGCTTAGGGTATATCATACAATAAAGCAGTCCAACAACCAATAGGTGCACTCCTTGCATTATGACTGGGTCTGATTACACAGCGTTATATCAAGTTTATATCTGGCAAGTGGATCTGAAATGTAAGAGAAATGTAAGAGAGTTCTTGTTTCTCGATCTTTATCAACGGTCATGCAATTCTATCACATGAATATGGTCCCTTCGTTTTGTCTTGTTCATAAAATATGCCAAAGGTGGAGATACAGATGATACGAGACTAATTAAAGTGGAGAGAAATCACTCCTTTATTTTTCAAGACGGATAATTTTCAAAATGATTTTTGGAACTTCATGATCATGACTGTACAATACTGCAGTTTATCTTTAGATATATGTCGATTGACCCACAAACATAACTGCAGGTTTCTCTTTAATATTGTACTGGTATACAATTTATCTTCTAATAATCTATACTGATTGATCCACGAGGAGAATCGTCGGCTTCTTTGTGCTGTATTAGTGAATCGGTGTTGTATAAAAATAAATCATTCAATTCTGTGGAGAATCCGTAGGTTCCCAAGTTGTTATCTGCGGCACTGAAGTTCTTCATCCAGGCTGATTCATAGTTTTCCCCCTCCGGCGAGGTAGATGCAGAAAAAACAAGTGGATTATCATTTTGGGCTGATGCTGTAGATGGGTTTCCTAGTCTTGTATGATTATCCATGTGGCTGTCATACAGAAGTACTGGAGAGGCTGCTGTTTCATAGTAAATCTGCAAGCTTGCAGCATCCGAGTTATATTGATCATGAGCAATGGAATGCGGTATTTGCAAGGCGTCAATGCAGTTGGATGCCTGTATTGAGGAGCTGGTACTGATTGCAGTCATGCAGTTGTTGGAAGGATGATCAACGAGAATTCCTTCAGACCGCTGGAAGCTCGGTCATTATTCGGACACGGTATTTCCATAGCAGCCATTGGAACCGGCCTCATTCCCACAATATTTTAAAAAAAAAAAAATTCAGCAGACGTCGCTTAAGCGACGCTTTCAAACTGTCGCTTTTCCGACGGATTTTGAGATATCCATCGCAAATCCGACACTTGTAACCGTCGCTTTTCCGACTCCTTTTTGATCGCCGTCGCTTATCCGACAACTGAAGGTGTCGCATATCCGACGCCTTACGTTGATATTCGTCGCTTAAGCGACGGTTATGGAGGCTATTTTTCAAAAAAAAAAATTCTACCGTCCAAAATATGCTGTCGCTTAAATGACACTTTACATTTAACCGACGATTATGTAGGTGTCGCTTAAGCGACGGTTATTTAAGTGTCGGATAACCGACGCCACATTTCCGACGCTTAAGAAAAAATCAAAGTGTCGTACATGCGACAGGAAAGTGTCGAAAATCCGACATGACGGCCGTCGGATTTTGGGTCGAAATGTAGTAGTGCTAGTAGCTAATTCATCATTTTGTACTAGTGTATGATCTAAGGAGAGATTGTACGTTGCAGAAGGAGGGAATATTTGTTCCAGCATCCTAACAGAATTTTATTGGACACCATACTCAGGTCATCCAGGATATCAAAAAATGATATCTATAGTTAAGAAACACTTTTTATGGCCTAATTTAAAGGTTGGTATAACGTTGTTTATCACAAAATTTCAAGAATGACAGCTGGTCAAAGATGGGTACCAACATCCTTTGGGGTTGCTACATCAATTACCCATTCCGGAATGAAGTGGGAGGTAATTAGTATGGATTTTATCATGGGTATACCTAAAAGTAAGAATAAAAATGATTCTATCTTTGTAGTAGTTGACAAATTGTCAAAAGCAGCACACTTCATTCCAGTTAAGTCGACGTACAAGGAAGTACATATTTCCGATATCTTCTTAAAGGATATATTTAGATTGCATGGGATACCCAAGGAAATCATCTCAAAATGAGATACTAAGTTTACCAGGAACTTTTGGAGATCCTTATTATCTAGATTAGATATGTCGTTGAACTTTAGTACTGCTTACCACCCGTAGACAGATGGGCAGACTGGATAAGTAAACATGATTATAGAGAACATGCTTAGGATGTATATCATGAACAACCCCACCAAGTGGGAAGATTACCTGCATCTTGCAGTGTTTGCATATAACAATGGATACCATACTTCTGCTAAGATGATTCCCTTTGAGGTACTCTATGGATGAAAGTGTAGAACACGAGTTACTTGGGATACCCCGGTGGATCTGGTCATGTTAGGGGATGACTTACTAAAGGAATTAGAATAATTGGTTACCAAGGTCCAAATGAACCTTAAAGAAGCACAAGACTTACAGAAAAGCTACACGGATAAGAAAAGAAAAGATAAATATTATCAAATAGGTGACCATGTTTACTTTAAAGTAAAATCAAAATGAAGCTCGTTGAGCTTGGGAAGGTGTGGTAAGTTAGCACCTATATTTTTTGGACCCTTTCAGATACTGGACAAGAGAGAGACAGTGGCATATGAACTAGCATTACCCACTCACATAAGAGTCCATAATGTTTTCCATGCATTTTTTAAAGAAATATGTTTATGATACTAAACATCTGATTGATTGGTCCTTATTACAGGTGGAACCTAAAGGGGAGTTTGCACCTAAACCCCTTCATATACTGGATAAGAGAGAGTTGCATCTCAAGAAGTGCTCCATAGTCCAGTTGAAAGTACAATGGAGGCACTTCGAGGCTAATGAGGCTACTTGGGAGAATGAAGCCACCATGAGAAAGGATTACCCCACCTTGTTTCATGATTTCATTTTAATTTCCTAGAGCACTAGAAACGGTGTTGTTCTAAGTGGGGAGGGATGTAATATGCCAAATTTTGACGTAACACTTATGGGCATAATCCCCATTGATTAGGATGCTACTTTGATGTTTAAATTGGTATATTGGGTCTAAGACCCCACTGCATATGAACATAATAATTTTTTTGATATATTGGGCATAAGCCAATTTCATATCTTATATATATATATGATTTCATGTGTTGGGCATGGACCTTGAAGTACATAATTGACGAGATGTTTTGTGTTGAGCTAGGAGCTCTCGAGCACATGGATATTTGATGTTTTGTGTCAAGCAAGAATTTCTAGAGCACATGAGTATTTTAATTTGTGTTGAGTGAGAAGCTCTAGTACACATGAGTTATGAAGCATTTTTGTCGAGCATGAAGCTATGAAGCACATGAAAAGATAAAATTGTAAGTATTGAGCATAATCCCTGGATCCTTCCAAGTAGATGTTGAGACTAAGCTCTGGAACATCGGATCCTTGGCCATTGTATCCCTAGGTGTATCATACAAGTACATCCTAGCATTAGTGTTGAGTTAGGAGCTCTGGAATAGCACTAAGTTTGTAACTCCCTATTTTTAGCGTTGAGTATGGGATCTGAATAAGCACTAGGTGTTGCTGAAAAGAATTAATTATGTCGGGTGAAAATGACTCGAATAAAACATTGATCGCATCTTACTTATTTTTAAGTGATTAAATAAAATTTTGAATTTGTGTATCTCATCAAGTACTAAATAACTACCATGTTATACGAGAGAATCCAACATGCAAGGAGGGTTAGAGTTGCCTAACCTAGTTGAACTAACCCATACCTAAAGGCCTTATTAAAGAAAATAACTAAGCTAAAAGAAAAGTGTCATATGCTTAGGGATCATGCTATATGATACCCAACAATAAAATGTTAACAAATAATATATATATATATATATATATATATATATATATAATTGCTACATGATATGTATAAAGAATAAGCATAGTAATAATACTAATAACTATAAGAAATAAAGAAATGATCCATATGTTATTGTTATTACTAATGATAACTAAATATTAAAATACCTACAAGAGTCAAAATAGGAACTAGTCAAAAGTTCCTAAGTTAAATATTCAAATTACCTAAAGTAAATAAAAACATTTATTTCAAGAAATAAAATGATTCTTGATATAACTCCCCGTTGACTGACAAGCATGCCTATAAAAACCCAAGCCAAAGAGAGGCTTGGGGATCTTTTCATTATTCCATCATTCTGCCTGATTATTCTTAAGAGAGTTCTTGGAGAACATTTTTTCCTAAGAGGAAAAAGGAGAATTAATACAGAACCTGATATCATAGATAGGGAAGCCTTACCATAGGAGTTCTAAGCTACTTGCATGTTGAAACCAGCTCGGGGGGATACGGATTCATAACAGGAACGGTTATGGATCATGGTTGGGTGGAACATGGTAGTTCCCAAGTTATTCAGTTATCTGAATAGAGGACATATCTGTCTATGAATTTGTTAATGCTAGGTATTTGAGTGTGAAGGATTTTTAGCTATTAAAATAACTTCATCTTGCGGGTATGAGGTTCTTTATTTATCCCTTGCAAACTACATAGGTTTTATTATTAAAAAGAGTAGTCTGAATTCTGAAATATTATTTAATAACTATCTGCTATAAGCTAGGTTATATTTTATGCATTTCTACTTTCTTTGCTTATAGGTTAAACTCATTGTTTATTAGCAGATGTATTTCTTTTATTAGAGGTTAGATTATATTTTTCTATTCAACCAGGCTATTCTAATATATTTTATTCATGATGAATTAAAAAACTTAGTGTTATCTATAGGAGGGTTTGGTTTCTATTTATGTCTGCAATTTATTTCCTATTTATTTCTTTCAAGTTCAAAACCTAGAATTATTTAAAAATAGGGCATATATCTTATCTCTGCTAGCAGATTTCATATTTCTAGGATGCTCATATTATTTATAAATAAACCAAAGTATTATCTATAGTATTATCCTAATCTCTATGCAGGAAATTATAACTTAAACATAGATTGCTAACACTTTAAATAAAATATCATAAAAACAAACTATCACAAATCATTTCCATTTTATAAACAACAACATCAAATTCCAAGTTAAGTTATCGAGACCACTAAGGTCTATAGTAACGTGTGCCTCATATTTAATAGCCACACTATATACTTTATAACCTAACACAAAATACATTATCAAAATCCTATCTCTCAAGAGATTATAACCCAAGAAATCAACTAAAACCTAATACAAAATACATTAAGATATATCGTATAAATGAAAAAGGTTACAAGATCGAATCCTATTGGCATTCTTGCAAAACCAAAATATCAACAAAAACATCATTTATAACACACATAGCCTAGGATCGAATTTTGCGACCTCGCGGTTTAAAATCTAGTGTTACATTCCAACCACGACCAACATCGATTCCTGTAAGGTTCAATTCGTAATATTTTATCAACACTGTAATAGCTTATAATCATTCAACATAGTCTACGCTACAACATTTAAAATGCAAGAAGGATTAAAATGAAACCGTTTCCCTATCAACATTTCCACACATTAAAATACCAAACAAAATATACACGCTGTAAATCATAATCAAACATTTCCACACAGTAATATAAACCCATCTTATATGTTCTAATCATTTCGAGGCTCATGGACAAGAGACAGAGGAAACCCATTAACATAAAATATAAACAAATAACCACTGTCTATGTTATCATAGAAACAACATCCCTTTTGCAAGGTTAAACACCACAGTTCATGGCCATTCCCAAGTTAATGTACATTGTAAACAACACCACAAATCACCATAAATCAATAATTCACCATTACATTACATAGACACAAATTTCCAGGAGTGCCATTGCTAGCAATAGCACATATATAAAGCAAAATCAACTTAGTTAATAAACCTATTAGAATAATCAACCCATATTTACCTACATTTGACATTAATTAATCATTTTTGTCTTATTACCTAGATTCCTAGATTCCATTCTATGGTAGTTTCCTTCCACATGTCCTAGAAGTCAACACATGCTAAAAATGAGTCATGGAGATCTTGGGAAACATCCTGGAAACCAATTTTAGCAAGTCTTCTTTATTCCGGATTCCTTAAATCGCATATCTACTTTTTCTGAAAGTTTCCTTGCTTTATAGTTGTTTTAAGGAAAAAGGAAAAGCTAGTCTAGGTGTAACTACCTTGTTTTTTTCCCACATCATTCTCCCTCCTTTTATCCAATTAAAAGAATTCATGACCTATATTTCCATCCCTCTTTAGCTTTCCCACTTTACTTAGCAAATTCATGAGCATCTTCATAGATTTGGAAACTACTTTATGCACCTATGGGGGATTTGACTAGTTTTGCTAAGCATGCTTTTTTACTATTTTGAATTGCATCCTTATGCATTCAAACCTCTCATGTAATTATTTATTCGAGAAGCATATTACTTCACAAGGTTGGATATTGTACACTTACTCAATATCGATTAGTGTTATTGTCCAATTTCAGTCTCCTTTGGTGTGAATTTTCCATGTTTGATTAGCAATTTTTTGAGTGTTATTGTTCTATCTACTGGGTTCAATTTACACATGGTATCATATCCTTTGTATATTTATTTATCTCCTTCCAAATTGTTATTGCAGGTTCGACATCTTGACTAGGAGCGCATTCTGCTGATTGGAGGGCATAGTTACTGAGATATGGACCAATCTCATAAGATCATCTTGACTCCATTCAATTTCTTTGAGTGGAAATATGAGATGGATATATTGCTGAGAGAGAAAGGTATCTACATGGTGGCCATTGAAACTGAGGTAGATCCCAATGCAGCTATAGAGAAAATTAAATGGCACATCATGAGGGATGAGGCCTATGGTCTTTTGTGTCTGAGCATTGCAAGAGACCCCCTGTTCCATATTGATGGATTGCAATCACCTAATGAAGTGTGGGAGAATATTGAAGATATTTTTGGAAAGACAGATGAGATGAGAGGAAATCAAATCAAGAATGAGTTGATCTCCTTGAGTCCCAGTAGCTTTGAATCATTGCAACTCTACTTTTCCAAGTTTAAGGCCCTTGTTTGCAGCTAAAACAATGTGGGATTGAAAAGAAGGAAGAGAAACTAGTCTTGGCCATACTCCTTAAGCTTAGTCCTGACTATTCAGTGTTTTTTTTGACCTTCCATGCCACCAAGTTGAAAGCATGAGCCTGGAAGATGCCTAATCTTGCAGAGTTCATGGAATCCCTCACATAGTAGCATGATACTATTGATGATGATGGGCACCATCAAAAATTCCAAATACCAAGCTTTGGTTTTTGGAGATTCAAGGGTGGATTCCAAAAGCAATAAAAAAGCCAAAAATCCACCTGAGAAAAAGAGAGACAAGTCAAAGTCTCAAGAGGAGCCCCAAGGTTCCAAGAAGAACTCACAGAAGAAGAAGAATAAAGGAGAAATGATCAAGTGTGCATACTGCAATAATGGCTATCATCTTGGGAGCTATTGTATGAGGAAGAAAATTGACATGTTGACCCAAATCTTGGAGAAGAATAATATATCCCTTCTTGATTTCTCAAACAAGAAGGAAGGAGGATCAAATTCAAAAGACACAGAGACAGTACATGCCTTGGTTGTTGGCACATCAAGCTCACCTAGCTTCATCATAGATTTTGGAGCTTCTAGACATATGGTTTCGACAAAGGAGACATTCTCCTCTCTTGACATGTCGAAAATTTTTCCAATAGTTTTGGGAGATGACTCTCTCACTGACATTTTGGGTAAGGGTAGGATTGATATTGACCATGGTAATTTCAATAATGTGTTGTATGTTCAAGTTCTTTCCTCTAATCTCTTGTCAGTGTATCAGATGAATCATAGTGGGTCTCCAAACAAGGTCATCTTCTCCCCTAATGATGTTGAAATCATTGAGATTTCAAATGGTAAAGTCATAGAAAAAGGTGTTGTTGATCACACTTCGAAGGTATATAAGTTTTCCCATTTTCTACCCTACTCAAACCCCTCTTCTCTTCTGATTCATGCTAATGAAGCAAGCAATATTTAGCATGCAATATTGGACCATATTAACTACAAGTATATTTATGATTTGAGTGAAAATGATATGGTCATAGGGTTACCAAAGGTCAAGTTTTCTAAGGGAGTCTATCACGGTTGTATCCTAGGAAAACACCTAGAGCACAAGTATGAGAGAGCTAGTCATGAGAGAACATTCGCACCTCTTGATTTGTTCCACATTGACATTGATGGTATGTTCCCTCATATGTCCATGAGTCAAGCCAAATATGCGCTCACCTTCATAGATGAATTTTCTAGGTATTGTTGGGTTCACTTCCTAAAGCATAAGTCTGAAGTTTTTGACCTCTTCATAGTCTTTAGAGCCTTGGTTGAAAACCAGTCTGGGAGGAAATTCAAGATCCTCAGATATGAAAATGGTGGTGAGTATACCAAGTATGAGTTCATACAGTATTGAAAGGATGTAGGTATCCATATTCAACATTATATCCCTTACACACCACAGCAAAATGGTGTTGCTAAGAGGAAGAACATATCGCTGAAGGAGATGCAACTTGTATTATGGAGGCTAAAAATTTTCCACCAAAGTTTTGGGACAAGGATATAAAATGTGCATATTACATATAGAATAGGGTGCCTCATAATAATATTTATGTTATTACTCTTTTCGAAGCTTGGAGTGAGCCCAAGCCAGCTGTGACGCATTTCAGGATTTTTGGCTCAAAGGCTTGGGCTAGAATTCCAACTGAAAAGAGGAAGGCTTTGCAACCCCAAATCCAAGAGTGCCTATTTTTTGGGCATTCTGAATATTCAAAAGGGTACAATCTGATTAAATTGATCACTAACAAATCTTTCATTGAAAGAAGTATTCAGTTTGAAGAAGAGCCTTTAGCAGTAGTTGAAGCTGGAGAGTCCTCTTCATCACAGGAACCATTGATTGTAAGTAAATAGAATAATGAGTTTGGTGATTCTGATATGTCTAATAATGATTATTTGATTGCATATCCTAACATTATTACAATACCAAAATGGGTAGCAAATACCATTCATGCAGATGGGGAACTAGCTAGAAATCCTAATGACACTAGGAGGACTAGATCTCAATTTGAGAGTTCCCTTTGTGTGAAAGATCCTCTATTTGATGAGATGTGCTATCTAATGGTTGAATTATATCCAAAAAAATACGAATATGTAGCACATGATCCAAGATGGAAAACATCCATGAAAGAATAATTCATCTCTCTAGAAGAACAACACTTGGTAACTGGTTGAACTTCCCCCAGGGAGTAAGCTAGTTCAATGTAAGTGGGTTTTCAATACTAAGTTTGCTGCTGAAGGTTCACATTAGAAATATAAGGAAATATTGGTAGCTGAGGTCTACTCACAAGATCATGGTATTGACTACAATGAAACATTTGCACCGGTGGCAAAGATGGACTCCATAAGCCTAGCTCTCGCCATTACAGCTTGGAAGCAGTGGGAAGTACATCGCATGTATGTGAAGTGTGCTTTCCTAAATCTAGATCTCAATAAACATATTTACATGCAGCAACCTGAAGGGTTTGTTTCTAATCCATATTTAGTGTGCATGTTAAAGAAATCATTGTATGGGCTCAAGCAAGCCCCCAGGGCTTGGTATGCCAAGATTGATGGATTTTTGCTATCATTGAGTTTTGTTCGATGCAAGTATGATCCTAATGTATATTTGAAGATGATTCATGGTTCTTTGTTGATTATTATTTTGTATGTGGATGAACTACTAATTACAGGAAGTTCAAAGAAAGAGATTTCCTCCTTGAAGGTTGCAATGAACCATGCATTCTCTATGATAGATTTGGGATTGTTGAGCCAATTCTTGGGTCTCAAAATTTATCAATCCTAACATGGAATAAAAGTACATCATTCCAAGTATGCTTCATATTTTATCATCAAGCTCAACATGAAATATTGCAATCCAAGAAAGACTCCATTCCTTTCAGGAGTTTATCTTGAAGAAGTAGGTTCTTCTCCTATGGTAAATAATACACTGTATAGGAAGTTGATTGGCTGTTTGCTTTATCTTACACACACTCGAACTGATTGATATTATGCAGTTAGTGTGGCTTCAAGATACATGGATCATCCTCATGAGATCCACTAGAGAGCATCCAAAAGGATCCTAAACTTTGGTCAAGGAACAAGAACTCATGGGATCTTCTACAAAGCAAAATATGATCTTGATTTGATTGGATTTACTGAAAGTGATTGGGCAGGTGACAACACATATCAAAATTATACATCAAGATATGTGTTCATGCTTGCAGAAGGGCCAATCAGTTGGTCAAGCAAGAAGCAAAGTGCCATAGCACTCTCATCTATAGAAGCAGAGTATAGAGGAGTTGTAAATGCAACAAATCAATGTTTGTGGTTGCAGGGGATACTTGGAGAATGCAGCTTTGAATCATAGTTTTCAACTATTTTATACTATGATAATCAGAGCACCATTCAACTATGCAATGATCCAGTTCAGATACAGCAAACCAAGCACATTGAGATCCATATGCACTACATCAGACAACTTGTGCATGATGGTACCATTGTTCTACTCTTCTGTGCATCTTCATAACAAGTAGCAGACATATTCACCAAATTTTTTGTGAGAAGACCTTCAGCAATCTCAAATCACTGTTGGGGATCTCTGATCATGTTGTGAAGCATTATCGATGACAATATTTCCAAAATTTTGTTTTCCTATCCATGTTTAAGGGAGTATTTTCCCACTGGGCTTTTGCCTCTTTCCTTGGTGTTATGGACAAGCAGTATGTAAAGGGTGACTAAGCCTTGTTTCTAGGCCCTATAGTTTTATGATATTTACTCATAAAGTGAGGCTTAATGGGGGGTTTTAGAATAATCAACCCATATTTACCTACATTTGACATTAATTAATCATTTTTGTCTTATTACATAGATTCCTAGATTCCATTCTACACTAGTTGGCTTCCACATGGCCTAGAAGTCAACACATGCTAAAAATGAGTCATCGAGTGCTTAGGAAACATCCTGGAAACCAATTTTATCAACTCTACTTTATTCCCAATTCCTTAAAGTGGATATATGTTTTTTTTGAAAGTTGCCTTGATTTATAGTTGTTTTAAGGAAAAAGGAAAAGCTAGTCTAGGTGTAACTTCCTTGTCTTTTGCCCACATCATCCTCCCTCCTTTTCTCGGATTAAAAGCATGTATGATTTGTCTTTAAATCCCTATTTATCTTTCCCACTTGACTTAGCAAATCCGTGAGCATCTTCATAGATTTGGAAACTGCTTTATGCACCTATGGGGTATTTGACTAGTTTTGGTAAGCTTGCTTTTTGACTATTTCGAATTGCATCCTTATGCATTCAAACCTATCATGTAATTATTTATTTGAGCAGCATATTACTTCACAAGGTTGTCTATTTTACACTTAATCAATACATATTAGTTTTATGCTCCAATTTTAGTCTCCTTTGGTGTGAATTTTGCATGTTTGATTAGCAATTTTGTGAGTGTTATTGTTCTATCTCTTGGGTTCAATTTCCACAAAACAACAAAAAAAATTAAAGTACATTCAACAATTTATACAGAGGAAAAACATTTCCAAGTAAGGAATCGTATCCATGAATGATACACAACATTGAATGCATTCTTTTATAACTAATATAAATTAGATATACAAACTACATAGTCGTGATTCCAAACCAATGCACCATTGCAAGCGATGGTGCTGCCACTATTCGAAACCCAAAATTGTAACTAAAATAGAGAGTCTCATTCAACCATCAAGGTCACAAGTTAAAGATATCAACTGAAAAATATTACATAGTAGAGTCACAATAATCATGGCCCGATGGCACCAAACCGGAACCACTTAAACCCCATACTACATACACATCTATCGATGCCTTTCATTATGTACAAATAGACCTATACATAGTCAAAACACCTAACCAACACAAGTATTCATTTAACAATACAAACACCGAGCTCAAATATCAGACAAACAACTATATGCAGTGGTAACAAGATCAGAGGTTGTTGGTATAGGGCTTACCCTTGAAGGGTATGCGTCAACAACTAGAGAAGGCCCACGACCCGTGCAAGGGAATCCTGCCACCTGAAAACAAGATATGAATAATCATGACAAGTATACCAATCCTCCAAACCAAAACAATAGGTAAACAATGCTACAAAATCAAAATGGACAGCATACCTTCCAAAGCATAGATGCAAGCCAAAACTCACGCAATGAAACAAACCAAAGAGCTGAATAGAACTCCACCATCGAAATTCGAAATGACTCATTATTCCATGATAGTCCAAGCTTACGGATTGATACCCACACATCCCAAGGAGCATTTACTCTGCCACCATGTCCACCACAACATTGATTTTTATCTCCATTCCTATTGTTCTTAAACCCCGAAACACATTTTGATATTGGAAACATTTGGTGCATTAAAACCTTATCATATGCATCATGACTTCAGATAAATCCAATATTCATGGAATATGCAATATTCCATGAATGGTTTAACATATGGTATAAAAAACTTAATCAACATATGGCTAAGTCTTGAACTTAGGCCTTTAAACCTTTGAACATAAAAACATTCCAAGAATATGTTTTAAATACTTAAAGTATGAAGTTTTAAAACCACGATAATAATATTTATAATAACTAGCTAGATGTAGGTCTAAATAAACCTAACGAGGAGTAAAAGAATCGCATGAATAGAAGTAATAAGGATCACTAAGTTAGGACTATGGTTCTTTTGTCGTCCAAAGCAGTAACATAGTTTAGCATAGGTAGCATGTCTTTGTTTAAGCTGTTATAAGAAGATTTTTGTCACCTAGTGAACCTGCACAAAACAAAGAAAAGATGCATTAGTTCAAAATGAACTAAGTAAACCCTGTAACATCAATTAAAACCAATTACCTCTCCAAGTGATCCTATAAGGGATACAAGTCCCTCCACTCCACCCCTTGACAATTACAAGTTAAGTTAGGATTTCCCATAAACCAAAAAACAAAACCTATAATCAGTAAGTAAGCAATAAACTATACACACATACACATAAACACATAATAAGAAGTAATCAATGAACATCATAACCATCTAAATTAGATCAAGTAACTTAAATACATCATAGATTTATATTAATAACCAGATCGGGGAAAGCATCTAGGAAAGGTAAGAACAACTTACGACATTTCAGTTTCGCAAAAAACATTCGACACATTCCACATAAGTTAAGCTATTGTACAGTTTAGGTAGTATCTAACTAGCCTAATATATTTTTTTTTAAATTTTGGGGACATTACATCAGAATTTTGCAAACAGATGGAGGCATAGCATTCACTTACATTTTCTCTTGTATAGTCGGTGGCATTTATGCCAATTACAATCCTTTGCAAGATTATCTATCCAACATACATGAACTACAAACTAACTTTTAGAAAGAAATTTCTTCCTCTTTGTAATCACTACATTTTCTTATAGAAACTGGTTTATTTTACAGGATTTTAAGGAAATAATTCTCCAATATTGGTGCATTTGGAAAGGGAAAATTAGTTGGATACATGCCGATGGATATTTTTAACCAAAAACCTACAATCATTCATGATGTTTCAAAAGGAAACAAGCTAACATAAATCTAGGGAAACATTGACTTCCATGATGTTACGTTTTGTTATCCTTGTCGGTTAGATGTATTGATTTTCTAAAATTTCTCTTTCCAAATCCTAACTAGAAAGACTATTTCAATTGTCAGGGGTAGTAGCTATGGGAATAGCACTGTTCTGCCACTTATCGAACGCTTTTATGATCCGAATCAAGGTGAGTGTCTATCTTTTGAGGAATAGTTTACCATATTGGATTTGTCCTGGGTTAGGGAACTTACTTTCAGAAATATATCAATAACCTTTTTTAGAAAAATACTTATTTATTGTTCAATCCTTAAATAATTCATTTTGTCTTTGTGATCCTTCTGATTTATGTACTGTTGTGTCCCAGAGACTAATGTTGTTACCTAGAGAAACTTCTTGTAGGATAAACCTTTTTTTCATTTGAGCTTTTTACCACTGAAATTTGAACACCACGTGGTTTCTTTTGTTTGAATTTCTATGAAGGTTGTGGTGGATTGGGATTTTATCACCACATAAATCTAAATGTGAAATATTTTAACTAGCATACATTATTTTCATTAAATTGCTTTGTATGACGTATCTTCTTAGATGGCCATGATATCAAAACTTTGCAACTAAAGTGGCTTCGTCAGCAGATTGGGCTGGTAAACCAAGAACCTACATTATTTTCTACAACAATACTTGAAAATATACAATAAAGAAAAGATAATTCCACCATGGAAGAAGTTGAAGAATCTAGAAATGCCGCAAATGCACACAGTTTCATTACTCTACTTTTATAGGGATACAACACTCAAGTGTGGGAACTACTGAGATTTTTTCAAATATGCCAACTCATAATTCAACTTCATTTAGTGAGTCCATATGCATGGATCATAACCTAGTTTCAACTTTTCAAAGTGACTGCCATTTGTTGAGGAAATATTTGGTGTTTCTACAATGATCCCTACTTTTGGGGATATTTTATAGCAGAGGAAACATCATGTCAATCTCACAACATATTCCACATGATTTTTTCTTATGTTCAAAGTACCAGAAAGTGAATCTCCAAATAGATAATCAATGGTTGGAAAAACAATTGTATTTGTATTGTGGAAATTGAACCGAAAAGATAGATCAATTACACTCACAAAATTGCTAATCAAACATGCAATATTCACACAAAAGGAGGCTGAAATTTGAGCATAACTTAATCGTGTATTGAATAAGTGTACATTAGAAAACCATATGAAGTAATAGGATTCTAAAATATATAATTACATCATATATTTGAAAGCACCAAGTTTCTATTCGAATTGGTCAAAAAATAGGCTTACTAAAACAAGTCAAATCCCCCATAGGTGCAAAAAGGACTTTCCAAATCCATGAAGATCGTCATGAATTAGATAAATCAAGTGGGAAAGATAATATTTGGTTGAAAGATAACTCATTCATACTTTTTTATGGGGAAAATAAAGGAGGATGGTGTGGTAAAAAAACAAGGTAAGTTCCCCTAGACTACCTTTTCCTTTATTCCTTAAAACAATTGTAAAGTAAGGCATCTTTCAGAAAAAATAAGATATGCTCTTTAAGGAACCAAGAATAAAGAAAACATGCTAAATATGTTTCCAATATGATTCCAAAGTGATCCATGACCCATCTTAGCAAGTATTAAATTCTAGGAACATGTAGAAGTCAACTAGCATAGGGAGGGAATCTAGGATTCTAGGAATAAGACAAAAATGATTTAATTAATGTCAAATATGTGTAACTATGGGTTGAATATTCTAAAACCCCACCTTAAACCTGAATTTATGAGTAAATATCAGAAAATTATAGGGCCTAGAAATAAGGATTAGTCACCCTTTTACATACTACATGTCCATACAACCAAGGAAAGAGGAAAAAACCCAGTGGGAAAATTATCACTTAAACATGGACAGGGAAACAAAATTTTGGAACTATTTTCATCAATAATTATTCACCACATGACCAGCAATCCCCAGTAGTGATTTGATATTACTGAAGGTCTCCTCATAGAATAGTTTGATGAACATGTCTGCTACTTGTTATGAAGATGCGTAGTAGAGTAGAGAAATGGTACCATCATACACAAGCTCCCTGATGTAGTGCATATGGATCTAAATGTTCTTGGTTCTTTTTCTTTGAACTGTATTAGTGGATATTCAAATGGTGCTTTGATTGTCACAATAGATGACTATTGAAAAGTCTGATTCAAAACCACATTCTCCAAGTATCCCCTGCAACCATAAACATTGAGTAGCTGCATTTACAACTCCTCTATACTCTGCCTCAGTAGATGAGAGTGCTATGGCACTCTACTTCTTACTTGACCAGCTGATTGATCCTTATGCAAGAATGAACACATATCCTGAGGTAGAATTTCGATTTGTGTTGCCACCTGCCCAATCACTTTCAGTAAATCCAACTAGCTCTAAGTCATATTTTTCTTTGTAGAAAATTCCATGAGTCCTTGTTCCCTGAACAAAGTTTAGGATCCTCTTGGATAGTCTCAAATGGATCTCATGAGACTGATCCATGTATCTTGAAGCCATAGTATCTGCATAATATAATTCAGGTTGATTATGTGTAAGATAAAGAAAACATCCAATCAACTTCCTATACAGTGTATTATTTACCATAGGAGAAGAACCTACTTCTTCAAGCTTAAGTCCTGAAAGGAATGGAGTCTGGAATGGATTGTAATCTTTCATGCTGAACTCGATGAGAAAATTAGAATCATACTTTGACTAATGAACATTTATTCCATGTTGGGATTGAGCAATTTCGAGACCCAAGAATTGGCTTAACAATCACAAATCTGTCATAGAAAAGGAATGGTTCATTGTATCCTTGTTGGAGGAGCTAGTCGATGAGCCGACTAAGTTGAACATCCGAATAATTAGAGATTAGGTCAGCCACATAAGGTCATGTCAGTTGAATGAACTGACATGTAGTTATATGTAATTATTTGTAAATAATATATATTAGGCTGTTGAGCCAGATGAGAACTTGGTTCAGTTCTGTGTTTTGTATGGACCCTCACGATATAATATAATCTGTCATTCTACATCTAGTTCTTATCTCTTGTCTATTATGTCTGTCTGATTTAATGTGTATTATTGGTAACCCTCTATGATCTGTGAGATTACAGCATTGGTTCTGTTGATGGTAGTACATATCTGAGATGACTATAAGTAGATGATATCAAAACAGGAGATTAAAAATTGGTGGGAGCATAAGATAAAAAATTATTTGTAGAATTACGCAAGGAAAAACAGATTAACTACCGCTCAGGAAAAGGAGATATTCTTTACTGAAAATCATGAGAAGTTCGTAGAATCGGTACCCCAGCTTTTGAAACAACTTCTGGATAAAAAAGATGGAAGCAACTAAGGACCAAGAGCTGCTAGAGAAACTAATTCGAGCGGGAAGGAAAAACCTATTGGAGTGGTTTGAGAAGATCACCGACGAATTCTCCGATGAGAAAGCCATACAAGAAAGAAATTCGGTATAAACCATTGAGAAAAAATTCTATACATACCTTACCGAGCAGTTCCTATGCTCCCTATCAACCCTACTGTTCAAATTCTTGATAGAAAAAGAAGTGGGTCATATTGTAGAACATAATCCATCACTGCAGGAACCGCCACCAAATTCTAACTGGGTGGAGAAACAAAAAAAGTGGGAGAAATTTATTGTCGAAAGGGAGTGGGAATACTTCCTAAGCAAGTAAATAGAACTATTCAATATTTCTAAAGTGTCAGGTAGGCTATGGGGGGGGTAACTGGTTGTATGTCAGGGTAAAGTGAATAGGATTATAGTCAACTAGAAGGAGATAACATCACCAGTAATGAAAAGTCAACCTAAAAAGGAAATCAAATGGACAGTGACACACAAAGGTATGATGGATTTACAAATAATAGAGAGAGAGAAGAGGCTGAGAAGAAGGGAAGAAAGAAGAGAAAGGGCTATAGAACTGCAAAGAGGAATGGATACTAGGGTGACAGAAAAGGAAATAAATATGCCAGAGTTGGGTCATGACTGACAAGAAGAAGGCATGGATGAAGGAGAATTACCCATGGAAGAAGACTTGTGGATAGAGCAACGTGAAGCTCTCCAAATAGAAGTTCCCTAGGAGATAAGACCCTTGTCCCCAACAAATTCGAGTACCAGGGTGTAAGCCATTGTCGAAGAAGACCTAAGACTAAGAGCTGGTGAGTTTCGTATATGGAGCTGACTAGATGACGAGGTGAATGATGATAATCATCTCGTTATCTGTCAATGGAAGGAAGGAAACTAGGTCACTCTTTAGGTGTACCCTTCCAACCGAAGTATCCACTTACTTTACTCGACACATGAAGGAGCACACCCTCTACCAAATACAGCTTTGGAAAATACAGAACAGTCAGAACTACAGACAAATCAGTGCAGTTAGACATCGACAGGAGAAGTCGACCTGAACCAACTACTTGTCGAAGAAGAAACAACAAACAAAATGACCGATGGGAACGAAAGTTCTGTCGACAACAACTCTACATAAAGAGACAAGCAAAACATCCCACTACCCCCACCACTGCCACCTCCTGGAGGAGATAGTGACAGCAATACCAACATGGGTCACGGATCAGCACATATCCCTCTATACGAGGGTGACGAAGATCCTAGATGACATTGGTTCATCTGTGAGTCAACATGGGAGGAAAATCAGGTTACAGCTGAAGATCGAAAGATGGCATAGTTCATCGGTGCCTTAAGGAAAAGAGCACTAACGTGGTACATGACCTATATTGAGAGAACCCCTTAATCATCTAAAGCAAAAATTAAGGTGCAATTCATGTCTTTCTTTAAAACTCCAGATTCAAAACATCTAGTAGCTAAAAAGTTGAAAACAACATCTCAAAATCCAGTAGAGTCTGTCCAAGAGTATGGAAAACAATGGAAATACCTCCTCAACCAACTGGATTATGTAATTGATGAACAACTATCAATTCAGTGGTTTCTTACAGGTCTATCACAAAAAATTTGGTGACACATAAGCTTGGAGACGTTTAAAATGTACGATGATGCACTTACTAAAGCTCTGCAAGTGGAGATGGATGAATATTTCCTAGCATATCCCACGGATACTAGACTGAAAGAACAGCTAGAAATCATGCATAAATCATTGAAAAAGATGAACCTAAAGAATTAGGATGTCTGGTGCACAAAATGCTCAACGATCAGATATGATTAAGATAACTGTCGACAAGACATAAATCAACAAGATGTTCGATTTGTTCAGACAAAGTGCTTCTGTGACATCTGCCGAGAACATGGAGAACACACAAAAAAATATTTCCCGTATAACATGAAAAATGGAAAATCATCTTGGTGTGCAATCTGTGAAGTCAAAAGTCACGCCACGACCGACTGCCACTTAAACTTAAAGAACCGACAAAACTACCAAGCAGTCTACCAGACAAACGTAGTTTCACAAAACAATGATAACAACCAATGAAACAATGATAAAAACAAATCGAATAATCAAAGATATGAAGGTCGTCAATACGAGCGCCTGTTCGACAACCGCCGTGGAGGATATGGAGGTCGAGGTTGATTATCTGGGAATGGCAACAACTGACCATGTCAGCCCATCCAGTGTTTCACATGCTATAAAGAAGGTCATCAATATGCAGACTTCCCATACAAGGACAGCACCGATTTTAAAATTTTGTACTAGCTATGGAGTTGGTGATCACTCATTAGAGGATTTCGCTACTATGCTTGATAAAATCAATTAAAAGAAAAATATTAATGTCTTGTCGTGCGTTCAAAAACATGATGTAATCAATACGAAGAATCTGTATATAGTAACCAGACAAGGGACACAAATTGGGAGTGATAATCCATGCATAAGAAAAATAAAATAAAAGAACGATTATCCTAAACCAACTAAACAAAAACAATTAGATAAGGACACAATGAATATATTTACAGAACTTGCTAGACAAGAAGAAGCCGATGATAGTCGACAAAGCACAGTTAAATAATTAATATGTTTAATACAAGAGGATAAAGCGGTATCTCAATTCATTGAATTATTGTATAATATGAAACACAACAATAATATAGAAAAACAAACAAAAAACATTTGCAGTTTAAACCAAAAGGACAAAAGTGATGCTGACCCACTTGTCGACCTAGAAATCGAAGGGTACCATGTTTGACAAGTTGTACTCAACTTCGGCTCACAAGTACATATTATGACCCATGACACTTGGAAACAATTGGGTAGACCTCGACTATATGAGTTAGGGATATACCTCAAATTAGCTGACCAAGGTCTGATTGAACCTATCAGAGTTTGGAGAAATGTCGATATGAAAATAAAAGGAATATTGACCAAAGTCAACTTTGAAATTATTGACCCTAAGGAAGGATCCAGTTCCTTCCCAGCTTTAGTAGGTCGACCTTGGGGAAGAAAAATTAAAGAATCAATATCTTTAGATAAAGAAAGGATAAAACTAAAAGGGAATGGACAAAAATTCATAGTAAGTATCCATCCATCCCAAGGAGAACCTTGGATAGAACCTATTGATTAAGAAGTCGACATCCAACAATTATATCAAATACAAAATAATGAAGACTACACAGAACCCAATGTTTATGGTGAACTTCACTTAGGAAATCAAGATTGAGTAGGATACAACTCTGACACATAATTATATGATTGGGAAGTTGAAAACTACAAGACAAAAGAAAGAGGTTGTTGGACCATTCATATAGTATAGAAGAAACCAGTCCGACAATGTTTCTTAGTTTCCATCATCCCAAAAATATTTGAAAAGAAAAACAGGGAATACCCTACCTTAAAACCAACAAATGTAAGTATCAAACAAATTCCAAGATACAAAGAAAGAGAATCACCAGTTATGCACATAGAACAAGTATCTAAAAACATTGGTGAACATGGCCGACTACAAAGCCTAGTAGAAACCTTCACAGGACAAGCTGCTAGATGGTGGGATACCCATCAATCAAGATTGTAGACATGGACAACAACTTTGACTTACTTTGTAGAAAGATTTGGAGGAAAGAAGCCAACCAAACAAACCAAAATTCCTATGTTCATATAGGGGTAGGACCCAAAAAAACACATAAAAACATGCGAAAAAGAGTGGAAAAGACTTGGGTATAAAGACGAACGTAGATCGGCATACCTGTTTCCATCAATGCTATCTGACTTACCAAACAAATGGTACAAAATGGAAGAAGCACGAGGTGAAACATTTCAATGGAACGAACTTAGAGAGAACTTCATCAAATACTTCAGCTTTATACCACGAGACAAAAAGTTAGTCGAAACTGCAAAACAAATCAAAGCATTTATAGAATTGTTCAGCAGTAACACCCTAAATTATGATCGACTTACAATAACATGTGATAACATAAAAACCAAGACAGTACCACAGTAGACAAGAATACAAATGGAAAATGAAAATTCGGAAGAGAAAAGCTTTCGATGGAAATCATAACATTCAGAAACCACAAAACCAATTCGCATAGTACTTAAAGTCAAGACAACCAACAAAGAAGATACTGATTGAATGACTACAACAGACTTTCCTGCTACATTTTCACATTTTAAAGAAGGGAGCCGACCAATCAATGAAGCCAAAGCACCAAAATTGTTAGCTGCCAAAGTAAAAACTAAAGAATTTGACATATCAAACGATGATCGACCAAAAATGGCAAAAAATGGCGATTACTGGAGTGAAACTACAAGGATATCAAAGGTCTATTTCATGAAATGGGTGAAATGGATATCGACATTAAACCTAATGCCCGACCTGTAAAGAAGAGGCCATATAAATTAGCTCATAAATATAAAGAGATAGTCAAGAAAGATATTGATAATATGCTTGCAGCAAGAATTATCTACCCTATTGACCAATCGGAATGGGCAAGTCCAATAGTTGTACAACCAAAGAAACATGATCTAACAATGCTAAGGATATGTGTCAACTTCAAATATTTAGACGAAGTCACCTTAAATGACCCATTCCCAACACCCTATGCAGATAAAATCCTAAATGAAGTCGCAGTACATGAATGATACTCATTTACAGACGGATTCTCAGGTTACAACCAAGTACAATAGCCAAATAAGACAATAAAAAGACAACATTCGTATGTGAATTCAGATCATTTTCCTACAGAGTTATGACTTTTGGTCTGAAAAACGCACCTATAGTATTTTTTAGAATTGTGGTCAAAACATTTCAAGAATATATCTACAAAACAATGGTAGTATATTTCAATGATTGGACAATATACTCTATGCTGAAAGATCACTGCAAATGGCTAAGGCTCATGTTGGAACAATCCCGACAAATCCAACTATCTATGAACATAAGTAAATGCATATTCTTAATTCCTATAGGGATACTATTAGGACACATTGTATGCAAGGAAGGAATCAAGGTCAATTTTGCAAAAATAAAAATTATCCTCGACTTAAAACCACCAGTGAACCCAAAACAAGTCAGGGTACTACTTGGTCATACAGGATATTACTGGAAATTTATGAGATAATATTAAGATATAACCTATCCATTGGAAGAATTACTAAGAGAAGATCAGGAGTTTGGCTAGACAGAGGAATGTAACATATCATTTGAAACACTAAAAAGAAATCTAGTCGAGGCACCCATTCTAAGGTTCTTGAATTGGCCGATCAAATTTCATGTACACATCAACGCATCAGGCCTAGTAATAGGAGTGATCTTAAAACAACCAGGGGACAACAAAATGGATTACCCCATAGTTTACAGCAGCAGAAAATTAAATAAGGTAGAAAGAAACTATTCACCAACAGAAAGAGAAGCATTAGGAATGGTTTTTGCACTACAGAAGTATCTGCATTACCTTCTATCCAACCCTTTCATCTTTTATACCAACCACCAAGCATTAAAATACCTTGTAAACAAACCCATATACCATGGAAGAATTTGTCAATGGCTAATACTATTCCAAGAATTCAAATTTGAAGTGATTGTTAGACCAGGAAAATTAAATTTTGGACCCAACCACTTTTCGTGAATCGACACAGGAGAGGAGCCGACAGGAGTCGAAGATGACCTACCAGATGCACACTTATTTCAAATAGAAGCAGTTCCAGCAGAATTAGAGGAAATAGCTCAATTCTTAGAAAATGGTCAAGCACTAGAGGGCATGAGCACAAAAAAGAAACAATTCTTAGATATGAAAGTTGCACCATATAGCCTCATAAATGGATTTTTATATAAAATGGGCTTGGAAGACATCCTTAGAAGATGTGTATTAGAACACGAAAGAGATAATATCATGTATGAAGAACACTATGGACCGATAGGATGACATTTTCAAGCAAACACCACTGCCAATAAAATCCAACAGTCAGTGCTATGGTGGCCGACACTATACAGGGATTGTAAAAAGTTTGTTAGCCAATGCGACAGATGTCAACGATTGGGTCAACCTCTACCTAGTACAGAAATTCCCTTTATATCAGTAAAACCAAGTTTGACATTTGAAATTTGGGCCATCAACTTCATAGGACCATTCCCGATACCAACAAAAAGAACAGGTGCAAGGTACATAATAACCGCAGTAGAATATGTAACCAAGTGGGCAGAAGCAGAACCAGTCGACACATGTTCCAGTGAGATAGCTACTAAATTTATCTATGAAAATATAATTACTAGATTTGGATGCCCAATAACCCTAATCAGTTACCAAGGTTAACACTTTATTAACAGAACCATCAAAGCACTAATAGAACAATTCAAAATCGACCACCGACATAGTACAACTTATCACCCTTAGTCGAATGGAGCAATAGAGGCTTTCAACAAAACATTAACAAGGGGTCTAATAAAAATCTGCAATGCCGACAAAGATGATTGGGATGAAAAGATACATGTATTACTATGGGATTACTAAACAACATACAAGCATTAGATCGACCAAACACCATTTCGACTTGTCTATGGACAAGAAACAGTTGTTCCACTACATTTTTGACAGCAAACACCTATCATAGCAGATATTTTACATGTCGATGTCGAAGAAGGCTGGAAGGATCGACTGATATAATTAAGAAAGCTAGAGGAACACCAAATGATTGCTCTACAACATCAAGAACTCCAAAAATATCAGCAGAAGGCTTGGCATGATCACAATATCAAAAGCAAATGTCGATAGGGGACCTCGCCTTACTATACAATAGTCGAGTAAAAGGAAAACCTAAAAAGTTACATACCGAATGGATGGGATCTTACATTGTCGAAGAGATTAATGCCAATGGATCAGTCTGACTAAGGACGTTACAAGGCATAATATTTCAGAAAATTGTTAATGGTGCCCTACGAAAATGGTAAAAAAATTAAAACAAGTTCAAAGAAAAAACAAAAAAATAAACATACATTTAACGACCATAACTATCAGACAAAAACTATAAAAGTCTAAAAATCATAAAAACAACATAATAGAACCAACACCCATAATACAGAATGACAAGAAATTTTGAAAAACATAATAACCATCACTTTGACAATCTAGATCAAACCCGTCGACATACCGCCATCGACCGCTCACAGGATCGACATCGACTGATGACCCTGAGGGTCAAATCACGCCTTCATGACTACGGTCAAAAGGAGCGCTAAAATCAAATCACCATTAACACAAACTTCAGAGACCGCACTGGACCATCACTTCCGCCATTAATACATCCATCGACAGAAACGCCAACTACCCCACCTATAAATATCGGACCAAAAAAGATCATTTACCATATTTTGAAGAGATAGAACAATTCAGTAGTGAGAAAATTGAGAACCGAGAACCTGTAAGAAAAGTAGACCAAGAAACCAACGAGATGGCACCGAAGAAAACCAGAGTTGTAATTGCAAAAACAAAGGAACTACAATCAGCAGAAACCCCATTGATGAGAAGGTTAAGAAACATCAAGAATGCCAAGGTACAAGGAAACTCATGGGATAAATGGTGGGACGAAATCAAGGAATGGGCCTATGTCGACAAGAAACCAACCCAAGTAGCAGAGAAGATAAACCATAGCTCCATTATGAACTACATGAACACACCATTCATGGCGCATTTTGGAGGGATGAAAGAAACCGTGGTAAAATTCATTATCAGCCGATACCACAACGAGAAATTTTAATTCGATAGGCCAGTAGAAATCTCTAGTGAATTCATATACAAGATAACTGGTCTCTCAAACCAAGGCAACCCAGTCCTTGTTGGCATAAAACAAGGACTAGTAGAATGATTAACAGGGACGCCATCAGGAAAAGACTCAAAAGGGCTAATGATTAATCAGATACAATCTTGGACACCACAAATCATGGCCAAAATCATAGCAACATGGATCACCCCTATAGGACGAGGGAGTGACTTGAAGCTGGATATGCTAGAAGCGGTAGACACAATAGCATAAATAAGAAAAGTGTAGATATGGGCTCAGTATGTCACCGACATGATAAAAAATATCTATGAAAAATGCCAGGAGTCAGCCGGAATTATAAGGTTCCTATCTCTGATAATATAGATAGTGATGTACCACTTGTGCCCAGTCAGGGACAAGTAGTTCCAAGAACCAACAAAATTCCACATGTGGAGGTTCAATCCATTTGCACAGACTGGAACATTGAAAGAATTAGAAAATGAAAAAGTATTGTTGGAAAATTGGTTCCAAAACCTAAAACTCCAAACGACGAGATGGAGGGTGCCTCAGAACATCCAAATAATTCTGTCAAAAACAACACACATAGAACTAGAGCTAGACCATACTGAAGTTTGGTATATGCAGGGACAAAAAGCAAAAGCAAATCCTCTTGACTATTACCCAATAGTTGAAGAGATCTTACACGAGCTAGATCGACAATCCAACTCAAAGTTATCAATACCAACAAAGGCTAAGGAAGTAAACCTATCAATTGGAGAACCATTGATTGACCAGGAGAAGGAAGAGGACTATGAAATTTGACTACATATCAACACCTTCATGTTGGAGGAAACACCAACAGAGGACATAAACAGACTACAATTAACAATCATACCACCAATGGCCCAAAGGGGAAGTACACCAACTGAGCAATAGGTAGCCAAACTAGCTAAGAGAAGTATCGGTCCAATTCACCAACAGGAAGGAGGAGAAGGATTAGAGGAATATATTGAATTTGACAACCCATAATATGCTATAACCAAAGAAAAAATAAGAAAACTAGCAAGGGAAATAGAAGCCACAAGAAAAAGGAAAATTAGGCAAAAGGGAAGGGGAAGCACAAGCTTATCCTCTCAGAATCTGAAGATGAAGATGAACTAGTAGCTATGATCATCGACATCATAGAAGACACTGTAGCAAACAAAGTTTCGATTGAACCGCAGTTTCAACACTTTGTCGAGTCAGGAGCACAGCAAGGCCAACCGAAAAAGGTAAATGGTACAAACACTTCAACGGCTGAAAACATTGTGGATTTAGTTTCTCCACCTCCACCCCCATCTCCAACCCAGATTACACAGGAATACAATCTACATATACCCACCATAAGCCCAGTAGACATTTGCAAAAATGCTATGCCAGAAACCCCAAAAGAGAGGTTCAACGAGGACGATGATTTCCAGGCATACATTGAAAAATTGCCTAAACTACTCAGCTCTGTCCATAGGATTACCACCAGATGTCCACTGATCAAAGCTAGTGGATCAAGGCAGCTCTTCCCTCAATAACCTAGACAAATACCCCTAAAACCAAGATCTGTGGGAATTATCAAGTCAACATTCTTGAGGAACCCCAATAAGACATATTAAGTTGTTGCAAATTTCACTTCATCCTTCATCCCTGTCGACATCCCACACCCTAGATTAGCCAATGAGCCAGCAAGAGATGTGGAGGAAGAGAACCTGGAAGAAATCAACCGAGTGATCAACAACCTATTCTCTGACAACCCAAAGGATTCACCACCACAAGTAGAGGACCTAACCAACAATATCCCCACTACACCAATTACACCTGACCATTCACCATCTCCACCACCACTTCCCAATCCATAACCCTTACCAAAACCTAAACCATCTATACCTAAACCCTCTATACAAAATCCCCCAGATACAAAACTCACCTAAGAAAGTCAACTAGAAGTTCCACTGATTGTTGGAGATCAGCAACTAGAAAATCAACCACAGAAGAATCCACCACTGGCAGATGCACAGGCACAAGAGCAGGTAGAACAACATAAACACATGAGGAAAAGAGACAAAAAGAAAAAGGAACACCAAAAAGAATCACAGTCTATAATGGTCCACATTAGCTAACTTGGGTCGACTACTACAGTTGAAGCAACAAGCTAAAAGATAGAGAGTTGGGACAACTCTTAGAAACTTTGTCCACTAAAGCAAAAACAAAAAGCCAGATCAAACACAAGGAGCTCGACGACATTGAGAATGAACTGTAGAAATTCTGACCAGCAATAGATTAATTTCACTCACAACAAATTACAATTGATCATGCAAAATTGTCAACAATGGAGACTGAAAATGGAGTTGTAACACAAAATTATATTAACTCAATGTACAATAGCCAACCCTCTAATAACATAGGTTGCTGAATATATAGAATACATCAATAGGTAGAATGCATAAGGAGGCATCCAAAGCTAGCATAAAGCAGGCTTACCCAAAATACGCAAATCCCCCATAGGTGTAAAAAGCTGATCCCAAATCTGTCATGAGGCTCACGAATTGGCAAGGGCACATGGGCAAGATAATGAGTGGTGGAATGGTAGCTCATACATGCTTTTGCATGGAGGAAAGAGTGGAGGAGGAAGAGGCAACAAGGTTGATTCACCTCACCTAGTCTTGCTTTCCTATGTGCCTTAAAACACTGAAAAGCAGGGAATAAAGCAGAAAAAAGCAGAAGGGCGCCTAGGAGGCCAAGAATAAAGAAGATTTGATTCCTAAGGCTTTCCCAAGTGCTACATGAGTCAAATATGGAAACTTTGACCTCTATGGATAGGCAATTAGCAACTTGCACATGGTGGGACTCATGGACTAGGCAAATAAGACAAAAATAAATGAATTAATGTCTAAGTGGGTAAATACTATGGGTTGATTATTCTAACATGAACAAGTCAAATTCCTATCAAAATGTAGAAACTTAACCCAATCTAGAATACCAAGGACGATGGAAGTCGGAACTGAAAAGCCACTAGAAAAAACATATCAACTATTTGAGAGTGTGGTGGCAACCCTACAAGTAAGCATGCAGAATACAAAAGAAGATAAAAAAGAAGAAACATCCAGATTATTAATGCAACAATATATAGCATTCTCACACGGGGGCTTCACTTGTTAACCAATATCCTATCATGTTAGTTCATATTGTGGGTTTTAAAATTATAAAAAATTGAACCAATATATTGCAGGTATTGGGGGGATGAGGGGTTTAAGGTGGGGGTGGGTAGGGTGGTTTATAAGGATTGAGGTTTAAAAAGGGGTGGGGAGGAGGTTTTAAGTATTGGGAGGGGGTTTCAACAAAAAGAGTTTGGGCCAATATCTCTCGAAATTAAGGGTATTCTTTAATATCCCGCGATCGCACGTGCTATGTAATAGGTTCACTAAGTGAAGTCCCCGTGCATTCTCATAAGCTTACAAAGTGCTGCAAGACCACTTGGAAGAATATGTCATTATAGAAGAGGTACTCCGGGACTGACCTACTTATTATGGACAAGTATTTCAGCAGACCTGACAGACTCAAGAACAAATTCAAGCATTGGAAAAGAGAAAAATCACTGAAGAAGCACTGAGAAATACAATTCAAGATCAAATCGTACTAGAGACAACCAAGCTACAGAGACTAGAGAGACAAGCACACCAGTGGGTGCAGCAAGCACTCCCAAGCTTGGATAAACTAGATACCATGTGCCCGTAGATGAAAAGTGACTACTAGAAACAACAAAAGAAAAAGACCAATTCATGGGATCCGACATGGAAAGAATATCAGACCTTTCCATTCAGAAGAAGATGTCGAATTTATCAAGCATTACAACAATGACTATTGTGTTACAACCTAAGTTGTACTTAGTGTTCCTTTTTATCAAGTGATCCTAGTGAACCAGACAAGGATAACTTGTTCGGACTTCAAAAGACCTTCAGTCTTGTTTCTGGGAGGCTTTGTTATACTATATCACATGTTAATACCCCATGGGGGAATTGTAATAAATGTTCTAGCATGATAGTGTCTATAAAATACTCAGTCTCTTAGACTATATTTGTCAATCTGATCGGCCCAAGGTGTTTTTTCCCTTGGTTATTATTGGTTGTTGAATAAACGACTATAATTTCTGAGTTTTTCACTCCATAACTCCAAAGTTGGGGTGGTCGGCTTGGAATTTAGGCCTATTGAGGTTATTAGAGTCTATGTGTCAATGTATAAACATGCTAGGAATCATGGTCGAGTCATATGAACATGTCTAAGTCCCCCTAGGTTTTTTCAACTTTTTAAATTTTTTTAGTGTTTTTTATTAAAATTTAATTTTTCCAAAAAGCTTAGGCTATTTTTTAATAGTTTAATTGGAAAAATTGGTTTTGTAATAAAAGTGGGCCAAATAATCAGTTCCAATCATGTAGGTGCTCATTTTCAAGCTAAGAGCACCGTGTAAACCCATTGACCCACTTTTTTCAGGTTTTGAGTGTTTTTCCATCACTTAGGTCAGAAAACCCAAAAAATTCAATTATTGATTATTTTAATTAATAAATTGATGAAGAATGGAGCAAATCCAAAATCCTAGATCAATGGATTCTTAGCCGATTTGATTGAAATCAGTCAGATCTGAACCAGATTGACTGGATTTGACAAATTTTTGACTAAAGGAGGTGATCTGAACAGATCCAGAGTTGATCTTCAGCATCCTTAATGGGAATTGCACCCTCTCTCTCCTCCACACATGTGGGATCTCCTCGAAACTCTGTGGATTGATGTGTTAGCTCAATCAGCCTCGCAATTGGTACGCAGGCTTAGTTTGGCTTTAGATCAACATTGATTCACTCCACATGCAGCCGCAATTGTCTGTCTCCTTGGGATTTGTGCCCCCTCTAGGATGGGGTTTCAATTTTTTGTATAAATAAAGCATGGATTCCTCCTTTCTAAGTTAGTTAGAGTTGGATTGAGGAGCTATTACTGTTGTAATACTGTGTAATATGTTTTTCTATTGGAATAAAGTGAAGCTTTGGATGCCAAATATGTGTAATGGTTTCATATGTGTGGATTTAACATTGTCTTGCATCTTTTTACCATTGGATTTCTCTCAATTTTTGCATCTGAATCCCTTTTGGCTTAATGATTCAGCTGAATCAATAGGAGTATAGCTGAGAAAGTAAGATTACTTTCTTTTCAATATCTCATAGTATATATGCTTAGAGATTCAGATCATACATGTTTAAATAAGCTTATTTGCATGTAATCCCTCTCTTTCTTCATATATTTTTATCCAGATCTCATAAGGTTTTGTGCAGGATTGTTTGTTAGTTTTTAGGTAACAGGGGTTGGATGAACTGTGGATCTAGCTTGATTGCATTGGGCATCCAACTGTTTTTGAAGGCATTGTCCCTTGGCATTCCACTAACTATTCTTCTTTGCATATCCATTCCTCAACAGTAAGCGCTCTTCCTTTTCCTCTTCCTCCAAATTTCTTCAAAATCAGTCCGGTTACATGTTTTGTAGCTTTAAATTTGTTTAGATATATCAATTTCAGAGTTCATATTACATAGATATTGCTGCCTTAAAGCTCATAAAACTAGATCTCATTCCTAAAGAAATTTTTACAAGCATTCTAGATCTAGATTTAGGGAAAATTGTCATTTTTCAAGGCTGTGAAAGTAGATCTAAATCTTGTTGAATGCATGGTTTTTTCCTTACAATATAAAAATTTATATTCAGCAATTTAATTGCTTCATATTGGCTGCCCCCAAAGCAGGCCAACATCCTAAGGAAAGCTTGCTTTCCTTGGTTCTTTTTCCGTTTCTTTAAAAACTACTTTTAACTGTGATAAGCTTGCTGGTTTTTACCATGTGTAATAGAAAATAGGAGGAGGCACTGTCCGGAAAACATTTTTGGACCATTCGAAACCCCCCAAGGGGTCTCTGTCTTCCAAAAATTTCAAATTTTTGCAATTTGTAAACCTTTGGTCTCATTCCATATAAGGACCAAGTGGATTAATTTCAATTTTATTATATTGTAATTGCTGCTAATAAAAATAAAAATCTTTTTGAATAGGCTCTTTTGAGCCTATTCACCATCCCCCTTGGGGGGATTTGCGTCTGTGTCATTTTTTACTTTTTGTTCATCTTTCTTCAATATATTGTAGTTCTAATCTGTAGGGTACTATAATTTGACTTATAATCATTTCCATATTCCATATCTAGTGGTTTCAAAGTAATTTTAATACTTACCCCACGAGCCTCCTTTTGAGCCGAAAGGTGAAGAAAGGGTCGTGGTAGTCTAATTATAAAATTGTGGTTTTCTTATCTGTTTATGCTTCATATTCTATCATCATTTGTTTTAGTAATCATAATAAAATCAACCCCTCCCTGATTCCCCGATTGAGGTCCACTTGGACTGAAAGAGGTTCTTGAAGGGTTTTCTTTTTAACAAGAACACCTCTTTTAAAATTTACTAAAAACAACAAAGAATCCGGTGTGTATGCTCTATAATAGGATGTGGTTCATCCAATCATTCAAGCTGCATCAAAATCACTTGATTGACTAGAATAATTAGGATTCACTCTCCCCTAATTGACAAACCATCAAGCGAAAATCCAACACCTCAATCAAACCATTACGGTGGAAAAATACCCAAAGGAAGCGGGAACTCTTGAAAAGTGACCTCGGGGCGCCGATCTCTATTACACCTTCGGGTGAATTATGAACAATAGCCTCAAAGACTCCATTCAGCGCACATATTCCTTGCGGGTAGCCGTGACGGTTTAGTTTTGGATATACTTCAAGTACCCCTTGGGTATATCTGGAGTCCCCTCATCTAAGTTAAATTACTCATCTTCTTACATTAATTTAAAATTAACCAAGATACAGTTGCACAACATTCATTCTAGCACTTGCAAGCACTCTTAATTGTTTTTCAACCCCATTTTCAAGGCACTGGCCAACTATCTATTTCTTTCAATCTATATGTGATTGTCTGTCATTTTTCTGCTTACTTGTGATTATCTCATCAGGTTATTTGTTGTTTACAATTGTTAAATTGAAACTCCTAAAAACCTTACTCTTTAATACCATCATCATACTAAATAATTTTTCCTTAGTGACTTAATAGGGTCTACCCCCCTTGGCTTTGTTAGGAGTTGATCCTAAACGGAGGATTCAAGAACAAGGTGATAGCCTTGACTTGAGACATGGCCCCAAGGACACACCGAGTGGCTTGAATATTTCTGCCATGTAACCTAGGTGTGTGAAAGGTGGCAATAGTTTTTGTCACCGATGTCGGGGATAAATCTTTTTATTCCCAAGCACGACTTTTGTTTTTTCTTTGCTTGATGAATGGTTAGAGTAGATCTTTAATTTTCATTTGGTGACTCCACTGACCTTTTGTTTAGTTTTTATTTCTTCAAAGAAAAGCAAAAAATATTTTTTGTGAAAAGATTTATAAATGCTTATGTTTATTTTTCACACGGTGACTCCATTGAAGGGATAAAACCATGCTTTCTCATAAATTTGTTGAGACTTGTTGTGTGTAGATGAGCTCATATGATATAGTAAAACCTTAAAATACTCATTATTCGACAGCTTCGCTTCAGTACAAAATACATGGTTGATATATGCTACTGATAGGACATTATAGATGATAAAGATTATGGTGCTCTAACTTCTAATGCATACCCTTCCATCGATTTCTCGGACATCCCTAGTTTCCCTAACTATGAACCATATCTCCAGGATGAAAGGTATTCCCAGGCTCTGACTTTTTATGGAAATGGTGATTCAGTTGTTTGTCACATCATATTTGTTTTTTCATTTGTGACAGAACTCAACATACTTCATAGGGATAATGTGATGCAAATCTTTGCTCATTGTTTGAAAAATAAGGCTTGGACATGGCTTTGTGGACTTCCTGATAAATGCATTACCTCCCATGGAGATTTGTGTGCTATGTTTTTTGAGAGGTGGCATGATGGTGAGGGAAATATGATGACGGTTGTAGAAAGGACCCTCACCTACCTAAATGAGATGAAGGATCCCATGACTTCCATTCTCGATGAGGACACTCAGGATGATCCTATTGAAGAGCTTCAGGAGGAGCCCATTAATGAAAACATTGTTCAAGACTCTCCTCATGTCACCATAGCTGAAAAAATTGAAGATTTGAGGTATTCTTAGGTATGTTGCAATGATGATATTTTTCCAGAAATCCCTCTAGAGGAACCCACTGAGCAACACATCCTAAGTGATCCCCATTGAGTATGTTCAAAAAGTTTCCTTGATTGAAGATAGTATCGAAGATCCAGAAGCCTGTAAAAAAACTTATGAGAAGATCAGTATGGTGTGTGATGACACTAGACCTTGTTCTCCATATAATGATGACAGTCTGGAAGGTTTACTGCCTTATGACTTTTTTTCTGAAGAAGATGAGTATGAAAATGAGGACATGTATAACTTGGAGCATGAAACAAGTGACGAAGACTCCCTTATCTCTGATGAAGATATTGATGAGTACTCCTGGACATTCATGGAAAGTACAGTCTATGACATGAATAAAGAGGAAAATAATGAACCGGAAACTTTTGGTGGTTTTGTTGATTTCCTGTCTATGGAATATCTAAAGGAGAGAGCACGGACCTTGTGGCCTTGGGAAGCTTTGATATGGAAAAGGAGCATGCAGTTTATCCATATGACCAGTTTGAGCCATATATCAATATCAGTAATGAGGACAAAGAGAACTTGATATTGGAACTTGATATCAACAATTGGGAATCCATCACATATGACATGGATGGGAGTGATGACTATTGGAATTTCATGGACAATCCAACTTGTGAAAACCTTATTAAGAATTCCATCCATGGTATGTCTAGCAAGGGGAGTGTCTATTAAAAAAATTGTGGAAGTCCAATCTACGGTACCTCCATAGAGGGGAGCACGGATCTGGATGCCCAGGAAAACCTTAGTATGGAAGAGGAGCATTCTGAATTTTCACGTGATCATTCAGAGTCATATCATGCAGAGCCGCACAAGGGTATCAGTAATGAAGACATTGAGAAATAGTATTGTGAAAATTCAGATGTGATGCAGTCAGTGGAATATCAGTCTCAGCCATCTTTTTCACATATAGAGGTTCCTTATGATTTGGAGCTATTTGCGGCTTGTGCAATGAGTTATCATTTGATAAGCCCCGGTGATCAATATGATGATGTAGTCAGTCTTCCTCATCACTATGATTGGTATATCAGTCCTATCCAGTCATGGATAGAAGCAACCTGCGTGAGCACATACAAGTTGGGGAAGAATTTTTATGACATTATTCATGCCTATGATCTCCAATCCATCCTGCCCATTTTAAATTATCACACAGGTTTTCATTTTCTGAATATGGTATCCTTACTTTGGCTGGTAACCAAAGACAACGAATTTTTTTTTTATGTTAATAAAATACTTAGGTGGTTACATTGGATTTTTTATTACACCTAACCTTTTTATATCATGCTTAGAGTAGGAAAATAAGCTCCTAAAAGAGAGAATTTACTTTCTCCATTTATGTTTTGTACTTAGCTATAATAATAATAAAAAAATTCATTAGTTAATTACATTTATTTTGTTTAAATAAATCAGCTTAATGGTTAATTTGGTTTTTATATAAAACTTGTGCTACTAAGGTTTTCTTGTCAAGTTAAGATGTTTTTACAGGGTATATAACCAAAGATTCTGGTGTTCTCATATCCTCTCCTTGCATTAAAGACCAGATCGAGCACACGTCCAACAGTTGCAGCCAGAATGTTACCACCTAAGTTGTACTTAGTGTTTTTTTTTATCAAGTGAGCCTGGTGAATCGGACAGGGATAACTTGTTCTGACTTCAGAAGACCTTCAGTCTTGTTTCTGGGAGGCTTTGTTATACTATATCACATGTTCATACCCCATGGGGGAATTGTAATGAATGTTCTAGCATGATAGTGTCTGTAAAAGATTCAGTCTCTTGGACTTTATTTGTCAATCCGATCATCCTAGGGTGTTTTTTCCCTTGGTTATTATTGGTTGTTGAATAAACGACTAATAGTTTTTTAGTTTTTCACTCCATACATCCAAAGTTGGGGTGGTCGGCTTGGCATTTAGGAATATTGAGGTTATTAGAGTCTATGTGTCAATGTATAAACATGCTAGGCATCATGGTATAGTCATATGAACATGTCTAAGTCCCCTTAGGTTTTTTCAACTTTTTTAATTTTTTAATTTTTTCAGTGTTTTTTATTAAAATTTAATTAGTTTAATTGGAAAAATTGGTTTTGTAATAAAAGTGGGCCAAATAATCAGTTTCAGTCATGTGGGTGCTCATTTTCAAGCTAAGAGCACCATGTAAACCCATGGACCCACTTTTTTCAGGTTTTGAGTGATTTTCCATCACTCAGGTCAGAAAACCCCAAAAAATCAATTATTGATTATTTTAATTCATAAATTGATGAATAATGGAGCAAATCCAAAATCCTAGATCAGTGGATTCTCAGCAGATTTGATTGAAATTTGTCAGATCTAAACCAAATTGACTGGATCTAACAAATCCTTGACTGAAGGAGGTGATATGGACAGATCCATAGTTGATCTTCAGCATCCTTTATGGGGAATTGCGCCCTCTCTCTCTTTTCCACACATGTGGGCTCTCTTGGAAGCTCTATGGATTGATGTGTCAGCTCAATCAGCCCCTTGATTGACAAGAAGGCTCATTTCGGATTCAGATCAACATTCATTCACTCCACATGCAGCTGCAATTGTCTATCTCCTTGGGATTTGCACCCCCTCTAGGCTGGGGTTTCAATTTTTTGTATAAATAAAGCATGGTTGCCTCCTTTTCGAGTTAGTTAGAGGTGGATTGAGGAGATATTACTGTTGTAATACTGTATAATATATTTTTCTATTGGAATAAAGTGAAGCTTTAGAGGCCAAATCTGTGTAATGCTTTCATATGTGTGGATTTAACATTGTCTGCAGCTTTTTATCGTTGGCTTTCTCTCTATTTCTGCATCTGAATTTTGTCTGGCTTGATGATTCAGCTGACTCAATAGGAGTATAGATGGGAAAGTAAGATTACTTGATTTTCACTATATCATAGTATATATGATTAAAGATTCAGATCATACATGTTTAAATAAGTTTACTTGTGTGTAATTCCTCTCTTTCTTCATATATTTTTATCCAGATCTCATAAGGTTTTGTGCAGGATTGTTTGTTAGTTTTCAGGTAGCAGGGGTTGGACGAACTATGGATCTAGAATGATTCCACTGGGCATCTGACTATTTTGTGAAGGCATTGTCCCTTGGAATTCCACTAACTATTCTTCTTTGCAGATCCATTCCTCAGCAGCAAGCGCTCTTCCTTTTCCTCTTCCTCCTTCAAATTTCTTCAAAATCAGTCCGATTACTTGTTTTGCAGCTTTAAATTTGTTTATATCTATCAATTTCAGAGTTCATATTACATATATATTGCTTCCTTAAATCTCATAAAACTAGATCTCATTCCTAAAGAAATTTTACAAGCATTCTAGATCTAGTTTTAGGGAAAATTGTCATTTTTCAAGGCTGTGAAAGTAGATCTAAAGCTTGCTGAATGAATGAATTTTTCCTTAGAATCTAAAAATTTATATTCATAAATTTAAGTGCTTCATATTTTCTTCCCTCAAATTATGCCAATATCCCAAGGAAAGCTTGCTTTCCTTGGTTCTTTTTCCGTTTCTTTAAAAACTAGTTTTAACTTAGAATTTTTGGGTAAAATGTTTGTTCATCGAAAAGTAATTTCAAAGTAATTTTGGGCATATTTAAATATGATAATATTGCTTATTTTTAGCATGTGTAACAGAAAATAGGAGGAGGCACTGTCCGGAAAGCATTTTTGGACCATTCGAAACCCCACAGGGGGCTCCGTCTTCCAAAAATTTCAAATTTTTGCAATTTGTAAACCTTTGGTCTCATTCCATATAAGGAATAAGTTGATTAATTTCATTTATTGTTATATTTTGATTGCTGTAATAAAAATATAAATATTTTTGAACGAGCCTATTGACCATCCCCCCTGGGGGGATTTGCGTCTGTGTCATTTTTTACTTTTGTTCATATTTCTTCAATCTAGTGTAGTTATAATATGTAGGGTAATATACATTGATTTATAATAATTTCCATATTCCATATCTGGTGGTTTCAAAGTAATTTTAATACTTACCCCACGAGCCTCCTTTTGAGCCGAAAGGTGAAGAAAGGGTCGTGGTACTCTAATTAGAAAATTGTGGTTTGCTTATCTATTTATGCTTCATATACTATCATCATTTGTTTTAGTAATCATAATAAAATCAACCCTTCCTTGATTCCTCGATTGAGGTCCACTTTGACCGAAAGAGGTTCCTGAAGGGTTTTCTGTTTAACAAGAACACTTCTTTTAAAATTTACTAAAAATAACAAAGACTCCAGTGTGTATGCTCTATACATGGTTACGGTTCATCTGATCAGTCAAGATGCATCAAAATCACTTGAGTGACTAGAATAATTAGGATTCACTCTCCCCAAATTGTCAAACCATCAGGCGAAAACCCAACGCCTCGATCAAACCATTACGGTGGAAAAATACCCAAAGGAAGCAGGAACTCCTGAAAAGTGACCTTGGGGCACCAATATCTGTTACATTTTTGGGTGCATTATGAAAAAAAGCCTTAGAGACTCCATTAACCCCACATATTCCTTGCGGGTAGCCGTGACAGTTTAGTTTTGGACATACTTCAAGTACCCCCTGGGTATATATGGAGTCCCCTCGCCTAAGTTAATTTACTCATATTCTTACGTTAATTTAAAATTAACCAAGATACAATTGCACAACATTCATTCCAACACTTGCAAGCACTCTTAATTGTTTTTTTACTCCATTTTCAAGGCACTTGCCAACTGTTTATTTCTTTCAATCTATATGTGATTGGGTGTCATTTTTGTGCTTACGTGTGATTATCTCATCATGTTATTTGTTATTTACAATTTTTAAAATGAAACTCCTAAAAAAATTACTCTTTAATACCATCATCATAGTAAATAATTTTTCCTTAGTAACTTAATAGTGTCTACCCACCTTGGCTTCATTAGGAGTTGACCCTAAACGGAGGAGTCAAGAACAAGGTGATAGCCTTGACTCGAGACTTGCCCCCAAGGACACACCGAGTGGCTTGAATATTTCTACCACGTAACCTAGGTGTGTGAAAGGTGGCAACATATCGACATCAAGAAAGTACTACAAAGTTGGATAGAATTTCAACATCAACTGGCCATTACAGTAGAAGCAATTGTTGAAGTATGCATACATAAGCAACCAACCATTCGACTGCATAGCCCATGAAAAAAAACAGCACAATAAATTTCTTAGTGATTTGAGATTACTGAAGGTCTTCTCATAGAATACTTTGGTGAAGATGTCTTCTACTTGTTATGAAGATGCACAGTAGAGTAGAGAAATGGTACCATCATGGACAAGCTCCCTGATGTAGTGCATATGGATCTCAATGTGCTTGGTTCTTTATCTTTGAACTATATCAGTGGAGATTCAAATGGTGCTTTGATTGTCACTATATATGACTGTTGAAAACTCTGATTCAAAACCACATTCTCCAAGTATCCCCTACAACCATAAACATTGAGTAGTTGCATTTACACCTCCTCTATACTTTGCCTCTGTAGATGAGAGTGCTATGGCACTCTGCTTCTTACTTGACTAGTTGATTGATCCTTGTGCAAGCATGAAAACATATCCTGAGGTAGACTTTCGATTTGTGTTGTCACCAGCCTAATCACTTTTAGTAAATCCAACTAGCTCTAAGTCATATTTTTCATTGTAGAAAATCCCATGAGTCCTTGTTATTTGAACAAAGTTTAGGATCCTCTTGGCTACTCTCCAATGGATCTCATGAGACTGATCCATGTATCTTGAAGCCATAGTAACTACATAATATAAGTCAGGTCGATTATATGTAAGATAAATCAAACATCCAATCAACTGCCTATACAGTGTATTATTTACCATAGGAGAAGAACCTACTTATTCAAGCTTAAGTCCTGAAAGGAATGGAGTTTGGCTGGGATTTCAATCTTTCATTATGAACTTCATGAGAAAATTTGAAGCATAATTTGACTGATGAACATTGATTCCATGTTGGGATTGAGCAATTTCAAGACCCAAGAATTGGTTCGACAATCCCAAATCTGTCATAGAAAAGGCATGGTTCATTGCATCCTTCAAGGAGGAAATCTCTTTCTTTGAACTTCCTATAATCAAAATGTCATCCACATAGAGAACAATAATGATTAAATAAGCATGAATCAGCTTCAAATAGACATTAGGATCAGACTTGCATCGAACAAAACTTAGTGATAGTAGAAAGCCATAAATCTTGGCATACCAAGCTCTGAAGGCTTGCTTGAGCCCATACAATCATTTCTTTAACCTGCACACCAAAGATGGATTAGATACAAAACCTTCTGGTTTCTACATATAAATCTCTTCATTCACATGTCCATTCATAAAGGTACAATTTACATCCATGTGATGTACATCCCACTGCTTCGAAGCTACAATGGCTAGAGAAATCCTTATGGAGTCCATCTTTGCCACTGGTGCAAAGCTCTCATTTCATTCAATAGAATGTACCTAAGATTAGCCCTTGTATACCAATATTTACTTATATTTCAAATGTGAACCATTAGCAGAAAAATTAGTTTTGAAGACCCACTTACACTTCACTAGCTTTCTCCCTGGGAGAAGATCAACCAGCTCCCATGTTTTCCAAATTGGATCATGTGTTGCATATTCATAGGTCTGTGGATCAGAATCTATCATCAAATAATACTTCTCAACAAAGAGTGGATCTTTTACACAAAGGGCACTCTCAAATTGAGATCTTATCCTCCTAATGTCATTAGGATTTTCAACTAGTTCCCCGGCTGCATGAATGGTCCTTGATGCCAAATTTGGTGTTGTAGGGATGTTAGGATCTGCAATTAATTCATCATTATCAAACATATAAGAATAAGCAAACTCATTAGTCTCTTCACTTACAATTAAAGGATGTGGTGGTGAAGATGACTCTCCAACTTCAACTGCTGCTAAAGGCTCTTCTTTGAACTGAACACTTATTTCAATGAAAGATTTGTTAGTCCTCAAGTTGATCATCCTGTACCATTTTGAATCTTCAGAATACCCAACAAATAGGCACTCTTGACTTTGGGATTGCAAATCCTTCCTCTTTTCAGTTGGAATTCTAGCCCAAGCCTTTGAGCCAAAAATCTTGAAATGGGTCACATATGGCATGTCCCCACTCCAATATTTGAAAGGAGTCATACCATAAATATGCTTATGTGGCACCTTATTCTGGATATAGGATGCACAGTTTATAGATTCAGCCCAAAACTTTGGTGGAAAATTTTTATCCTCCATCATACAAGTTGCCATCTCCTTCAGTGATCTGTTCTTTCTCTCAGCAACACCATTTTGTTGTGGTGTGTAAGGGATAGCATGATGCATATGGATACCTACATATTTGCAATACTAGATGAACTTAGATTTGACATACTCACCACCATTATCAGATCTGAGGATATTGAGTTTCCTCCTAGACTGGTTTTCAACCAAGTCTCTAGAGACTTTGAAAAGGTCAAAAACTTCATAGTTATGATTTAGGAAGTGAACCCAACAATACCTGGAAAAGTCATCTATGAAGGTGGGTGCATATTTGGCTTGACTGATGGACATATGAGGGAATGGACCAGCAATGTCACTGTGGATCAACCAAAGAGGTGCAGAGGTTCTATCATGACTAGATCTCTCATACTTGTGCTATGGGTGTTTTCCTAGGCTACAACCTTGACAGCCTCCCTTAGAGAACGTGATCTTTGGTAACCATATGACCATGTATTTTTCACTAAAATTTGAAATATACTTGTACTTAAGATGGCCAAATATTTCAGGACAAAGATTGCTTTCTTCATTATCGTGAGTAAGAAGAGTAGAGTGGTTTGAGTAGGGTAGAAAATGGGAAAACTTGTATACCTTCGAAGTATGATCAACAACACCTTTTGCTATGACTTTACCATTTGAAATCTTAGTGATTTCAATTTCACTAGGGGAGAAGATGACTTTCTTTGGAGACCTAGTGTGAGTCATCTGATACATTGACAAGAGATTAGAGGAAAGACCTGGAACATACAACACGTTATTGAAATGACCATGGTCAAGATCAATCCTACCCTTTCCCATACTGTCAGTCAGAGTGTTATCTCCCAAAAATATTGGTGGACCTTTCGACATGTGAAGAGAAGATAATATCTCTTTTGTCGAAACCATATGTCTGGAAGCTCCAAAATCAATGATTAAACTAGGTGAGCTTGAGGTGCCAGCAATGAAGGCACGTATTCTTTTCTTGTCTTCTCAATTCGATCCTCCTTCCTTCTTCTTTGAGCAATAAGGAAGGTAGATGTTGTTCTTCTCTAGGAGTTGGGTCAACATGTGTTGAAATATTGTAACTTCAAAGAATATTCTACATGTACTTTTTGTGGTCCTCGATGGTCCTACCGGGAGAACCAATTGCATTTCTTTATACTCCGATGCTTCTAATTGGAAGAACTAATAAGAGTCATGAGGTAGTCCCCTGAAACTGCAAAGGTGGGTCATTAGCACCCCAGTTGTAGTTACTTGAGCCTACATGATTAACTTGAGCCTACATGTCAGAATTAATTATTAAAGTGAACGGATGAATATAAATAGAGGTGTGGCGCTCCTCATTGGGAACACATACACTCACTTTTGTAGCACATTAGTGAAGGAGAAATAAGTAGTTGGAGAAGGAGGATGATCAGTCTTTGATCAGTCTTTTGGTTTTACCTTTTCTCTTTTGGGGCATCTATATTGAGGAAGCTTTTGCTGGGTTTTTCCCTTTAGGGTTTTCCCAGGATAAATCTGTGTTGTTCTTGTGATACTGTTTCTTTTAGTGATCTTATTTATATGCTTTTTTTTATGAAATTGAAATGAAATACTGATGATATAGCTTAGCATATGGAATTTTAACATGGTATCAGATCTAGCCTGAATAGGACACCCTTCACAAGGAGAAATAGCCCTCTCTCTCTCCCCGGAAGAAATTGGGGTTTCAAGAAACTTTTCGAGTTTCAGAAAACTGCTTGCATAGAAATTTGCGCCCTCCCAGTTTTGAGCTTGAAATCGAGGATTTTGGGTGTGTGAGTCTCTGGGAAATTCAAACCCTAGTTTGACAGCTGCACCAAAAAACTGCTGAACTAGAAAATAGCTGGAAGCTACAAAAGCCAAATCTTGCAAGTCTAATTTGGAATGTGAAGACCAGAGATCTTCAGAAACTAAGCACACTAGTCAACTCACCTTAGTCAAGTGCATCTTCTGGTAAGTTCAGTTTCTCATTCCGCAGAATTTCAATTTTTTGTGATTTTTTGACAAGATGGCCCCAAGCACTAAGCTTGAGGACAAGCTAGAAAGCATAGAGAATTTCTGATCATGGAAATACAGGATTGGTCTCATTCTCCAAGAGAATGATCTTGATAAGTATGTCAAAGAATAAGTTACAGAACCTGAAGAAGATGAATCCAAGGAGAAGCACAGGAAGGATATGATTAGGGCACAAAGGATTATTGCTGACTCCATCAAGGATCACTTGATCCCTCAAGTGTCATCCAAGAAGAATCCAAAAGAAATGTATGATGCTCTATCCAGAATGTATGAGGGAAGAAATATTAACAGAAAGATGAATATAAGAGCTCAACTGAAGAGAACCAAGATGAGTCATGGAGAATCCATCCAAGACTACTTCATAAGGGTTTCTCAGATAAAAGAACAACTAGAAGCTATTGGAGACAAACTTGATGAATATGAGATGGTGATGACTGCTCTCAATGGTCTCACTAGACCATGGGAATCATTCATTCAAATGATGTGTGCCAGAAAGGAAAGCATGAAGTTTGATGTGGTATGGGAAGACTGCATTCAAGAGGAGACTAGAGTGGAAAATAGAGAAGCCTTACTAAAAGAGAATGATCAAGCTCTAGCCACTCATACCAAGAAAAGAAGAAGGAATCAACCCATCTTGAAGAAGGGAAACCACAAGGAGCATCAACTTCCTAGAAGATTCCAAAGATCAAAAGAAAGTCTATCAAATAAGGACTACTCTGGTTTTCAGTGTTTCCATTGTGACAAGATAGGACACATTGCCAAAAAATTTCCTATGAAGAAGAAAGAATATAAGTAGAGGATCAACAACAACAAAAGACACCATGCTAATCTAGCTGAAGATGAGGATGAAGAAGAAGATGATGAAGGACCTCCAAGAAAGCAATAAAAAGTAGAAGATGCAGAAGAGTATGTACTATTCTCTGCTCTCTCTGGGTCTATAACACCTGGAGAATACACTCGGCTTATTGATAGTGGTGCTTCAAAGCACATGAAGGGACAAAATAAAACTTTGTCCAAACTTGAAGAAAAGAGCTCTCCTCAGAAAGTATCCCTAGGAGATGACTGTCAATATCCGATCAAAGGAGTTGGTGAAGAAAGATACAAACTTGATTCAGGTAATCCCTTAAAGATGAAAGATGTATTGTATGTACCTGGCCTCAAGAAGAATTTACTTTCTATCTCAGCTTTAGATAAGAAAGGATTCAGAGTTGCTTTCATAGATGGTCAAGTACTCATGTGGCCCAAAGGAAAGAATATTGAATATGCAGTCATTATTGGTGAAGAAGAAGGAGGCTTGTATAAACTCAAGGGGCACTTAGAAACAACTTTTGTTCATGAGTCCACTGACCCTAGTGAACTATGGCATAGAAGGCTTGCCCACATTAATTACAAAGCTTTACCTCATGTGAACAAAGTAGTGATGGGATTACCAGACATGAATATCAAGCATGAAGGCATTTGCAAAGGATGTGCGAAGGGAAAGAACATCAAGAATCCATTTTCGAAGAGAGAAACAAAAAACTAAAGGTATGTTGGAATTGATTCATTCATATGTATGTGCTCCAATTTCTTCTACATCCTTAAGTGGATTTGAATATTATATCACATTTATTGATGACTATTCAAGAAAGACTTGGACATACTTCTTGAAAGCAAAGAGTGAAGTGTTTGGAAAATTCAAGGAGTTCAAAGCCTTGATAGAGAATCGTTCGGAAAATAAAATAAAGGCACTCCGATGAGACAGTGGAGAAGAATATACCTCAAAATAGTTTGAATATTTTTGCAAAGATGCTGGAATCAAGAGGGAACTAAATACTCCCTACAATCCTCAACAGAATGGCATTGAAGAAAGAAAGAATAGAACCATCAGGAGGCAGTGAATACAATGATATATGATCAAGATCTTCCAATGCATTTATGGGAAGAAGCAGCAAGAACTGCTGTGTATGTACATAATAGACTATCTCACAATGCTCTTGGATTCAAGACTCCAGAAGAGATGTTCATGGGAAAGAAACCTGAGGTAATTCACCTCAAAATATTTGGTTGTCCAGTATATATTCATATACCAAAAGAGAAAAGAACCAAGTTAGACCCTTTCAGAAAGAAGGGGATATTTGTTGGATATTGTGAAGTATCCAAAGCATTCGGAATTTACATTCCTAGATTCCATAACATGGAAATCAGTTGAGATGTGACATTCAATTAAGAAGAAGCCCTCAAGAGATCCACGAAGTGCCAACATGAAGAAGTGTATGAAGAAGAGAAACCTCCCAGAAATGAAGAAACTACATGTCTGCCTGAAGATGAAGCTCTTGAGGAACATGACATGGCAGAACCACAAGAACCTCCTATGATGGAGATATCAAGAAAGAGAAATCTTGCTTGGAGAAGAGAAATTATACAGGAGGCAGAAAGATATGGAGCTCCTGAAGGCTCCATAAGGGAAAGAAAGAAACCTAAGACTTTTCCCAATTATGTAGCCTTGATGTGTGATCTTGTAGATCAAGAACCTACAAACTATGAAGAAGCAATACAAAAGAAAGAATGGTTAGAAGCAATGACTGAAGAATACCAATCAATAATGAAGAGTGATGTATGGGATATAGTTCCCAAACTGGAAGGAAAGAGTGTAGTATCCTGCAAATGGATCTACAAGATAAAACATGCAGCTGACGAAAGTATCGAGAAGTATAAAGCAAGATTTGTGGCCAGAGGTTTCTCTCAGAAAGAAGGAATTGATTATGAAGAAACTTTTACACCTGTAGCACGGTATACTTCAATTAGAGCTATCATGGCACTCGCATCCATGATGAAGTGGGACTTACACCAGATGGATGTAAAGAAAACCTTCATGAATGGTGTTATTGAAGAAGTAGTATACATAGAGTAGCCACAAGGATTTGAAGTTGAAGATAGATAAACTCATGTATGCAAGTTGAAGACGGGGCTGTATGGCTTCAAGCAAGCTCCTCAAGCTTGGTATGGAAGGATATATAGTTTCCTGACAAACATAGGCTTTACGAAGAGTAAAGATGATCTTAAGCTTTACCTCAAGGTTGTAGAAGATGAACCTGTCATACTACTATTATATGTGGATGACTTATTCTTGACAGGGAATGAGAAACATATTATGGAAAGCAAGAAGAAAATCACAGAAGAATTTGAGATGAAAAACCTTGGGTTAATGCATTATTTCCTAGGTTTGGAAGTATGGCAAAGTTCAGAAGGAATCTTTCTCAACCAGGGAAAGTATGCAGTAGAGATATTGAAAAGATTAAATATGTTGGAATGCAAAGCCATGGCCACACCTATGGATTCCAACCTAAAGTTGTTAGTTGATGGCTCATCCGAGTTAGTGGATGTGAATCAATATAGAGAGATCATTGGATCATTGATGTACTTAACAAACACCAGACCTGAGATTTGTTTTTTCATGAACACTCTGAGTCAATATCTAGTTCAACCTAGATGGGTTCACCTGGTAGCTGCAAAACACGTGATGAGATATCTGAAAGGGACTATAGACTTTGGTCTATACTATGATGGTAGCGATGAATACAGATTGTATGGCTATATAGATGCAGATTGGGCTGGAATTATTTCAGACAAGAAAAGCACATCAGGTGGATGCTATAGTTTGGGATCTACTATGATTTCATGGTTTAGCAGGAAACAGTCTAGTGTTGCTCTTATCACAGCCGAAGCAGAATATATAGCAGCTTTCTCTACTATTTGTGAAGCCATATGGCTTCGAAAGCTGATGTCAAGGTTATTCAACCTAGAGTTTGATACTACCATGATTCTATGTGATAAACAAAGTTGTATAAAGATGACAGAGAACCCAGTGTTCCATGATAGATAAAAGCACATAGAAATCCATTACTTTTACAATCGAGATATGATGCAGAAGGGAGCCATAAAGCTCCAGTACGTGAGTACTGATGAACAAGTTGCTGATATGTTGACGAAGCCTCTATCTCCGGTAAAGTTTGAATACTTTTGTGACAAGCTTGGTGTTGTTCAGAAAGACCTTCCTCGAAAGGGGGAACAGTGATGTAGCAATGGGATTGTATCATCCCTAGGCACTTTCCCTAAAGTGTTCCAATGACCTCGGTCCTCGAGAATGAAGAGGGATTGTATCATCCCATGACATCTGTCCATAATGGATCCGGTGACCTCGATCCTCGAGAATGAAGAGGGATTCCATCATCCCTGAACTTCGGTTCAAAATGTATTCAGATACTTCAGTCCCCGTGAATGTGGATGGATTGCATCATCCTTGAACTTCTGTTCAAAATGTATCCGGAGACTTCTATCCCCGTGAATGTGGTAGGATTGCATCATCCTTGGACATAGTCCTAAAGTGATAGCGACTTATTCTCCTGTAATCAATCCGGTGACTTCGATTGTCGAGAATGTGGTAGGATTGCATCATCCTTGGACATAGTCCTAAAGTGATAGGGACTGATTCTCCCATATTCAATCCGGTGACTTTGGTTGTCGAGAATGTGGTAGGATTACATCATCCTTGGACATAGTATTAAAGTGATAGGGACTGATTCTCCCATAATTAATCGGTGACTTCGGTTGTCGAGAATGTGGTAGGATTGCATCATCCTTGGACTTAGTATGAAAGTGATAGGGACTAATTATTCCATAATCAAACCAGTGACTTTGGTTGTCGAGAATGTGGTGAGATTGCATTATCCCTGGACTTTAAGTCCAAAAGAGATCCAAAGACTTTTTTTCCTTTGAGCTGTGGATTGCAGGTTGTTGCTAATGATGATGATGTTACTAATTGAAAGATCAAAGTGTGATGATGAGGCCATACTTATCGAAAGATCAGAGTGTGATGATGATGATGTACTGCTCAAAAGTTCAAAGTATGATGATGATGTTGCTGATCGAAAGATCAGAATATGATGATGATGATGTTACTATTCGAAAGGTCAAAGTGCTGAAGATGTTGTTACTGATCAAAAGGTCAAAGTGCTGAAGATGTTGTTGCTGATCGAAATGTCAAAGTGCTAAAGATGTTGTTGTTGATTGAAATTTCAATGTGCTAAATATGTTGGTGATCGAAAGGTCAAAGTGTTGAAGATACTGTTGCTGATCAAAAGGTCAAAGTGTTGTTGATGATGTTATTAATCAAAGCAGTCAAAGTGTTGCTGTTGCTGAAGACTGAATATTGAAGATGAAGACTACATTATGTTGAAGAGCTTCCAATGATTTATAGATGTGTTACCCAGATGATGTTGACGATGTCCTCTATCTCTCTCCTACTATTGTTGTTGTTGATGTTGTTGTAGAATACCCTTCTCGTTAAGGGGGAATGTTGAAATATTGTAACTTCGAAGAATATTCTATATGTACCTTTTGTGGTACCCAATGGTCCTACCGGGAGAACCAATTATATTTCTTTATAATCCGATGCTTCTAATTGGAAGAGCTAATAAGAGTCATGAGGTAGTCCCCTCAAATTGTAAAGGTGGGTCATTAGCACCCCGGTTGTGGTTACTTGAGCCTACATGTTTAACTCGAGCCTACATGATTAAATCAAGCCTACATGTCGGAATTAATTATTAAATTGAGTGGATGAATATAAATAGAGGTGTGGCGCTCCTCATTGGGAACATACACACTCACTTGTGTAGCGCATTAGTGAAGGAGAAAGAAGTAGCTGGAGAAGGAGGAGGATAAGTCTTTGATCAATCTTTTGGTTTTACCTTTTATCTTTTGGGGAATCTATATTGACGAAGATTTTGCTGGGTTTTTCCCTTTAGGGTTTTCCCAGGATAAATCTGTGTTGTTCTTGTGATACTGTTTCTTTCAGTGATCTTGTTTATATGCTTTTGTTATGAAATTGAAATGAAATACCGATGATATAGCTTAGCATAAGGAATTTTAACAACATGTCTATGTTATTTTTCATACCAGAGCTCTCATGATGATAGCCCTTACTGCAGTATGTACACTTGCTCATTTCTCCTTTGTTCTTCTTCTTCTGCGGGTTATTCTTGGAGCCTAAGGACTCCTCTTGAGACTTTGCCTTGTCTCTCTTTTGCTTAGGTGGATTTTTATATTTTTTCTTGCTTTTTGAATCCACCTTCGAATCTTTAGCAACCAAATCTTGGTCTTTGGTAGGTTTGATGGTTCCCATCATCACCAATTTATCTTTCTCCTAAGTGAGGGATTCCATGAACTCAACAAACTTACGCATCTTGCAGGTTTGAGCTGCTAATTTAGTGGCATAGAAGGTCAAAACAAAAACTGAATAGTCAGGACCAAGCTTTGACAGAATGGTCAAAATGAGTTTCTCCTCCTTCTTTTCAATCCCACATTGTTTTAACTGCAAAACAAGGGCCTTAAACATTGTAAAATAGAATTGCAATGATTCGAAGCTACTGAGATTGAAGGAGATCAATTCATTCTTGATTTGATGTCCTCTCATCTCATTTATCTTTCTAAAAATATCTTCAATATTCTCCTACACCTCATTAGGAGATGTCAATGAATCAAGATGAAAGAGGAGGTCTCTTGAAATACTCAGACACAAAAGACCATAGGCCTCATCCCTCCTATAGTGCCATTTGATTTTCTCTGCAGTTGCATTGGGCTCTGCCTCAGTAGCCATGGTAACCTTGTAGATACATTTATATCTCAACAATATCTCCATATCATATTTCCATTCAAATAAATTGAATGGATTCAAGATGATCTTTTGAGATTGGTCCATATCTCAGCTCCTATTCCCTTCAGTCAGCAGAATGCGCTCCGAGTGAGTGATGTCAAACATGCAATAACAATTTGGAGTGAGATAAATTGACCTAAAAAGGATATGATATGATGTGGAAATTTAACCCAATAGATAGATCAATTACACTCACAAAATTGCTAATTAAATATGCAAAATTCACACAAAAGGAGACTGAAATTGGAGCATAACTTAATCATGTATTGAATAAATTACATTATCCAACCATATGAAGTAATAGGCTGCTAAAATATATAATTACATTAGAGAATCAAAATCACTAGGTTTCTATTCGAATTGGTCAAAAAGTAGGCTTACTAAAACAAGTCAAATCCCCCATAGGTGCAAAAAGGAATTTCCAAATCCATGAAGATCCTCAAGAATTAGCTTAAGAAAGTAGGAAAGATAATATGTAGTTGAAATAAAACTCATTCATGCGTTTGTATGGAGAAAAGGAAGGAGGATGATGTGGTCAAAAAACAAGGCAAGTTTCCCTAGACTAGCTTTTCCTTTATGCTTTAAAACAATTGTAAAGCAAGGCATCTTTCAGAAAAATAAGATATGCTCTTTAAGGAACGAGGAATAAAGAAGACATGCTAAATATGTTTCCAGGATGATTCCAGAGCACTCCATGACCAAGTTTAGAAAGTATTGACTTCTAGGAACATGTAAAAGTGGAATAACATAGAGAGGGAATCTAGGAGTCTAGGAATAAGACAAAATGATTTAATTAATGTCAAATATGGGTAACTATGGGTTGATTATTCTAACATGGATAAAAAATGCATGTAGTGGAGCATTGCTGCAAGGCATCAATCCAATATTGTCATTAGTTGTATGACTTGTAAACTCTACTAAAATGTCAACTTTGTCTTGTCTAACAATGCTCCCAACCTTCTTCTCATCAATTCCATATTATCTTACCAAAAACCATCGTTCTTCAAAAATATTTCTCTAAATTTATGTGTCTTTGCATATGCCTTAAGAATTGCAGAATAAACGACCAGCTTGTAATTTCTATATTCATGGCATGCAAGAGGGGTTTCTATGAAATATGAGATTTAATGAGTTAATTAATCCAGATATACATAACCAATCGTTAGTGGTGGTTCAAGGTAACTTGGAATATACCAAGTAGTGTACTAAGAATATAGATTCATAAACCATCTACCTCATTCCCTGAGTGCGATACAAAGATAATCATATTCACCTTCAAAGATGGAGTTCAGCTATAGCAATTGATTTAAACTGGAGCTATGAGAGTCTGGATCAATTTGTAAGCACCTCTCATATTCCTCTATCGTAAGCATGATATTACCTGTATCCCTGTGCAAACCCCCTATATTATTATGAGCTTAGGAATATGCAGGTTTTTTCCATTATATCCTTTTCAATCATTCTCATGATAGAATCCATTTTCCCTTGAACATTATAAATCACACTAAGAATACTAAGAGATTGTGAAAAAATAGGCTTGGTCGACAAATCCATCTGATAGCACTCCAAATCTTTATCAAGATTATACCTGTCATGATACTTGAATGAAGAGAACAGATCCATATCATGGACCGCTAAATCAAGAGTATCTATATGAAAATGTAAACACGTTGGTGTATATAATATATCATTAATTGTCGAATTGTGATATTTGACTTCATATAGTAGATTGTTCAAACCATTAACATTATCCTCAAAGCTTTTGCATCGTGCAATATTCTCATCTCCTTTATCCAATGCAAGTTTAGCTCTATGATACCAACGATATGGACTTTGATTTGCAACCTTATATATATTTTTCCAACTATTTTTTATATGTTAATACCTGCATTGTAATTTGTCATATCTTTATCAAATAATTGTTCATTTCCAAATTAATCCACTCTAACATATTTTCTAGGCCATCTACACTGTTTATAACTACATTTTCATATACTATCAACGATGGTTATTTGTGTCCCAAGATCTATTCTAGAATGGTTGTTTTTGAACAATGTTGTTAGAGATATCATGCTGCAAAGCTTCAGTTTCCAAAACCGCTACTCCTCTACTGAAAAAATATGGAAATGATTCTAGGGAAGAAAATACTACAAGATAGATAAATTATAGGACGTGTAAGAAGGAACCCTTTGGTAGGAATCATCCTAGTCAATAAAAAGGTGCATATATCATGCTCAACTTCATATTGTAGGATGATGGTAAAATTGAACCTCCTGACATTTTGTCAATCCTTCTTTATAATGTTGCTTGTCTTGTGATTAGTGGGAATATGCACAATTTCTAGATTGTTATTACATGTTTCCATTACTAAACTCACATTGTCCATGGTGAAAAAAGTGTATTATTATAGTCATACATCGCTAACCTTGCATGAACTTGAGTAAAAAAGGTGTTTTCCCATCCCATCTCTCTAAAAGTATTGGAAAATTTCATGGTTCTTGATATCAACTCTTTCTCAACTCTGTTTCGATTTTACTCTACCAAAACGACAACTTGAATTTGCTTTTGTGAATTAGGTATCAATTCTAACCTAGTATTGTAAAAGTAGAGTGTGAACTATTCAACATCCATTAGAGAAACTTTAACTACTTCACATATATCATAATTAATTATCCTTCTTCTTTCTCTTGTACCGGAGAGGTATCCTCGAATTAGAATAGAGTGTACTCCAGCCCTCTGTTGATGTTTAGATAGTTATCCATGACGTTTTATTTCCACACTCTTCTTTGAGATAGAGAATTGCTAGATTGCTTGGCATTGGAAAAGTTTCAATCGTTTGAGGATGCAAGTATCGAGATGAAGCACATATTTAACATTCTAAGCAATTGAAATTAGCAAATTGAAAGTCTATGTTTTGTTTCAGAACAACAATGATTTCGGTATCTCCTTGGGTTTCATGTAGCACTTTATTGTTCCTGGAGAAGAAACAATTCTAATGGGTAAGTTGTTTCCTGTAGTGTATGTATTGTTTAACAATTTTGATATCTTATACTAGTTATTCAACAACAATTTTTTCATCAAGACTCGTCAATTAATTATAAAACGAAAATATGAGTATAAAGAAAAGAGTACAACTATGATGATTGGTTATTGTTAAAGTTGTATATTGATGAATAGTTCACTCATTAGACTCAAATTGCATTCCAAACAAACTATACATCTCACCAACAACAATATCCAACATTGATAAACCTACTACTACACTAAAATGATAAATGTTTGGTAATTCTCTCGTGACAAGTCTTTAACCAATCCCTCAAAGTGCATGTAGGTATTTGTTTGCTTAGTAAAAAGTAACACACTTAACCAAGCTTAAGAGACTGCATTGCAATGGTTGAATGCATTAGTTTCTGAACTAAATCGCTGAATTACAGTTAGATTTACGACCTTCCCAAATTGATTTAAATTGACAATGGATTGCTAAACAACCTCCGTTCTCTTTCCAATTTCATCTATTCCATGTTCCTTTAAAAACCCATACCCATAAGCAAATTCGAATACCATATAAAGTGCTAGTAAAATACCACACACCCTTAGTTGAAAAGGGGAAAATACCCAAAAATAAACTAAAACTTCTCTAAATATTTGGATTTTTCAATAGAGGACTAAAATTAATTCAAATTTCAAGACATACCATTACAGAGTTAGAGCTACAACATCAATGAGAATCCCCGACCAAAATAAATATCGAAATGGGATGATCAAATCGTCAAAAATTGGCACTTTGTAGGGTTATGTATAATTTCCCCCCTCTTTCACTGGAATCTTTTAGGTCTTTAACACAGTTGTTTGAATATAACATGAAAAAAATTATGGTTAAAAATGAGATTTTAGTAGATAAAACCATAAAAAAGAGACACTCATTTTGATTATCCACAAAATGCACATTCATTGAATGTAATTGCTAGTTACTCAGCTGATACAAACCTACTTCGAAGAGAACTATATATCCTCTCGCGACTACAGTAAAAACCCTCCCTTTAGGGTTTAAGCATATAAACCTGATTTTTTTAATACACTCTTCACTATGCATCTCAATCTATGTCTCTACCTTTGTTGTTGATGCTTGGTCTCGATTTGGATTTGCACCCAAATCATATTAGCATTGTATAATAGTGTCATAAGTAGGATATACTACCTAACAAAAAGAATCAATTGCTCAATCCATTAGGAGAGTTAGCTCTAACCCATTAATAGGGATGAATTCCTATAAGGGTGCAACATTTTTTCCATTTTCTGTAATTTAAATATCCATTTTGTTTAACTTAACTCTCCATGTTCCTGTTCTCTTTTTTCCTCCAAAATTTTATCACTCATACATTGGTTCCAAATTTTTATCACCCATACATTGGTTTTGAGGTGTAACAAATCCAAAAGGATTCCATGTCAGCCACAAAACTAAATTATGCCATTTAAGGATAAATTGGCATTTTTTCTGAAAGCTAATAAAAGATTTAGTTGATGAAAGAGCACTTACCCATTCAATATGATTCCATTCAACATACATATAGTATAATTGATGCAAGTTCCATGCATGTAACAACCTCCTCTAAACATTATCATTTCATGTACTATTCCATGTATGGAGATGTGGAGAAGCCACGGAGAAGCTTGGAGAGGAGATTAAAGAAGGTGCACATTCCGTGGAAGGTGTAGAGGCTAATTTTGTGGTAGTTTTGGATTCTGAAATGGACCTTTCCTTTATATAATATATATAATAATGTCTAGGAAAACAAGCACCAGAAAGTGTACAACTCTATGATCCTTGAAGGAAGCAAAGCAATTAAAACAAAGTTGGTGTATTTTATTAGAAGTTAGTATAAATAATTTCTGCAGCCACAAAAGATTAAAGTATTAAAAGATTATTTTGGTTTGTTGCGCCTTGGTCATCATATTGTGGAGTTGACCATATATTTGGTTTCCCAAGTACAATGCAAGTTGGTTTGATACCTTTACTCGATCTACTGGAACTTGATTGTTAATTAGTAAATGAAGTTGAAAGAGAAGCCATTTATGGGACTTCTATCACAATCATGCAAGTACATGTTCATGAAAATATAAAATCATTGTAATGTGTTTGACTAATTCTTTGTACATCTATGGGACTCTGCATCCAATAGACATGTAGAGTAAATTACTAGTTTCATGTTTTCAAATTTTTTTTTATGTTTAAGGAGTGGCATTCCATGTGGGCATTTTGAACAAAGTTGAACAGTTCTAGGAGATTTGCTAGTTCTTTTTCGAGGTATAAATGGTAGTGGGATTGGCATAGTCTATCTTTAACTTTTATTTTATTTTATATATCAATCTGAACATGGTTTCTTGCCTTGATTACTATTTAAGTCACCTATAAATAAAATGAGCACAAAAGTATTCATACTTCTCGTAAGCAAGAAAACTTGAAGTTATTGTTGCTAATATTTTATCTCATTTCATTTCCATTTTTCTAGTGGATAAGAGTACTTAGAGTTAATTCACATTCTTCTTGATGTGAAATTGAATTAGTTCCATATTTCTTTTTATTATTCTATATACATTTTGGACGATGAGTTGCTCCATTTTCTTTTATATAAATTGAAATTCTCCTTTCCATGACATCATCTACCACTATCTTCAAGTTACTTATGAATTTTCAATCAAATCCAGGTATCTTGGCATGACTCTAGATGACTCGGTAGATAGTTTAGCATTGGATGCATGCTTGTCATTCCTATAAATTTATGGGATTTTTGCATTTTGCATAATTCAAGCATAAAAAATAATGATTATAAAGTTACTATAGATACTTAATGTCTTACATTGTAATAGTCCTTAAGTCTTTCAAATGCATTTATTAAGTGCAAGAAGGACTTGAAGGACTAGTACAGGGTAAATTATGGATCTATAGTTACTTGACAATCATTATTTTGTATGCTTGAATGATGAATTTTTTTTTTAATATCATCATTATCAAGCAATAACAAATTATTGAAGGATGCTAACTCAGTGGTAGAGCACCTGCCTAATTATAGGTAGGAGGTTGGTGGTTCGATTTCTCTGTGCCCTATCATAAATTTCAACTACGAAAATGACTAAATCCGCATATATATGACTATTACTAGCTAATTTCTCGTATCTTATAGCATGACTATCATTTAGTCATATTTAGATTAGTCATTAATATGTTATCATCTAGTAGTTTATTTAGTCGTATATTTGATCATTAATTGTTGCAATCAATGACTAAATTGGTGACTAAATCAGTCAATACATATGTGATTAATTCAATGACTAAATAAATTACTAAATCATTGTCTATCAATGAATAATAAGTCAACATATTAATGACTAAGTGAAATACGACTAAGTTAGTCAAACTATAAGATAGTGAAAATTAGCTACTATTAATCGCCGACTCAAAAATAATCATTTATAGACAGATTTTAGTCAATTTTTTTGTCATTAATTTGTCATTTTGTACTAGTGTAGGTTAGGAAAATATAATCTAATAGAAAGTTTGAACAAAGGAGGATTATAAATCCTAACACCGCCCCCCCCTGGATCCTAACTTGGACAGTTGTTGGCCCTGTAAACAAGGCAAACATTCACCTGGTATACAATCTTAAAGATAAAAAGTGTTTCTTAATAAACCAAGGAAATAGGGGAAAACCTCATGGGAACCCCCCCCCCCCCCCAAAAAAAAAAAAAAAAAAGTAGGAAGATGAAAATACAAGCTATATTTAGAAGAAAGAAGCTTCCTCCTTAGAAAATTAACTTGCAGAAACTTTGTTGCAATTGTAGCTTCTATGCAGTAGTATCGTTCTTCTGTCCAACAACATCATGAAGCTGTGCATTTGAACCTCTCAATGTATTTATGAACTAATGAATGTGTGTGTTTATTCTATATGGAAAAGGTAGAGAATGATAAAGTTTCTTATTTTGTGGGCCAAGTAGTTGATCATTCTCTATTATCAAGTAGCACCATCTTGGAATTTTGTTGCACCACTCTATAGGGAGTGAATCTATGAGAAAGAGAGAAACAAGCTCATTCTGATACTGGCACCTGGTTCTCCTTCTGTCTTTTGGATTCCGAGCACCTTCCTGAGTTGCATGAATGAGCTTTTGAGCCCATATAGGATTAGGAATTTGGTTTGGAATGAATGTAGCATCTATATCTAGAATCTCATGAGGTTCATCCTCAATAACATGATCATGTTGGTATTGATCCTCTTCATCTAAATATGAAACATGCAACAAATCATCATCATAAAAAATAGGAGGAACATTGGTTGTACATTATTGTGCTTTGGATGGTGGTGCATCACATAATTGATCTTCTTCAAACTGAACACTCCGCTCAATGAAGCATTTCCTAGTTGCAACCTCCATCAACTTGTATGATTTTCTATCTTCTGCATATCCCAAAAGAATGCATTTGCTACTTTGGGCTTGGAAGGAGTTCCTCTTGTCCATAGGTATTTTGGCCCAATATTTGGAACCAAAAACTCTCAAATGAGAGACATTGGGCTTATTCCCATGCAGTTCTTCTAATGGAGTGGCCCCAACCATTGATTTATGAGGCACTGTATTTTGCAAATATGAAGCACATTTTATAGATTTTACCCAAAGAGAAGGAGGGAGATTCTTGCGATGGAGAAGGAATATTGCCATCTCCTTCAGTGATCTATTCTTCCTCTTAGCCACACGACTCTATTGTGGTGTATATGGAAATAAGTGTTCCATTCCAATTCCCTCTGATTCATAGTAATACTAAAAGTTGTTGGAAGGGGTTGTTTTGGATACATTAGTTGCACAATAGCTTAGATGTTGCACAAGCTCAAAAGACACCATGAAAGAGGAATATTATCCCACAAAGCGGAGATCAGAGTTTATCTCTACCACGAGCTTCGCTTCTGGAATGGGGGTGGTCATCTTTCCTTGACGACTGTTTTCTTCTTTAGTATTCATAAACTGATGAGTGCTGTAAATATTTCCTGTAAACACAAAAAAAATTAAAAGACAGAAAAATTTATGTTAGTAACATATTTAATTAACATACTTTATATTCTTTGTGTGAATGCTTGGTGCACCCATAGGTCTCTTAGTATTGAAACTTGGCTTTGATACCATTTGTAATGTCCCCAAAAATCAGAATTTTTTTTTTTATAGGCTAGTAGAATCTACCTAGATGGAACATTATTCGTTTTCAGAAATCTATCGTACACTTCATATACCATTGTTTATCCGTAAGATGTTCTTGTGCTCTGTCTTTTACTTTTAGTTATTATTTTGAATATATTTTACTTATGATGTCATGTTGCTATTTACCGGTTCATTATTATGTTTATAATTTTGTCGCTTTTGTGCCGTCACTGGTGTAAATGCTTCGTCCTTTTTTCATAGTTGTATTCATTAATTATAAGGTCCTAACTTAAATTTTTTTGTGGAAACAAAGTGGGTAGAGTGGCGGGACTCGTTCTCCCATGAAGGTTTTATAGGTAAAGGTGTTTACTTGTTTGCAGGCTTACTTAGTACTCTGAACTAAGTCACCTATTCTATTTTACTTGTAGCTCATACCTTGCCACGAGATCCTAGAGAGCATACTGCTGGTGGAATTTGTTTCCTTTACCCACTCCGAATTATAATAGGTATAAATCTTATTCTTGACAATTTAACTATTACTGCTAAAATTCTTGTTCAGTACTCATGCTTCCTTACAGTCTTGTAACTCTTTATTCCACATCTTGGTATTATTTACGGTTTATGTTTTAGTTTATTAAAAACCGTTGAGACTTCTTACGTTTTCTATTTGTAGGTTAAGTACGTGGCCTTCAAATTAGGCCATTGATTGTTATAATGGTTAAAGTAATTAACATGGCATATTACACATGCCATGTTCAATAAGCAGAATCTTAGGGCTTAATTGTATTGTGTAGTAACTTTATTGATTAAATCTTAAGGTTCACATGTTATTAAGTTTTAAACCTATGGTATATACATTATATTAATACATAAGTATGGTGTTGAATTAGGGCTAGCGCAAACCATATATGGACTCTACACTTTAAACCTTGTCGTTTTAATATCTTAACCTTTCTATAATGTCTACGTTGTAATGTTACATGGTGCTATGAAATGGGGTGGTGAAATATAACATATGGTTATACCATATGTCAATAGGGTTTAAGCTTTTGCAAAAGGAAAAGGGAGGTCACAAAATGCAACAAAGCTTACTATGGAGAGTGGGTTTGATATCATGTTAATGGCCACTAGCTGGTGCATTTAATGATCTTGAAAATCGTGGAAGCCTTACCTTAGGCCTCGCTCACGATGGTTTGTGCGTTTGTTTGTCATTTGGGGTTTTTGCACTTTGGCTCTGCGTAGGGAGAAAACCATGGAGGCAACCTCAAGACTGTAAGGTATGCTTCGTCTAGGTTCATATGCGTACAGTTCGTTTTGGTTTAAGGTTCTTAACGTGTCATAGTTCTCATCCCGGTTTCGATTGGTGTTTGTAGGTGCCAAAATATTATGAGGAGGCCGCAAGGCTCCAACTCTATCGTGGTATTGACTATTGAGACAAAGTGTGAGGTAAGCCTTCTTAACAAGCATGAGTTTGATGCCTCTCAGCCTGCCTACGTGTTGTTTCGTCGTTTGGGTTTGGGGCGTCTTTGTGGGGTTTGGAGTTTTCCTTCCGGCTTATGATTACAGACTTAGATTTTATTAAATTGTTAAGGCATTAAGCCATGAAGTAAATTGTAATCCATTCGGCTTTGTGTCAATAAGTTTGGGGTTATGTACATTGTTATTTGATTTGGGCCTTTTAGCAATGGGATGTACCATTGCTTGCAATGCACCCAATGGTGCACTAGCCCATTGGTGTGCCTATGTAACTTGGTTTTTGGTCTTAAATGAAGATTGTGTAGCTAAATTGATGCCCACAGTGTAAATGGATATATATATTGTTTGTAAATGATTACCATGGTTATTATTTCATACTGTGTATAGAAGATTCTATTATGCGTTTGTTTTTTTGTTAATATGGGTGTGTGACATGGCATTCGCCTGCTATCGAATGCTCTATATATAACGTATTGTTTATTTTTTTATATTGTAATTCATTGATGCCGTGGGTATAGGCCATGACATGAATGGCATGAGCATTTCCCATAGTGTTGCGATAGCTTAGTGTAGGTTTTTAATTATTGTTATTAGTTCTTATGCGATGTGGACTGTGAAGATCCATGGGTGGGAACCCACAATGGCCAACGTTTATTGCAGGGTTAATTCAAAAATACTGCATGTTAAATTAAAACTTTGGTCAAGGCCGTGAATGTAGTTAGGGTCTTATGACCTCACTGTTAGCGTACACATTTGTTTATTACATAGCGTTTGGTGTATTTATAATTTGCAACCCTCATACATTAGATGTATAGCGTGTCCTGTGTATAGATGGTTATAAAATGCTATGTTTTGTTATTATTGTTTTTTCCTTGTGTTTGGGAATCCATAGGAATTGATGTCATGACCTCTATTGGAAAAATGGGGTTTAATTATTAGTTGTTTAATGTTATGCGACCATAGTGGGTAGATTGTAAATAGACACTGTGTATTAAAATGTTGGCTGAGGCCGTGCTGTAGCTAAATCATAATTTGTTCTACTAGCTTAGTGGTGGTTTATAATTTTCTTCCCGCATATAGGTTATGTATAGTGCAACCATAGTGTGGATGCAAACAAAACCCAATAGTGTTCGACTCTGTTTGGATATTAATGTGATGAGTTGTATTTTAGTTAATAAAAAGAGGTTGGGCATGTATTCCCACAAGATTCGATTCCTTTCCCTGTTTGTAATACATGAGTTTATAATATGATTTCGATATTGTTTAATTTGCTATGTGTAAAGTGTTGATGAGTTATGTAATTTTGTTTAAGAGATTAGAACTATGGATTTTATAATAATACAGAGGTTTGATATTGGACCTGCACATGGATGGTCATGATGCCTTCTCTGTTTGGTTGATTATGATTATATTTATTTAATGGAATGTTATGATATTTAATTTATACTTGTTGAGACAGACCTTTGAAGGTCTATAATGATTTGCTATCTTAGTTTCTAGCTCAGAATATTTAATTCGGTACTTTAGGTTATAAGTAATATAATTAGTAGATTAATTATACAATTATTTGAATACTATTATATATATATTTCTATATATTTAACTTGTACTTCTGAACAAATTTTGAATTTAATAACAAGTCTCTGCTTCCAAATGAAATATGTCAGCAGAGTAATACAACGTGTAGAGAAATTATATACTAACTAGTAACAAAACCTAGATGTAGTAAACATAAACTAAGCATGGAAATAATATAGAATCAACTTAAAAGCACAAACCTTGGTAATGTACAACATGTAATAGAATTTACAACATAATATTAGTATTAAAGAAAATACAAACACCAACAGAATATTAACCAGAAACTCAAACACATAGGGTTAAGAAATGTATTGGAGTCATTTACCTAGCTTAAACAATAGTTAATCTAGGAAAATAGAATAGATAGTCAAATGCTTCATATGTGCACTTAAAGCTCTGTTAATGGCTGAACCTACACACTCAAATAACCAGCATTAACAATTCAATACAAATCTAACCTCTGTTTGATGACCAAATAATTTGGGAACTACCACGTTCCACCCAACCATGACCCAAAACCATTCCTGGTTTAAATCCATATCCCCTCGAGCTGGACTCCAACATGGAAGTAGCTTAGAGCTCCTAAGGTAGGGTTTCCTAACTAGTATTTAGTTCTAAATCAATTCTCCTTTCCTTGCAGGAAAACGTTTCTCCAAGAAATAACTTGAGAGCAGAATAGGAAGAAACACTGATTCCCCCCCAAATCAAAAAATCAGAACCCCAAGCCTTTCCTTGGCTTTAGTTTTTATAGACAGACTTTTCAGTCAAAGGGACAGTTAAATCAAGAAACCTTGGTTTCTTGATTCAACCCTTTTCAATTACTTTGGGTAATTATTAATATTTTAACGTAGAAAATTTCTACTAGTTCCTAGTTGGACCGTTATAGACATTATTCTATTTATTAATCTTAAATAATAAAATAATAATTGATGCAGCTTCTCTTCTTTCTTTCATTTATTTATATTATTAATATATTTACTTCTTTATACATACCATGTATAAAGTACATAATAATATAATACTTTTTTAACATTTGTCTCAGGGCATCATATACCATGATCCCTAGACTTAATGACACTTATTCATTAAGGTCAAGTAGGTATATGGTTTAGGTCTACTAGGATAGGAAACTCTAAACATCCTTGCATGTTGTATTTCCCTCGTATAACATGGTAGTTATTCAGTACTTTGATCAGAATACATAAATTCAAAATTTCATTTAATCCCTTATAAATAAGTATGATGAGATCAATATTTTCCTCGAGTCATTTTCACTCTCAAGTTATTAAATTATTTTTAGTAAACCCTAGCGCTTACCAGAGCCCAAACTCAACACTTTAATAGGGAGTTACAATTCAGTGCAATTCCAGAGCTCCTCGCTCAACACTAGTGCTAGGATGTACTTATACGATACACCTAGGGATACAATGGCCAAGGATTCGACGCTCCAGATCATATGCTCAACATCAAAATGGAAGGCCCTAGGGATTATGCCCAACACATTCAATTCTCTTTTCATGTGTTCAATAGCTTCTCGTTCAACAAAAAGGTAAGTACTCATGTGCTCCGGAGCTTCTCAGTCTCACTCAACACAAATCATCAATCACTCAAGTTCTCTAGAGCTCCTCGCTCAACACAAAACATTTCATCAATCATGTGCTGTAGGGTCCATGCCCAACACAAACAAGCATATACATATATCATCAATAATTGGGTTATGCCCAATATATAAAACAAAGCATCATGTTCATATGCAGTGGGGTCTTCGACCCAATATAAAAATAAAAAATCCAGATAATCATCATAATCAATAGGCACATGCCTATAAGTGTTAGGTCCAAAATTCAGGATATTACATCCCTCCCTGCTTAGAACAACACCGTCCCTGGTGTTCTAGAGACTTGAAATGATATCGTGAAACAAGGAGGGGTAAGCCTTTCTCATGGTGGCCTATTTCTCCCAAGTAGCTTCATCATCCTCAAAGTGCTTCCACTGCACTTTCAATCGGACCATAGTGCGCTTCCGAAGCTACACCTCTCTCTTGTCCAGTATATGAGTAGGCTCAGGAGCAAACTCCCCTTCAGGTTCCACCTATAATAGGGACCAATCAACAACATGTTTAGTATCATAAACATATTTATTTAACAAAGGTGCATGGAAAACATTGTGGACTCTTACATGTGCAGGAAATGCTAGTTCATAATCCACTGGCCCTTTCTTGGCCAGTATTTCAAAAGGTCCGCAAAATCTAGGTGCTAACTTACCGCACCTACCCAATCTCAATGAGATTCATTTGGATTTTACTTTCAAGTAAACATGATCTCCTATTTGAAAGTCCTTATCCTTTATTTTCTGATCGACGTAATGTTTCTGGCGGTCTTGTGCTTCTTTAAGGTTCACCTGGACATTCGTAACCAAATGTTCCAAGTCCATCAACAAATCAGGCCCTAACATGAGCCAATCCACCGGGCTATCCCAAGTAGCCAGTGTTCTACACTTCCGTCCATAGAGTACCTCAAAGGGACTCATCTTGGAGGAATCCTGATAACCATTGTTATATGGAAACTATGCGAGATGTAAGTAATCCTCCCACTTCGTGGGGTTGTTCATGACATACATCTGAAGCATGTCCTCGACAATTTGGTTTACTCTCTTTTTATGCCCATCTGTCTGTGGGTGATATGCAGTGATAAAGTTCAACCGCGTCTCCAATCTGGAGAATTAAGATCTCGAAAAGTTTCCTGTGAAATTAACATCTCGATCCGAGATAGTTACCTTGGGTATCCCATGCAATCTAAATATCTCTTTTAAGAAGATATCAACAATGTTCACGGCCTTGTAGGTCGACTTTATAGGAATGAAGTGTTCTACCTTCGACAACTTGTCGATGACAACAAAAATAGAATCATTTTCTTCTTAATTTTCAGTAAACCAGTGATAAAGTCTATACTAATAACCTCCCACTTGCATTCTGGAATGGGAAACGGCTGCAATAATCCTACAGGATGCTGATGCTCAACCTTGAATTCCTATCACTCCTAACATTTTGCAATAAACATTGCAATGCCAGCCTTTAAATTTGGCCAGAAAAAGTGTCTCTTGACAACGGATATCATCTTTTGATATCCTGGGTGCCCTGAGTAGGGTGCACGATGAAATTCCATGAGGATGCTGGACCGAAGGGCCCCTCCATCTAGAAGATACAACCAATCCTTAGACCATAGTAGTCCAGATTCATCCACCTTGTATTCTTTTTTTTGTTGAAACAACCTATTCTCCAGCGGTTTCTTGAGGATCTCTACATAGAAGGGGTCAACTGCATTGGCTACTCTAATATTCTCATGCAAATCTGCATCGGTTTGACACAAGGTCACCTCATAAATCATATGAGTTCATCAGCTTAAAGAATATACAACCTTATTCTCCTTTCCCTTAATGTTCTTAAGCTCTAAATGATACTCATTGAGGAAAACCAACCATTTGGTCTACCTTGCATTCAGATCCGTTTGATCAAATAAATAATTTAGACTCATATTGTCTGTATTCTAAAGGAACTTCCTTCCCATGAGGTAGTGCCTCCACATCCTCAAAGCATTGATGATGGCAGCTAACTCAAGATTATGCATAGGTAATTCTGCTCATGCTCTTTTAACTTTTGTGACTCATAACAGATTGCGTGATCATTCTGCAACAGGACTCCACCAATTCATCCCTTTCTTGCATACATGAAAACAATGAAATCCCAATCAGGATCCGCACTTCATAACACTGGTGCGGTCATCAAGAGTTGCTTAAGCATTTGAAAATTTTCTTCACACTTAGTGGTCCATAAGAACTTACTTGCTTTCTTCTGTAAAGCAGTGATGGGGCACGTGATTCTCTATAAGTTCTCAATGAACTTTCAATAATATCTCGCTAATCCCAAGAATGACCTAATTTCAGTGACAGTAGTAGGGGTAGGCAAATCCTTTATGGATTTAATGTTTTTCGGGTCCACAACTATCCCTGTCTTAGAGATAATCTGACCTAGATACTGTATCTGCAGTTTATAAAAGTCACATTTACTAAATTTAGTGTAAAGATGGTGTTATCTCAACACTTGTAGTACTACATGAAGATGCTCTTCATGTTCTTATTTATTCTTTGAATAAACCAGTATGTCATCTATAAATACTAGGACAAACTTATCCAAATACCTACTGAATATGGTTTTCATCATACACATAAAGTTTGCAGGTGCATTGGTCAACCCAAACAACATCACTACAAACTCGTAGTGCCCATACCTTGTACGAAAGGCGGTTTTGTGAACATATTCATCGCGAATCCGTACTTGATGGTATCTGCATTGTAGGTCAATCTTTGAAAATATTTTGGTTCCTTCCAACTGATCGAACAAGTCGTCGATCCAAGGGAGTGGGTAATAGTTCTTTATAGTCATTTTTTTCAACTAATGGTAATCGATGCAAATCCGCATCATACTGTCTTTCTTCTTTATGAAAAAATCGGTTCTCCCCAAGGGGACACACTGGGTCAGATATACCCTTTCTCTATTAACTCCTGCAACTACAGTTTGAGTTCCACCAACTTAGGTTCACTCACGTGGTAAGGGGATTTGGAGGCCGAAACTAGTCCTGGGGTCAGTTCGATGGAAAATTCTACGTATCATTTTGGAGGTAATCCAGGGATTTACTACGGAAACACATCCTTGAATTGATCAAGAACGGGGAAGTATTCTATGTGTTGTTCCCTATCAGACACTATGTCTCGGATGTTTACTACAAATAACTTGCAGCCTTTCCTAACGCATTTCTTTGCTTATAAGGCAGATATTTGTCTCACAGAAACTTTCTTTGGAATGCTCTGAACCTTCACTTAGTTCCCTTGGCTATCAGTACACAAGATAGACTTGTGCAAACAATTGAGCATGGCATGGTGTTGTTCCAGTTAGTCCATGTTGATAAGTACATTGCACGATCCTAAAGGTATGATGTTTAGGTTTACTTTCATAAGAAAACCATTCAAGTTTACCTCGCATTCTTTAACAATCTCCGAAATGTTTCATTTTGTACCTTTGGCTAACTGAACCATCCAAGGTTTATCATGTTTTACTTTTCCTAGCTTGAAAATGTCAACAATTTAGGTGCAACATAGCTCTCGCAAGCACCGAGATCAATAAGTATTGAAATAGAACTGTTCAATATCTTACCTTCGATCTTGACCATTGTAGCTCGATGATTTGTTTGTCGGCCATCCAATGCTACATAGATCCAAGGTGTTCTAGCTATGTCCTCGACAGTTGGTTCTTCTTGTATGTTGTGCAATACCCCACCATTCTTGTTCTTACAATCTTGGGCATAATGAGGCCCATTGCATTTCCAACACTTGATCTGTAGCGGGGTAGCATTGGCTCCACTTGCTACTAGTTTGTTAATATTAGCAGCTGGTACATATAGCTTTGTACCAGGTTTATTAAAGTTCTTGTTTTCTTGAAAGCTATTATTTTGCTTTATGTATGGCTGTGGGTTGGACCCAGGTTTGCGGTTATCAGAGAAGTTCTTAGACTTGTCTCAGTTTCGGTTGATTTCCTCTTGCCTCAGTTGTCCATGCTCATAATAGAGCCTAGCTTTGTGTAGTACGGTATCCAAATTCTTATGGATGTCAAATTCAATCCTGTACCAAAAATTGGGAGGAAGAAATCCTAAGAACTACTAGATTTTTACCTTTTAATATTTGATGTATGGTACAGAATGCAACAGATCTAGAAATCTATTAATAAATGCATCCATAGTCATGGATCCCATGTGTAGTTCGTGAAACTCTTTCACTTTTCTATCAAATAACCTTTCCAATATATATTTTTCTTGGAAACATTTTCAGAAAGTATCCCAGCGTATTTCCTGCAACTCATTTTCTTGGTGTGTTTTAAATCTATCCACCAGCTTGATGCTTTTGTATTCAAGTTATAGATGGCAAGCCTATCCTTCATCTCACTTGAATAATTATGAACCTGAAAATACTTACTCATTCCCAGCAACCATTCTTCAGCCTTTTCCCCCGTGTTTACTTCACCTTCATAGGTCGGTGCTCTTATTTTTCGAAACTCCCCCTGAATAAGGTCATCACTCCTTTGCTTCTTTCTCCATGGAGAAAGTGAGTCACCACTAGAAGGACTATGATGGTATTCTTTAGTTGCTTCAGAAGTACATTATTTTTCTACTCCTCTTGGGATGCTGGCCCAGTCACGGTATGGTTCCCTCTTGGATGTGTTGGTGGACTGAGTAGGTTTACCTTACGGGCTTCCTCTTGTCATGTTTCTCAGTAAGGCTTCATTTATAGCTTGTTGTTCCTTCCTTTCGTTCAGGCTGTCTTCTCTAAAAAATTTCCGTTCAGCTTGAAGACTATGTAAAGTTTTCAAAACATCAAAGTTTATCTCTACCACTAGCTCTGCTTCTTGAGTGTCTTTGGGTACACAGGGTACTCCCAAAAGACCGAACACCTTCAACAATTGCTTCACACAAATATATCATAGATCAACACACTGATGTTTGTCACGTGGTTAAAACCTCGAGAGGGAAACGATCCATGGCCCCAGCCAAATAGCTACTTGGAGCAATTTATTATGAAAAAGAAAGAAAGTTACATATGAGCTTCTCATAATCGATCAACTAGCCAAGAACCCTCTATGCTCTTTAAATAGAGATCATAGACCAATTGGGTGTTAAGCCACAGATCAATGGTAGGTATGATCTAAGAGAAGTTGAACCGATGGATCACTCTATGTCTAGAACATATCGTGACTGTTGGATTAGAATATTTACAAATGCATACTAATGCATACTAAAGAAACACGCTTTTACCTAACGGATATATTACACAAGCTGATCTTAACTAACTCCTAAGTGTCTAAATATCCTAACATTCCCCCTTAAGAACAACTTGGGATAGGATTGAAGGATTTACAAAAGTCACACTATTAGGAGAAGGAAGGAGGCATTAGAGCCTATCCCCCCTTAAGGACACATTCTTGAACTCCTAACATAGCCGGAAGTTTAGAAAACTTCGCTTCTATAAGAGACTTGGTGAAGATGTCTGCAACTTGATCATCTGTAGGGAAATAGAGAACTTCAATAACACTATCATGAACAAGATTTATGATGAAGTGCATGTGTAGCTCAATGTGTTTGCTGTGCTGATGTAGAACTGGATCTTTGGAAATCTTGATGGCACTTTGATTGTCGCACCAAAGTGGAGTAGGCTGCTGCTGCTCGAATCCAAACTCTGAAAGGATCTGCCGAAGCCATAAAGCTTCATGACTGGCATTAACTGTAGCTTGATATTCTGCTTCTGCTAAGGAAAGAGCAAGAGCTTGTTGTTTCTTACAAGCCCAAGTGACAGGTCTAGATCCCAGACTGAAAACATAACCTGCAGTAGAATTTCGATCATCAGGATCACCGGCCCAATCTGAATTAGTGAAACCAACCACCAAAGGTTTCCCCCCTGTACTATAATGAATCCCAAATTTAATTGTACCTCGAATATATCAAAGTATTCTTTTTGCTGCTTTCCAGTGACTTTCATGAGGAGTTTGCATGTAACGGGAAACACGACCAATGGCAAAGGAAAGGTCAGGATGGGAACGAGTCAAGTATAAAAGACTACCAACAAGCTGACGATACAAGGTGGCATCTACTTTAGGGGAAGTACAAGTGGTAGAAAGTTTGACTCCAGACTGGAAGGGAGAATGGGTTGGTTTACAATCTTCCATGTGGAAGAAACGAAGAAGCTCACACACATACTTAGATTGGGAAAGAAAGATTCCTTCTTTGGTTTGCAAGACTTGGAGACCAAGAAAATAATGCAAATGTCCTAAGTCTAACATTTCAAAATTTTTCTTAAGAATGGATTTCACATGGGTTATAAGTTTAGGGTCACTACCATTAAGGATAAGATCATCAACATAAAGAACAAGTATGATGAGATGGTTTCCTACTTTCTTGGTATAGACATTGGGGTTAGAATGGCATCTAGAAAAACCTGTGTCAAGGAGAAAGCTATCAATTTTGGCATACCAAGCTCTAGGAGCTTGCTTAAGGCCACATAAGGATTTCTTAAGGAGACAAACAAGGCTAGGTTTGTTCTGAACATATCCAGGAGGTTGTTCCATGTAAATTTCCTCATGTAAATCACCATGTAAGAAGGAAGACTTGACATCCATTTGATGGACTTCCTAGTTATGTAAGGCTGCAAGGGAAAGAACAAGGCAGATGGAGTTCATTTTTGCTACAGGGGTAAAGGTTTCATTGTAGTCAATCCCTTCAACTTGGGAAAAACCTTTGGCAACTAACCTTGCCTTAAGTCTTTCAACACTTCCATCTAATGCATACTTAGTTCTATAGACCCATTTACATTTGACAAGTTTTCTTCCTTTTGGAAGAGGAACAAGATCCCAAGTATCGTTTTCCATTAAGGAACGATATTCTTCATCCATAGTTGCATCCCAAGATGGATTTATTGAAGCTTCTGCAAAATTTTCTTGATCATGATTCTTGAAAACTTGAGCCAAAAGAGAAGAGGCTCGCTGAAACTGAGAATGTGTTTGACGTTGATCTCTAGGATCACCGGCAAGATCACCAGCTGCTTCACATGTTGAACAGACCCATCGAGGAAGTATTGGTGCTAGTGCAATTGGAGGAACATGAGCAGGCGGAGGTGGATTTTCAACCTCACTGTCATCATCAGAAATTGAAGTTGGAAACCTGTCAAGGAAGCTAGAAGAAGAAGAAGAAGAAGGCACAATCGCCGAATCAGGCTCGCAGGCAAAAGATGGCACACCCGTTAAGTTAGGCTCGCAGGCCAAGAGATTTTAATCAACTTTAACATCTCTTCTAATGATTATATCATGAGCATATGGCTGAAGAAGTCTATAACCTTTTACATTTTCAGAATATCCAACAAATATGCACTTTTCACTTTTAGGCTGCAATTCTCTCCATTTTTCATTCGGAATGTGAGCCCATGCTTCACAACCAAACACACGAAAGTGACGTACATCTGGTTTAATTTTACTCCATGCTTCTTCCGGTGTTATACCCTGTAAAACTTTAGTGGGTGTGCGATTAACTATGTAATTTGCACAATTTATGACCTCAGCCCAATATTGAAGACTTAGTCCCTTAGATTTTATCATACAATTAGCCATTTCTTTTAAAGTGCGGTTCTTCCGTTCAGCTACACCATTTTGTTATGGTGTATAAGGAACAGTGTGTTGTTGTTGGATTCCTTGTTCAGTGCAAAAAGTAGTGAACTTGTTGTTAACATATTCTCCTCCATTGTCAGATCTTAACTTAATACTTTGATGACCAGATTGTTTTTCAACAAGGGCCTTGTAGGCCAAGAACATGCTAAATACTTCGCTCTTAAGTTTTAGGAAGTAAACCCAAGTGCATCGGGAGTAGTCATCAATGAAAGTTAAGAAATATTTGAAACCAAAAAAGGAAGCAGATGGAAGAGGGCCGCACAAGTCACTATGCACAAGCTCCAAGGGAACTGAGGCATGCCAAGAGACATGTTTGTCAAAATTGTCCCGATGATGTTTTCTGAGTACACAACTAGAACAAACACCATCCTTGCAAGATACCAGCGAAAGACCAGTCACCATATTGTCTGTACATAGTTGTTACAATGAGAGATAATTTAAGTGACTAAATCACTCATGCCAAAGTTTGCTCAAGTTATCACTATGAGCAACAAAAACTGAAGGAAAAGGTGATGACCCAAATTTGTTAAATTTGTACAACCTAGTAATATCATCAATAGTTCCAGTAGCAAGGACATTTTGAGGATTTTTAAAATCCTTGATTACAACTTGGTGAGGTGTAAATGTCACAGTGTTACCTTCACCTGAATGAGTAATTTGATAGACTGATAACAAATTGCAGAAAATTTTTGGAACACATAGTGCATCACTGAAATGATCATTTTCTACCGAAACTGTTCTAGATCCTACAACACTTACAGATCTATCATCGCCAACAAATATTTGTTTGGTGTTACATTCATGCATAGTAGAAAACATGGCTTTATCCTTAGCCATATGATAAGATGCTCCAGAATCAATGAGCCATTCAATTGAAGTAGAAGAAGAAGATGCAATATAAGAATAACCAAAAGCACAAAGTACATGTCCATGAGAGTTAGATTCTGAAGACAAATCTAGGTTGATGTAGTGCTTCTTCATTTCTTCTTCCAAGGCTACCATCTTCTTAAAACACTTAGATTCATCATGATTATCTTTCCCACAAAAATTGCAACGATGCTCAGTATTCTTTCCTTTTTGCTTAGATCCTTTGTCATTTTTTAAAGAAGGAGCTAGATGAGAGGGTTTAGGACCCTTGTTGTTTGGCTTATTATTGCGAAAATTATGTTTCTTGGGAGGCTTCGACTTTTCTTTCTATTGGGATAATAAGGATTTCCCAGGTGTATCTGCATTGTTAATTATTCCAAGATGAATGAGCTTATCTTGCTCTCTAATTAAGGAATTACAAAAGGATTCAAGACTAGGGTTTTGATAGCTAGCTGTAGTCAAGGATTCTTTCATGGATTAGAATGTAGATACAAAAACAGAATATGCAGGTCCAAGTTTGGAAAGAATATGATAATACATTGTTTGTCTTCTTTCTTAATCTTGCATTCTACACATAATAGTCTAAGAGTTTTATACTTAGATAAATAGTCTTGAATGCATGAAAAATCATTTGGATTCAAGGAAATCAAATCATTCTCAAGTTGATGCCCTCGAATTTCATTGTGTTTACCAAACACAGATTCCAACTTTTCCCAAGCTTTATCAGGTTCATGAGCTTCATCACATCTATTTGCCTGTTTAATTTTCTTATCATCATCAGTGGGTTCTATTTCTTTTCATGAGGTTATCCTGAAAAGTCCCCTACTTCGTAGAACATCTTCCATACGAGATTTCCATGAGAAATAGTTAGAACTTCTAAGTATAATCTCATAAGGGGCAGCCATACTACAAAATAATGGCTGAAAGAACAGAAACTAACGGTTTGGATGCAAAGAGCTTGAAAAAATATGTGGTTTTAAAAAAAATGGCACTGATAACTAATTCTGGATGATGAAGTTATGCTTAATCAAATAAAATGTTGAAGATGTCCCCAATAGTGACGTGGCAAATCTTAACTTGACCAACCAAAAAAAAAGGAAGCCCCCTCTTCCCAAGATCAACCTTTGACAATCACTTTTACAATAAAGTTGCTTTGAAGTGAATCACTTTTGTAGAATAAGTGATGTTTACTTTTACAATAATGTGATTTTTAAATAGTGCGGCAATAAATTAAAAGACTTAAGTGACTCACTTTTATTTTATTTTATTTATGTGAGATGCACTTTTACAATAAAATAACTTGAAAATAGAAATTGCATGCACTAAAAAATAGCTTAATAAGACTTGAACTCAAGACATAGTAAGTAATAAAGCAACTTTGGACCAAGTGAGCTAAGTTTAAAAAGTACATAAAATAATGGAAAGAGGAAGGGGGCCTTTTTTTTGGGTTTTTATTTATTTATTTATTTATTTTTACTCTTCTCTCTCGTTCTCCGTGCTTGCTTTCTTTTCCTGCAAATCACAAAAATAAAATGAAAAACAAAAACAAAAAAAACTTTCTCCACACAATGGGGTTAAATCTTAGTTAGCTTACCCGAAAAGTCTACGTTTTCAAGTTTTCTCGATGTTTCCGATTTGCCATGATCACACAAGGTACACAACAAAGAGCATGCGTAGCCAAGAAGACAAGAAAAAAAAAACTTTCCCTTACTGTTTCTGATTCGCCATGATCGCGCAAGGTCCACGGCAAAGATCATACATAGTCAGGGAAGGCAACAATTTGAGACTAAAACAGAAAAGATCTAATAACAAATTGATAAAATATGAGAGATTTAAAAAAACCAAATCAGTCACTGTAACATTATACCTTCAGATTTGTCGAAATGGGTGTTTCTGGAGCAAACAAAAATAGTTTTCGGTAAAACAAAGACTGTTTCCAAATGAAAACGGTGCTTTGGACACAATGGAACAGCTCCCATAGGACACAAATGCACAGAAAATATAGAACCAAAAACCCTTTCAAATTTTCGGCAACACTAGTTCCAAATCTTGATCAAAACCAAAAGCGGCTCTTCATAAAAGCTCTGATACCATGTTCAGGTACATAGGGTACTCCCAAAATACTGAACACCTTCAGCAACCACTTCACACAAATAGATCATAGATCAACACACCGATGTTTGTCACATCGTTAAAACCCTCGAGAGGGAAACAGTCCACGGCCCCAGCCAAATAGCTACTTGGAGCAATTTATGATGCAAAAGAAAGAAAGTTACATATGAGCTTCTCATAATCGATCAACTAGCCAAGGACCCTCTATGCTCTTTAAATAGAGATCATAGACCAATCGGGTGTTAAGCCATAAATCAATGGTGGGTATGATCTAAGAGAAGTTGAACTGTCAGATCACTCTATGTCTAGAACATATCATGACCGTTGGATTAGAATATTTACAAATGCATACTAATGCATACTAAAGAAACACACTTTTACCTAACGAATATATTATATAAGTTGATCTTAACTAACTCCTAAGTGTCTAAATATCCTAACAGAGTGGGGGTGGTTATATTCCCTTGACGACTGTTTTCTTCCTCAGTATTCATAAACTAATCAAAGCTGTAAAAATTTCCTGTAAACACAAAAAAATTAAATGGTAGAAATTTTTTTGTTAGTAACATATTTAATTAACATACTTTATTTTCTCTGCGTGATTTCTTGGATCGCCCATAGGTTTCTTAGTATTGAAATTGGGCTCTAATACCACTTGTAATGTCTCCAAAAATCAGATTTTTTTTATATATAGACTGGTAGAATATACCTAGACGAAACATTATTCACATGTGGAGCTCTATCGTACACTTCATATACCACTGTTTATCCGTAAGTTATTCTTACACTTTGTCTTTTACTTTCAGTTATTATCTGTAATGTATTTTACTTATGATGTCGTGTTGTTGTTTATTACTTTAGTATTATGTTTATAATTTTTTCGTTTATGTGTCATCACTGGTGGTAAATGCTTCGTCCTTTTTGCATAGTCGCATTTGTTAATTATAAGGTCCCAACTTAACTTTGTTTGTGAAAACAAAGTGGACTAAGTGGCACGACTCAATATCCCATGACAGTTTGAGAGATAAAGATGTTTACTTGTTTGCAGGCTTACTTAGTTCTCTGAACTAAGGCACATGTTCTATTTCACATGCAGTTCATAACTTGCGACGGGATCTTAGAGAGCATATTGCTGGTAGACTTTCATTCCTTTACCTACTCTGAATTATAACAGGTATAAATCCTATTCTTGACAATTTAACTATTACTGCTAAAATTCTTGTTCAATACTTATGCTTCCTTACAGTCTTGTAACTCTTTATTCCACATCTTGGCATTATTTATAGTTTATGTTTTAGTTTATTAAAAACCATTGACACTTCTTATGTTTTCTATTTGTAGGTTAAGTATGTGGCCTTGAAACTAGGTCATTGATTGTTATAATGGTTAAAGTAATTAACATGGCATATTGCATATGCCATGTTCACTAAGCAAAAGCTTAGGGATTAATTGTATTGTGTTAAGCTTATTCCTTAAAGCCTAAGGTTTACATGTTATTAGTTTTTAAACCTATGGTACATACATTATATTAATACATAAGTATGGGGTTGGATTAGGGCTAGTGCAGACCATATATGGACTCTACACTTTAAACCTTATCATTGTAATATCTTAACCTTCCTATAATTTCTACGTTGTAATGTTACGTGGTGATATGAAATGGGGTGGCGAAATATAACATATGGTTATACCATATGTCAACAGGGTTTAATATTTTGCAAATTTAAAAGCGAGGTCATGAAATGCAAAGAAGCTTATTATGGAGAGTGGGTTTCATATCACGTTAATGTCCACCAACTGGTGCAGTTAATGATCTTGGAAATCGTGGCAGCCTTCCCTTAGGCCTGGCTCATGATGGTTTGCATGTTTGTTTGTCATTTGGGGTTTGTGCACTTTGGCTCTATGCAAAGAGAAAACCATGGAGGTGACCTCCAGACCGTAAGGTATGCTTCATATCGGTTCATATGCCTGCACTTAGTTTTGGTTTAAGGTTCTTGACATGTCATACTTCTCATCTTGGTTTCGATTGGTGTTTCCAGGTGCCAGAATATTGTGAGGAGGCAGCGTGGCTCCAACTCTATCGTGGTCTTGACTGTGGAGCCAAAGTGTGAGGTAAGCCTGCTTAACAAGCATGAGCTTGATTCCTCTCGGCCTACCTGCATGTTGTTTCATCGTTTAGGTTTGGGGCTTCTCTATGGGGTTTGGAGTTTTCCTTTGGGCTTATGATTATAGACTTGGATTTTACAAAATTGTTAAGGCGTTAAGCCACGAAGTAAAATGTAAGACATTCGTCTCTGTGTAAATATGTCAGGGGTTATGTAAATCGTTATTTGATTTGGGCCTCTTAACCATGGGCCGGAACATTGCTTGCAATCGTGCGTTAGCCCATTGGCATGCCTATGTAACTTGGTTTCTTGTATTAAATGATGATTGTGTAGCGAAATCAATGCCCATTGTGTAAATGGATATATATACTTTTTGTAAATGATTACCATGGTTATTATTTCATACCATGTATAGACGATTCTATTATGCGTTTGTTTGTTTGTTAATATGGGTGTGTGACATGGCATTCTCCTGCTCTTGAATGCTCTGCATATAATGATATTGTTTAGTTTTTTATATTGTAATTGATTGACAACGTGGGTATAGGCCATGCCAGGAATGGCATGAGCCGCTCCCACAGTGTTGCAATAGCTTAGTGTAGGGTTTTAATTATTGTTATTAGTTCTTATGTGATGTCGACTATGAAGAGTCATGGGTGGGGTACCCACGATGGCCAACGTTTATTGCAGGGTTAATTTGGAAATACTGTGTGTTAAATTAAAACTTTGGTCGAGGTCGTGAATGTAGTTAGGGTCTTACGACTTCACTTTTAGCATATGCATTTGTTTATTACATAGTGTTTGGTGTATTTATAATTTGCATCCCGTATACATTAGATGTATAGCATGGCCTGTGTATAGATAGTTATATTATTTTCTTATTGTTTGTGTATAAAATGCTATGGTTTGTTATTATTGTTTTTTCCTTGGGTTTGGAAATCCATAGGAATCGATTTCATGACCTCTATTGGAAAATTGGGTTTTAATTATTTCTTGTTTAATGTTATGTGATGACTATGGATAGATTGTAAATAGACTCTGTATATTAAAATGTTGGCCAAGGCCATGCTGTAGCGAAATTGCAGTTTGTACTACCAGCCTAGTGGTGGTTTATAATTTTCTGTCCGCATACAGGTTATGTATAGTGTGGCCATAGTGTGGATGCAAGAAAAACCCAATAGGGTTCGACTATGTTTGGATATTAATGTGATGAGTTGTATTTTAGTTAATAAAAAGAGGATGGGCATGTATTCTTACAGGATTCGATTCATGTCCCTGTTTGTAATACATGATTTTATAATACGATTTCGATATTGTTTAATTTGCTATGTGTAAAGTGTTGATGACTTATGTAATTTTGTTTAAGAGATTAGAACTGTGGATTTTATAATAATACAGAGGTTTGATATTAGACCACATGGATTTTCACGATGCCTTCTCTATTTGGTTGATTATGATTATGTTTATTTAATGGAATGTTATGATATTTAATTTATACTTGTTGAGACAGACCTTTTAAGGTCTTTAATGATTCACTATCTTAGTTTTTAGCTTAGAATATTTAATTCTATCCTTTAGGTTATAAGTAATATAATTAGTAGATTAATTATACAACTATTTGAATACTATTATATATATATTTCTATATATTTAACCTGCATTTCTGAACAAATTTTGAATTTAAAAACAAGTCTCTACTGACAAAGGAAATATGTCAATAGAGTAATAATACCCGTAGAGCAATTATATACTAACTGGTAACAAAACCTAGATGTAGTAACAATAAACTAAGCATGGAAATAATATAGAATCAACTTAAAAGCACAAACCCTGGTAATGTACAACATGTAATAGAATTTACAACCTAAGCTTAGTATTAAAGAAAATACAAAACCCAACAGAATATCAACCAGAAACTCAAACACATAGGGTTAGGAAATGTATTGGAGTCATTTACCTATCTTAAATAATAGTTTATCTAGGAAAATAGAATAGGAAGTCAAGGGCTTCATACCTGCACTTGAATCTGTTTTAATGGCTAAACCTGCACACTCAAATAACCTGCATTAACAATTCAATGCAGATCTGACCTCTGTTTGATGACCAAATCACTTGGGAACTACCACGTTCCATCCCACCATGACCCGAAACCGTTCCTGGTTTAAATTCAGATCCTCGTGAGTTGGAATCCAACATAAAAATATCTTAGAGGTCCTAAGGTAGGGTTTCCTAACTGGTATTTAGTTGTGAATCAATTCTCCTTTCCTTGCAGAAAAAAGTTTCTTCAAGAAATCACTTGAGAGAAAAATAGGCAAAAATAATGATTTCCCCCCAGATCAAAAATTCAGAACCCCAAGCCTTTCCTTGGATTCAGTCTTTATAGAGAGACTTTTCAATGAAAGGGACAGTTAAATCAAGAAACCTTGGTTTCTTGATTTAACCCTTTTCAATTACTTTGGGTAATTATTAATATTTTAACTTAGAAACTTTCTACTAGTTCCTAGTTGGACTTTTATAGACATTATACTATTTATTAATCTTAAATAATAAATAATAATTGATGGAGATTCTCTTCTTTCTTTCATTTATTTATATTACACTAGTGGAAAATGAGAGATTAGTGTCCAAAGACCAAAAATTTTGGTATCCATAGCTTTTTTCAAGGGATAAATGACCAAAAGTGATAAATTTAACTGAGGTAACTAAAAAAGACCAAGATAAATGACCAAATCTAGTCACGGGATATCTAAACTAAAAATTACCATATTATAATTGGTCATTTATTTGGTCATTTTTAGTTGTCACTCTAAGAATGAAAAAAATTACAAATTTGACAATGAATTTGTACATTTTACTAAATTCTAACATATATATAATATATATTTACACGTCCCTATATTAACAAAATTGAATTAATGCAACCCAGCTATATGTTAATTTGGACATGACCTTGGCATATAATTATAGCTTTTATAGGCTTTTTACATGACCTTGGCATATAATTATATAAGTTTTTATAAGGCTCGACAAGACCGGTAGTGGAAAAAACCAAAGCAATAAAACAACATATGGGTGATATAAACGGTTTCGTAATTTGCAAGTTATAATAATTAACACGCGTTAAGGCGATGTACTATGCATAGAATGGGAGCCATAATGTATCAACATTGTGCATTACCGGTCCGTGACATGATGAAGAGCAGTGTCGGGGAGAATATGGGAGGGTTCATTTATAGTTGTGTTTAATACTCCCCATCAAAGAATGTTTTGTCTAAAATTATGACCTTCAATAATGAAGTTTTGATGAAAAATTAACTCTTCAATACTGAAGATTTAATTTTAAAAAATACACTTCTATAATGAAATTTTAAGGTAAAACTATCCTTAACTTTTCTTAACAACTAGATTACATATTGAATAATAAACCACTCTTTTTGAAATAAAATAAAAATTCAACTTTATAATCCAATTCTATTTGTAAATTCTCTCTGTATATTTTAAATGGATTATAATTTTAATTAGCATCTTACTCTACAAATTACAATATATAAAACAATATACTAATATTAATTTAGGAAATTTTTGAGTTATTTTATTTCATTATATTGAAACTCATATTTTTTCAACACAACCAATACGTTATGAATGTTGAAGAATTAGTATAAGTAGTTTAATTCAATTAAAAAAATAATTGGTTTAATAATCTTAAAGATTAAAGAAAATTTCTTATCTATATTTAGTTTTCATTATTCTTTATTTGTTGATATTTTTTTCCTTTATCTATATTGACTTTTCATTATTTTGGATTCTTTAGTTGAGTTTTTATAGAATAGTCAAACAATTAATTGAGTTACAAAATATTAAGAGATGGATGAATCATTTATTTGACTTAAAAAAATTGATTGATTTAATTATGAAAGATAATAAAAAAGATTCCTCAATTTCATAGACCTCTATTATTAAAAAAGTCATTTCACAACTGCCTAATGGATCAACTATTGGAAACCAATATCCTTGTAACCATAACTAGCTCACTTATAGGGCCCGCGGGAGCCATAGAAACAGGAACATGCGCCAAGGGCTAAACCAAATATACTAATCATTGAAAAAAGAAATCCAATCATATAAGGCTACCAATCTATTGGAAAAACCATCTAGCTATCGAAGTTTTTATTTATACTCCACTTTATTTCCTTTTCCATATAAATAAGGTTAACACCTTTTAGGCTTAATCTCCCATTTGTGCTAGTTATCCAACACTCACTAATTTTAGTATTGAACCACCTATCTGTATATGTTTCCCATAACCCTAACCCTTCAATTATGGTTAAGTTAGCTTGAGCTTATTCTTGTCATATTTATTCCTTCTTTAAATGCAACAGTCACTATACGTGTGTTATTTGAGCCACTTATTCTTAATTAAAGCCAATCTTATTCTAACCCTTTCATTGAAAGAATTCTTCCCCCATATATCTAACCACATTTTGGGGTTTATTTTACATAAGATTGATCCATTATACACTAATCATTTTCTATTGACCAACCTCTCCCTTTATATAAATAGCAAGGAAGATTTATATAAATAAGGTGAACAACATTCCTCGGTCTAAAGAATAAAAACAAGCTCGGAACCCAAAGCATAGTTACTCCAATAACGAACGTTCCAAGTACACCAACATTATTAGCAACATTAAACCATCAATATATAGCTTTATTATAATGCTATCTCTCTCCGTTACTTTGCAAAACCTGCTTGGAATGTCAAAATATACACTATTGGAATTAATCATAGTAGAGAAAATAAGTAAATCTACTATATCCGCGCCTTAGAATAAAACGTGAGCCTACTCTAACGAGTATTGTGGCACTGGCGTGCCCAACATAGCTCCTTTTTATATAAATTGCTCGCTCACCCGAGGGACAAATTAAAATGAAGCTGCTTGAACTCGTGGATGCTAGAAAATGATACTTGTTAAAATTCAATTAATAGAAAAAACCCCATTCCATGGTGGACTATGACCTCCACAAACTGTAGGGTAACTCCAGATTTGAACATTGTCGAGGGCAAGGGAAAATTTGGTCCACCAGAAAGAGAGGCAAGGATTACATCGAGCTATGGAGGAAAGGGTTAATCTCCAGCAAAGCCACAATGCTAAATGGGTTAATCTCCAGGGTAGTGCAGGGTTTTTATTTCTAATGACTTTTCAATATTTTTTAACGAAAATTTTCATTATCCTGGATTTGCTAGGGAACTTGCAGACGATTCAAAAGTACAAACTGAGGTAACATAAAAAACTACCATTGAAAATATTGTAAGTTGATGATTCTATTCACAATTTTGTTGTTGGATTGCCATTTTCGTTTTCTTTTGGTTTTTCTTATTGTATCCTTTTGTTTTTGGGAATTTTGATGGATGGGTTGTCCTACGATAGGAATGAATTTATAAACATTTTCATGTTTACCTGATAGCATTAGTTATTTTTTCTCTTTTTCAATACCCATTTGAATAGTTGTTGGATTGTTGGTAGGCAACAAATCTTCTCCTGGATTTCCTAGGGAAATCCCATATGAGAATTTTCCCACTGAGATTAATGGGTCCATTAAGAATCTTATCAAGAAGGCATAGAATTCTCTTTCTTTGGCGAAAAACACAAATTTTGGGAAACAAAACCAGTAGGCCAATTCAAGGACACTCAAAATTGTGACTTATCTGAAAACCCAATAGAGGATCCCACTCCTTTGTCTGAGGTTATCCAGGATCCCTATAATCTGCCAAGCTCGTATGAGTGGTGTACTTGTGATATCAATAAGGACAATACCTCTATGGAGATTTACAATATATTGACTAATAACTATGTGGAGGATGATGAGAACATTTTTAGATTTGATAGCTCTAATGAGTTCTTGAGATGGGCTCTCACTCCTCCTGGCTATTTCAAGAGTTGGCATATCAGTGTTCGGGTTAAGAACACCATAAATCTATTGGCTTTTATCATAGGGGTCCCTGCCAGGATAAGGGTTCGGGATCAGTCTGTTTTGATGGCAGAGATCAATTTCCTATGTGTCCACAAGAAGATTCGGTCCAATAGACTTTCCCCTGTTCTGATCAAGGAGGTTACCAGGAGGGTGGATTTGGAGAACATATGGAAAGCTTCCTATACTGAAGGGTTATTCTTCCCAACTCCGATTGCTACTTGCTATTACTGGAACAAGTCCTTAAATCTTAAGAAGTTCATCGAGGTTGGGTTCTCTAGACTCAGGGCTCGGATAAATATGAGCAGGACTATAAAATTATATCGGTTTCCAGATACAACTGTGATATAATTGCCCAAGGAAAGGACATATGTATGATTCTAACAATGCAGTTACTAACATATTTTTCTTTGAACAAGATCTCGCAATTTTTTTGGCATCATTAGCTATGAATCATTATAATTCAAGCTCAATTTTTCATTATAATGAACTTGATTGCTATAGATTGAGCATATAATTGCACTTCTGAAATCTATCTTTATGTTTTCTGTCTCCATGTCCTTTAGAACTAGGAAGTTGAATTCAGAGGTTTCAAGCTTTATATCCTGATCTTGGATGAATCATGAATTGGAAGAACCTTGTTCTGAGAATGTCCTAAAACAACTATTTCATCCATGCTTTTATTTTATTTTTTCACATTGAAGGAAAGCGCATCCTTGCATCCTATATAAGATAGGAATTTAAGCATATATACTTTGGCACCAATTCCACAAGTCTATACTTTTTTGAAATCTCTTTACACTAGCTGAAATATGACTTGCTAAATCTGATCTGAAGACTACACTCTCTCCTTAATTGAGCAGGGTAGCTTTTCCATGGAAAGTTACATGGTACTGCCTTTCTGCAAAAAATGAAATCATCGCTCATCAGTCATCCCACTGGAATGAGTTCTTTGGTGATTGATTGTGTTTTCATTTGCTTTGAAGTTTAAACTACAGGGTAAAAACAAAACCTCCGAAGAATTCAATCAATACTATTGATAAATATTGCAATACACAGACATGGAAGAGTTACCATTCTTCTACGACCTCTTCCCTCCTTGATGTTTGGAAATGCTGATTACTCCATGTTGAAGGTTGCTTACTCCTACTATAATGTGTCAACCTAGACACCTCTGCTACTATTTATGAATATGCTCTCATTGTTGAAAAGAAGAAAGATTACGATGTGTTTAGTGCTCCGAACATCATACATAATGACTCATTTTTGAAGGACTTGAATTTTGGGCATGGGGATGGACAACTTCATTACTATATCTATAATTATCGCATCAAAGATGCCCTTAAACCATATCACTTAGTATTGGTGCTTTAATATTTGTGGGCGCTTTGTTGATCTTAGATGCAAATAATGACATCCCAAGGAAACAGACTTATTTTAATGTACTTATAGATCTTGTTTGTTTGTTGAATTTGTCGTATTCTTCATGACTGATAATGTTTTTTCCCTTATAAGCTCATCCAAGGCCATGGTCACCCGGTTAGCTATATTTTAGTATTTGTTTCATATATTTTGGGATATGAAAACAGCTTGGGAGCTTATATCAGAAGTAATTTCTTGTATGGAAAATGCAGATTCAGCTAACCACCCTGCCATCTTTTGTTATCCTGTTTTGATCATGTTATTAAATTTTTGATCAGATAATTTATTTACATGCATACTGTATATTTGTAGTGGCTTTCAGATTGTCCAAGAATAAATTTGTTATTTTCAAGTAATAGGTAGTATGAGTTGTTGGATTTTCGTGACAGAAGAATCTTGTGATGCTTTGTTATTGGCGTTGTAACAAGGAGTTAATATTTTCTTTTAAGAAACTCTCAAAATTTTCATCAAAGGAGACTATCCATATAAAGCATGAACTTGTTTTCCCTTATTTATGTAATTCCTAATTGATGCCTTAGAATTGTTGATCACTACTGAATTGAGACAATTGCAGTCAATGAAGGTGATGTTTACATTCTTCTTCGTGCTGTGTAAAAAAATGTAGTTTCATACTTATCAAAAATTAGTTCTTTCATCTTCATTTAGATTTCAAATTTATTGATTCGGATGTTTGTTTTAGATTTCAAATTTACTCATTAGGATGTTTGTCTTATCTTGGAGGCCTTGCAATGGTTGAACATTTTTCATCTTTAAGTAAGAAAATTGTATATATGAATAATAAAAATAACGAGGTTAATTTTTTTTGGATGTGCTTTGAGAAACATGCCCTGAGGGGCTGCGCTGTATAGAGCAGAATTTCTTCAACTTAGGTGCCAGGTCTGAGGGGTAGTTATTATACCAAAATTAGGACTTCGACCTATCCCTCATCCCATTTGAAGACAATATTGAAACTATAGTTCATTGCACTAGAAATACATTCTGTAATTTATGTTATGTTATAGATCTATTTCATCATTGTGTTTGTATGAACTTGCTATTGTTAAACATGCCTTACTAAGGTTAGGATCATGGCCTATTTATTGTTCCAAGATAAATTGTATGATAAATTAGGATCATGACAAATGTACTAAGGTTAGGATCATGACCATTTATTGTGTATATAAATTGTGCAAGTGTGAATAGGTTTAATAATATCAAGTTATGGGATTTGAGAATTCTGTGTATGACATGTGACATGCTTGCAAAAAATATGAGGTTGTCACATGTTTGAGACAACCTCACATGTTGTGCAAGCATGGCACATGTTTGAACTTTGAACAGTTAGGTCCAAGATTCTAAATAGTATAATATTTTGTTTTAATTTAAAATAATTTATACGTTTAGAGTGATTTTTTACTCTGCATGAAGTTGAATTTATGTCAAACAAATGTGGGGCCCTAGATATTAAGGCATTTAGGCAAATAATTTTAAATTGTTCCCACGCATTTCATTTTCTATGAAAGAGTTGTAATATTAGAAGATTGGGCGGAAGAACCGAATACAACCAGTTTACAAAATAGAGTTGGGCCTCGAATCTTATCATACAGGGTACTCATTTTGAAATTCTTGCTTCATGAGTGACAAAATTAAAATCTTTGAAATAAGTTCACTCTTAAAATAGGAAACAACATAAAACTAGTATAACTATACCTATTTTGCAAAAGCAAACACGTTACAAAATATATGATCCAAAAATTTAACAACAGCAAGATGATAAAATTCAACCAAACATGAAAATTGGCTCCACCGGCTTGATGGATTCGTGCATTCTTGCATGCTTCTCTCCCCCGGTAGTCTGGATTCCATTCCCCATTGCCATAGTTCAAAGTTCGAACTCCAACTTCATCCTAAAACCAGGAACAATCATCATACCAGAATTTGTAACAACCAATGTTGGAATTAGGAATAGCTATGATGTACTGGAACAATGATGTAACATCATATCTAAATCTAGAATAGTATACCATAATTGGAAGTAACCATGGCATAGTTCAATTGAGAATAAGCATTTCATACTAGAAACTCAACAAAATAATTGAAACTTGAAAGTACATGACTTAGAGAATTTATTAATCAAGGCATTTTCATTCTGTAAAAGCACTCTGAAGTACATACATTTTTCTGTTTGCCTTAGCAGAATTGGATGTTCAAATAGAATGAATAATTAACTATGATCAGAAAGCAGGTAAGAAATCTTTTTGAATTGTGAGAATGACCTCATTCATGTCCTGGATCTGTACCCATTGCTTTCTATGGCCACAAGTATGTCAATCATTTCCATTTCTTTTCACATGTTGAAAGTCAAAGAGACTACAACCTCTCATCAATGTCTTAAAATATTCCTCTTTCAGTTATTTCAATTGTTTTCTTTCCATCTATCTTCTTTTAACTTAATTATATTGATTATTAAGTTCCAAGTCTGCTTAAATAAACTTGTTGATAGTCACATTGAATACTAAGGCTCAAAGTCATTACTCGAATTTCTATCATGTCTTCCCCCCCATCAACTTCCTCCCCCAACTTTTAGTGGATTTCCCTTTGTTATTTCATCCAAGTTCAACCCTTAGAACCTTGTGGCAGAGGGGTCCAGTCTATATTTTTTGAAACTTTTCAGATCCTCCTGTTCTTTAAAATAATCCAAAACTTTTGAGTTCTCTAAATCCCAGTTTCTGAATATGTATTTAATGTTGAACAAAATCTCTATTCGATTTCCTTCTTTTTACAAGGAAGGTTTCATCAGCACCACCTTTGTTCATGTCCAAACAACTATTGTTTTCTCTGATAGAAAAAAGATTTGTTTCCAAATATGTCACCAATAAATTATGGCATGACCTATTTGTCTTATTTCCTTCGAACTTCAGGATTATTACTTTCATTCATTAGACCATGGTTGTCTTTATTTTTGGTCTGGAGTCAACTTAATAGACCTTTCCAAAGTTGAGGGAACTTTTTACCATTCTTATGTGAAGTATTTGCAGTGATCAAACTGGTTAAATGTTGACTCTTCATGACACAGATAATATGTTGAGACAGACCTTTTAAGGTCTTTAATGATTCACTATCTTAGTTTTTAGTTTAGAATATTTAATTCTTTACTTTAGGTGATAAGTAATATAATTAGTAGATTAATTATACAACTATTTGAATACTATTATATATATATTTCTATATATTTAACCTGCATTTCTGAACAAATTTTGAATTTAAAAACAAGTCTCTACTGACAAAGGAAATATGTCAATAGAGTAATAATACCCGTAGAGCAATTATATACTAACTGGTAACAAAACCTAGATGTAGTAACAATAAACTAAGCATGGAAATAATATAGAATCAACTTAAAAGCACAAACCCTGTTAATGTACAACATGTAATAGAATTTACAACCTAAGCTTAGTATTAAAGAAAATACAAAACCCAACAGAATATTAACCAGAAACTCAAACACATAGGGTTAGGAAATGTATTGGAGTCATTTACCTAGCTTAAATAGTAGTTTATCTAGGAAAATAGAATAGGAAGTCAAGGGCTTCATACCTGCACTTGAATCTGTTTTAATGGCTGAACCTGCACACTCAAATAACCTACATTAACAATTCAATGCAGATCTGACCTCTGTTTGATGACAAAATCACTTGGGAACTACCACATTTCACTCCGCCATGACCCAGAACCGTTCCTGGTTTAAATTCGAATCTCCCCTGAGTTGGAATCCAACATGCAAATATCTTAGAGCTCCTAAGGTAGGGTTTCCTAAGTGGTATTTAGTTGTGAATCAATTCTCCTTTCCTTGCAGGAAAAAGTTTCTCCAAGAAATCACTTCAGAGCAAAATTTGCAAAAATAATGATTTCCCCCCAGATAAAAAAATCAGAAACCCAAGCCTTTCCTTGGCTTGAGTCTTTATAGACAGACTTTTCAATCAAAGGGACAGTTAAATCAAGAAACGTTGGTTTCTTGATTTAACCCTTTTTAATTACTTTGGGTAATTATTAATATTTTAACTTAGGAACTTTCTACTAGTTCCTAGTTGGACTTTTATAGACATTATACTATTTATTCATCTTAAATAATAAATAATAATTGATAGAGATTCTCTTATTTCTTTCATTTATCTATATTACACTAGTGAAAAATGAGATATTAGTGACCAAAAGACCAAAACATTTGGTCTTCATAGTTTTTTTCAAGGGATAAATGACCAAAATTGATAAATTTAAGTGAGGTAACTAAAAAAACCAAGATAAATGACTACTTTTGGTCACGGGATAAAAACCAACTAAAAACAACCAAGATAAATGACCAAATCTGGTCATGAGATATCTAAACTAAAAATGATCATATAACAATTGGTCATTTATTTGGTCATTTTTAGTTGTCACTCTCACAATGAAAAAAATTCAAAAGTTGACAATGAATTTGTACATTTTACTAAATTCTAACATATATATAATATATACTTACACGTCCCTATATTAACAAAATTGAATTAATGCAACCCAGCTATATGTTAATTTGGACACGACCTTGGCATATAAAAATAACCCATTAAATCTTTAAATCCACTAAACATTGGCATATAATGTTAATTATAAGACTAATTTGCATGACCTTAGCATATAATTATAGTTTGTATAGGATAATTTGGACACGACCTTCACACCTTGGAATATAATTATAGTTTTTATAGGCTTTTTACATGACCTTGGCATATAATTATATAAGTTTTTATAAGGCTCGATAAGACCGCTAGTGGAAAAAACCAAAGCAATAAAACATATGGGTGATATAAACGGTGTCGTAATTTGCAAGTTATAATAATTAACACGCATTAAGGAGATGTACTAGTCATAGAATGCGAGCCATAACGTATCAAAATTGTGCATTACCGGTCCCCGACGTAATGAAAAGCAGTGTTGGGGAGAATATCGGAGGGTTCATATACAGTTGGTGGCAGGGTTGGAAATTGGATACATTTTTGCCCGTGTAACAAAAAAAAATTGATGTTTTTGGGTTTTATACTCCCCATCAAAGAACGTTTTGTCTAAAATTATGACCTTCAATAATGAAGTTTTAATGAAAAATGAACTCTTCAATATTGAAGCTTTAATTTTAAAAAATACACTTCTATAATGAAATTTTAAGTTAAAAATTATCCTTAACTTTTCTTAACAACTAGATTTCATATTGAATAATAAACCACTCTTTTTGAAATAAAATAAAAATTGAACTCTATAATCCAATCCTATTTGTAAATTCTCTCTGTATATTTTAAATGGATTATAATTTTAATCAACATCTTACTCTACAAATTACAATATATAAAACTATATAATAATATTAATTTAAGAAAATTTTGAGTTATTTTATTTTATTATATTGAAACTCATATTTTTTCAACACAACCAATACATTATGAATGTTAAAGAATCAGTATAAGTAGTTTAATTGAATTAAAAAAAAAATTGGTTTAATAATGTTAAAGATTAAAGAAAATTTCTTATCTATATTTAGTTTTCATTATTCTTTATTTGTTGAGTTTTTTTGCCTTTATCTATATTTAATTTTCATTATTTTGGATTCTTTAGTTGAGTTTTTATACAATACTGAAAATGTTAATTCAGTTATAAAATATTAAAAGAGTTTTTATAGAATAGTGAAAAGGTTAATTGAGTTATAAAATATTAAGAGAGTTTTTATAGAATAGTGAAAAGGTTAATTGAGTTATGAAAAATTAAGTGATGGGTGAATCATTTATTTGACTTTAAAAAATTGATTGATTTAATTATGAAAGATAAAAAAAAGATTCCTCAATTTCATAGACCTCTATTATAAAAAAATTCATTTCACAACTGCCTAATGGATCAGCTATTGGAAACCAATATCCTTGTAACCATAACTGGCTCACTTATAGGGCCTGCGGGAGCCATAGAAACAGGAACATGTGCCGACGGCTAAACCAAATATACTAATTATCGGAAAAAGAAAGCCAATCATATAAGGCCACCAATCTATTGGAAAACCATCTAGCTATCGAAGTTTTTATTTATACTCCATTTTATTTCCTTTTCCATATAAATAAGGTTAACACCTTTTGGGCTTCATCTCCCATTTGTACCAATTATCCAACAATCACTAATTTTAGTATTGAACCACCTATATGCATATGTTTCCCATAACCCTAACCCTTCCATTATGGTTAAGTTAGCTTGAGCTTATTCTTGGTCATATTTATTCCTTCTTTAAATGGAACACTCACTATGCATGTGTTATTTAAGCCACTTATTCTTAATTAAAGCCAATCTTATTCTAACCCTTTCATTGAAAGCATTCTTCCCCCATATATCTAAGCACATTTTGGGGTTGAGTGTACATAAGCTTGATCCATTATACACTAATCATTTTCTATTGACCAACCTCTCCCTTTATATAAATAGAAAGGAAGCTTTATATAAATAAGGTGAACAACATTCCTCAGTTTAAAGAATAAAAACAAGTTTGGAACCCAAAGCATAGTTACTCCAACAACGAACGTTCCAGGCACACCAACATTATTAGCGACATTAAACCATCAATATATAGATTTATTATAGTGCTATCTCTCTCTGTTACTTGGCAAAACTTGCTTGGAATGTCAAAATATACACTATTGGAATTAATCATAGTAGAGAAAATATGTAAATCTACTATATCGACACCTTAGAATAAAAAGTGAGCCTATTCTAACGAGTATTGTGGCACTGGCATGCCCAATGTAGCCCCTTTTTATATAAATTGCTCACTCACATGAAGGACAAATTAAAATGAAACTGCTTGAACCCATGGATGCTAGAAAATGATACTTGTTAAAATTCATTTAATAGAAAATACCCCATTCCATGGTGGACTATGACCTCCACAAACTGTAGGGTAACCCTAGATTTGGACGTTGTTGAGGGCAAGGGAAAATCTAGTCCACCAGAAAGAGAGGCAAGGTTTACATCGAGCTATGGAGGAAAGGGTTAATCTCCAGCAGAGCCACAATGCTAAATGGGTTAATCTCCAGGGTAGATCGGGATTTTTATTTGTAATGAGTTTTCAATATTTTTTAATGGAAATTTTCGCTAGCTTGGCTTTGCTAGGGCACTTGCAGACAATTTAGAAGTACAAACTAAGGCAACATCAAAAACTACCATTGAAAATATTGTAAGTTGATGATTATATTCACAGTTTTGTTGTTGCATTGCCATTTTCGTTTTCTTTTGGTTTCGCTTCTTGTATCCTTTTGTTTTTGGGAATTTTGATGGATGGGTTCTCCTACAATAGCAATGAATTTATAAACATCTTCATGTTTACCTGATGGAATTAGTTACTTTTTCTCATTTTCAATACCCATTTGAACAGTTGTTGAATTGCTGGTAGCAGCAAATATTCTCCTAGATTTCCTGGGGAAAGCCCAAATGAGAATTTTCCCATTGAGATTAATGGGTCCATTGAGAATCTTAGCAAGAAGGAATAGAATGCTATTTCTTTGGCTAAAAACACAAATTTTGGGAAACAAAACTAGTAGTCCTATTCAAGAACATTCAAAATCGCGACTTGTCTAAAGGCACAATAGAGGATCCCACTCCTTTGTCTGAGGTTATCCAGGATCCCTATAATTTGCCAAGCCTGTATGAGTGGTGTACTTGTGATATCAATAAGGACAATACCTCTATGGAGATTTACAATCTATTGACTAATAACTATGTGGAGGATGATGAGAACATTTTTATATTTGATTACTCTAAGGAGTTCTTGAGATGGGCTCTCAGGCCTCCTGCCTATTTTAGGAGTTGGCATATCGGTGTTCGGGTTAAGACCACCAGGAAGCTGGTGGCTTTTATCATAGGGGTCCATGCCAAGATTAGGGTTCGGGATGAGTCTGTTTTGATGGAAGATATCAATTTCCTATGTGTCCACAAGAAGATTCGGTCCAAGAGACTTGCCCCTATTCTAAACAAGGAGGTTACCAGGAGGGTGCATTTGGAGAACATATGGCAAGCTTCCTATACTAAAGGGTTCGTCCTCCCAACTCTGATTGCTACTTGCCAGTACTGGCACAGGTCCTTAAATCTTAAGAAGCTCATCGAGGTTGGGTTCTCCAGACTCAAGGCTCAGATAAATATGAGCAGGACTATAAAATTATATCGGTTGCTAGATACAACTATGATATAATTGCCCAAGGAAAGGCCATATGTATGATTCTAACAGTGCAGTTACTAACATATTTTTCGTTGAACAAAATTTGGCAATTTTGTTGTCATCATTAACTATGCATCATTATAATTCAAGTTCAATTTTTAATTATAATGAATTTGATTGCTATAGATTGAGCATATAATTGCAATTCTGAAATCTATCATTATGTTTTCTGTCTCCATGTTCTTTAGAAATAGGAAGTTGACTTCAGAGGTTTCAATATTTATATCTTCATCTTGGATGAAGCATGAATCGGAAGAACTTTGTTATGAGAATGTCCTAAAACAATTATTTCATCCATGCTTTTATTTCATTTTTTCACAAAGGAAAGTCCATCCTTACATCCTCTATAAGCTATGAGGTTAAGCATATCTACTTTGGCACCAATTCCACAAGTATATACTTTTTTTTAGTCTCTTTATGCTAGCTGAAATATGACTTGCTAAATCTTATATGAATACTGCAATCTCTCCTAAATTGAGCAGGGTAGCTTTTCCATGGAAAGTTACATGGTACTGTATTTCTGCAAAAAATGAAATCATCGCCCATCAGTCAACCCACTAGAATGCGTTCTTTGGTGACTGATTGTGTTTTCATTTGCTTTGAAGTTTAAACTATAGGGAAAAAACAAAACCTCTGAAGCATTCAATCAATACTATTGATAAATACTGCAATACACAGACATGGAAGAGTTACCATTCTTCTATGAACTCTTCCCTCTTCGATCCTTGGAAATGCCAATTACTCCATGCTTAAGGCTGCTTACTCCTATAATGTGTCAACCTGGACACCTCGGCTACTATTGATGAACGATGCTATCATTGTTGGAAAGAAGAAAGATTATGATGTGTTTAGTGCTCTTGACATCATACAGAATGACTCATTTTTGAAGGACTTGAATTTTGGGCATGGGGAAGGACAACTTCATTACTATATCTACAATTATCGCATCAAATATTCCCTTAAACCATATGAATTAGTATTGGTGCTTTTATATTTGTGGGCGCTTTGTTGAACTCAGATGCAAATAATGACATGCCAAGGAAACGGACTAATTTTGATGTACTTATAAATCTTCTTTGTTTGTTGAATTTATCGTATTCTTCATGTCTGATAATGTTTTCTCCCTTATAAGGTCATCCAAGGCCATGGTCACCCAGTTAGCTATATTTTAGTATTTTTTTCAGATATTTTTGGATATGCAAACAGCTTGGGAGCTTATATCACAAGTAATTTCTTGTATGGAAAATGCAGATTCAGCTAACCACCCTGCCATCTTTTCTTATCCCGTTTTGATCATGTTATGTCATATTAGTTTTCTTGTTTGTTATTAATTTTTTGATCGGATAATTTATTTACATGCATACTATATATTTGTAGTGACTTTCATATTGTTCAGAAAGAAATTTGTTATTTTCAAGTAACAAGTAGTATTACTTGTTGGCTTTTCATGACAAAAGAATCTTGTGATGCTCTATTGTTGGTGTTGTAATAAGGAGGTAATATTTTTTTTTAAGAAATTCTCAAAATTTTCATCAAAGGAGACTATCCATATAAAGCATGAACTTGTTTTCCCTTATATATGTAATTCCTAATTGATGCCTTAGAATTGTTGATCACTATTGAATTGAGACAATTGCAGTCAATGAAGGTGATGTTTACATGCTTCTCCATGCGGTGTACAAAAGTACAGTTGCATACTTATGAAAAATTAGTTCTTTCATATTCATTTAGATTTCAAATTTATTGATTAGGATGTTTGTCTTATCTTCGAGGCCTTGCAATGGTTGATCATTTTTCATCCTTCGGCAAGAAAATTGTATATATGAATAATAAAAATAACTAGGTTAATTTTTTTTGGATCTGCTTTGAGAAACATGCCCTAAGGGGATGCGCTGCATAGAGCAGACTTTCTTCAACTTAGGTGCCAGGTCTGAGGAGTAGTTATTATGTCAAAATCAAGACTTCCTCCTATCCCTCATCCCATTTGAAGATAATATTGAAACTATAGTTCATTGCACTAGAAATACATTCTGCAATTTATGTTATGTTATAGATCTATTTCATCATTGTGTTTGTATGAACTTGCTATGGTTAAACATGCCTTACTAAGGTTAGGATCATGGCCTATTTATTGTGCCAAGATAAATTGTATGATAAATTAGGATCATGGCAATTGTACTAAGGTTAGGATCATGACAATTTATTGTGTAGATAAATTGTGCAAGCCTGAATAGGTTTGAGAATATTGGGATTTGAGAATTCTGTGTATGACATGTGACATGCTTGCATAAAATGTGAGGTTGTCACATGTTTGAGACAACCTCACATGTTGTGCAAGCATCTCACATGTTTGAAATTTGAACAGTTAGGTCCAAGATTCCAAATGGTATAATATTTTGTTTTATTTTAATATAATTTATACATTTAGAGTGATTTTTTACTCCTGCATGAAGTTGAAGTTGTGTCAAACAAATGTGGAGCCCTAGCTATTAAGGAATTTAGGCCAATAATTTTAAATTGTTGCCATGCATTTCATTTTCTATGAAAGAGTAGAAATATTAGAAGATTGGGTGGAAGAACCAAATACAACCAGTTTACAAAATAGAGTTGGCCCTCGAATATTATCATACAGGGTAGTCATTTAGAAATTCTTGCTTCATGGGTGCCAAAATTAAAATATTTGAAATAAGTTCACTCTTACAATAGGAAACAACATAAAACTAGTAGAACTATACCTATGTGCCAAAAACAAACACATTACAAAATATATGATCCAAAAATTTAACAACGACAATATGATAAAATTCAACCAAACAGGAGAATTGGCTCCACTGGATTGATGGATTTGTGCATTCTTGAATGCTGCTCTTCCCCAGTAGTCTTTATTCCATTCCCCATTTCCATAGTTCAAAGTTCAAACTCCAAATTCATCTTGAAACCAGGAACAATCATCATACCATAATTTGTAACAACCAATGTTGGAATCAGGAATTGTTAGAATAATCAACCCATAGTTAGCTACCTTAGACATTAATTAAATTATTTTTGTCTTATTTTCCTAGTTCATGTGTCCCACCTTATGCAAGTTGTCAATTACCTATCCATAGTCGTCCAACTTGCCTAATTTGACCCATGTAATGCTTGGAAAACCTCAAGGAATCAATTCTGCTTTATTCCTAGTCTCCTAGGTGCCCTTCTACTTTTTCTGCTTTATTGCCTGCTTTTTCAGTGCTTTAAGGCAATAGGGAAAGTTTGACTAGGTGAGGTGAACTAGTTTTTTGTCCTCTTCATCCTCCACTCTTTTCTCCTTGTAAAAGCATGTATGAGTTGTCATTCCATCACTCTTTAGCTTGCCTAAGTGCTTTTTCCAATTCGTGAGCTCCATGACTGATTTGGGATCAACTTTTTTACACCTATGGGGGATTTGCTTATTTTTAGTAAGCCTGCTTTATGCTAGATTCGAATTGATCCTCATACATTCAAATCCATTATGTAATTATTTAATGAAGCAACCTATTATGATATAGGGTTGGCTATTGTACACTTATTCAATACAGTTTAGTGTTCAGCTCATTATTCAGTCTCTTTTGTGAGTGATTTTGCATGTTCAATTGATAATTGTTGTGAGTAAAATTAATCTATCAATGGGTTCAATTTCCACATGGTATCAGAGCCATTGTAGATCAATTTCTCTCCTTCAAAATTGTTTTGCAGGTTCGACATCAGTGACTGGGAGCCTTCTACTGACAGCCGGGACAATTTCTAAGCTATGGATCAATATCAAAAGATCATCTTGACTCCCTTCAATTTATTTGAATGGAAAGAAGAGATGGAGATACTGTTGAGAGTGAAAGGCCTCTACAGGGTGACTATGGAAATAGAAGCAGAGCCCAATGCAGCTGCAGAGAAGATTAAATGGCACAACAGGAGGGATGGGGCCTATGGTCTCCTGTGTCTGAGTATTTCCAGAGACCTCCTTTTCCATCTTGATGGATTGACATCACCGAATGAAGTATGGGAGAATATTAATGATATTTTTGGAAAGACAGATGAGATGAGGGGACATCAAATCGAAAATGAGCTGATTTCCCTGAGTCCCAATAGCTTTGAATCTCTGCAACTCTATTTCTCCAAGTTCAAAGCACTTGTTTTGTAGCTGAAACAATGTGGGATTGAAAAGAAGGATGATCAGCTGGTCTTGGCCATTCTCTCGAAGCTTGGCCTTGACTTTTTAGTGTTTTTTTCGACCTTCTATTCCACAAAACTGACAGCTCGAACGTGGAATATGCCTAGCCTTGGAGATTTCATGGAATCTCTCACACAAGAACAAGACAAGCTGGTGATGATGGGCACCATCAAACCATCCAAATATCAAGCTCCGATTGCTGGATATTTGAGGGTGGATTCAAAAAGCAAAAAGAAAGCTAAAAAGCCACATGAGCAAAAGAGAGACAAGAACAAGTCTCCAGAGGAGCCACAAGGTTCCAAGAAGAATAACCAGAAGAAGAAAAACAAAGGAGAAATGAGCAAGTGCACATACTGCAATAAGGGAAATCACACTGAAAGCTCTTGTATGAAGAAGCAAATAGACATGTTGACCCAAATCCTGGAGAATAATGGCATCTCCCTTCCAGACAGATCAAAGAAGAGAGAAGGAGGATCAAGTTCAAATGACAGAGAGAGAGTTCATGCATTGGTTGCTGGCACATCAAGCTCACCCAGTTTTATCATTGATTCTAGAGCTTCTAGACACATGGTTTCAACCAAGGAGGCATTCTCCTCACTTGACATGTCGAAGGGACCACCTATAGTACTGGGAGATGACTCTCTCACTGAAAGTTTGGGCAAAGGGAGGATTGATCTTGATCATGGTCAGTTCAGCAATGTGTTGTATGTTCTTGGTCTTGCCTCCAACCTCTTGTCAGTGTACCAAATGACTCACACTGGGTCTCCAAATAAGGTCATATTCTCCCCTGATGAAGTTGAGATCACAAAGATCTCAAGTGGTAAATTCATTGCAAAAGGAGTTGTGAATCATGCTCAGAAGGTATACATGTTCTCACACTTCCTACCCTACTCAAACCCCTCTGCTCTTCTGATTCATGCTAATGAAGCAAGCAAGATTTGGCATGAAATATTTGGCCACCTAAATTACAAGTATCTTTCTGATCTTAGTGAAAAATATATGGTCATAGGGTTTCCCAAGATAAAATTTTCCAAAGGAGTCTGCCAAGGTTGTATCCTAGGAAAACCCCCAGAGCATAAATTTGAGATAGCTAGTCATGAGAGAACCTATGCACCCCTTGAGCTGATCCACAGTGATGTTGATGGCCCATTCCCTCATATGTCCATGATTTAGGCCAAATATTCATTGACTTTCATAGATGACTTTTCCAGGTATTGCTGGGTTTACTTCCTGAAACACAAGTCTCAAGTTTTTGGCCTCTTCAAAGTCTTTAAGGCTTTGGTTGAAAACCAGTCTGGGAGGAAACTCAAGGTCCTCAGATCTGACAATGGTGGTGAGTATGTCAAGTCTGAGTTTATTAATTATTTTTCAGATGTAGCATTCTATCCCTTACACACCATAGCAAAACGGTGTTGCTGAGAGGAAGAACAGATCACTGAAGGAGATGGCAACATGCATGATGGAGGCCAAAACTTTGCCACCAAAGTACTGGGCCGAAGCTATCAACTGTGCAGCCTATATCCATAATAGGGTGCCTCATAAACAATTTGAAGGTATGACTCCTTTCAAAGCATGGAGTGGGCACAAGCCATATGTGACCCATTTCAGGATTTTTGGCTCAAGGGCTTGGGCTAGAATTCCAACAGAAAAGA
>LPNX010900691.1:100998-214044 GCA_001517045.1 Pseudotsuga menziesii
TTCTGATGGATATGAGTTTATTGCAGACCCTAACAGTGCTACAAGGCCAAAATGGGCAGCCAAGACACTACATGCAGCAGGAGAGCTAGTTGGGGATCCTAATGACCCAAGGAGGACTAGATCTCAATTTGAGAGTGGTCTGTGCATGAAGGATCCTATGTTTGCTGAGAAATGCTACTTGTTGGTGGAATCTGATCCTAAAACATATGAAGAAGCAGGAGGAGATCCAATATGGAAATTTTCCATGAAGGAAGAGTTCAGCTCACTCCAGAAGAGCAACACATGGGAGCTAGTGGATCTTCCCCCAGGGAGGAAGTTAGTTCAGTGTAAGTGGGTCTACAAGACCAAATTTGCTGCTGATGGTTCACCACTGAAGTACAAGGCCATATTGGTATCCAAGGGCTACTCACAAGTTCATGGGATATATTACAATGAGACCTTTGCCCCAGTGGCAAAGATGGATTCCATCAGGCTAGCCCTAGCCATTGCAGCCTCAAAGCAATGGGAGGTACATCACATGGATGTAAAATGTGCCTTCCTGAATGGAGGTCTCACTGAAAAGATATATATGCAGCAGACTCAAGGTTTTTCTACTAACCCTTCTCTTGTGTGCAGTTTGAGAAAGTCATTGTATGGGCTAAAGCAAGCCCCCAGGGCTTGGTATGCCAAGATCGATAGCTTCTTGCTATCACTGAATTTCGTTCAGTGAAAATCAGATCCAAATGTCTATTTGAAGTTAATTAATGGTTCATTAATGATCATTGTGTTATATTTTGATGACCTCCTCATTACAGGAAGCTCAAAGGATGAGATTGCTTCCTTAAAGGGTGCAATGAACCAAGCCTTCTCCATGACAGATTTGGGGCTCTTAAGCCTATTTTTGGGGATTGAGATTACTCAAACCAAAGATGGAATCAAGATGCACCAGTCCAAGTATGCCTTGTATTTTCTGAACAAATTCAAAATGAAGGACTGCAAACCAAGCAAGACTCCTTTCCTTTCAATAGTGAAGCTGGAAGAAGCTGATTCTTCACCTATGGTAAACAATACATTGTTAGGAAATTGATTGGATGTTTGTTGTATCTTATATATACTAGACCTGATATTTCTTATGTAGTAACTGTGGCTTCTAGATACATGGATCAGCCTCATGAGATCCATTGGAAGGCAGCTAAAAGGATCCTTAACTTTGTTCAGGGAAGAAGGACACATGGGATCTTCTATAAAGCAGAATCTGATCTTGATTTGATTGGATTTACTGATAGTGATTGGGAAGGTGATAGCACAGATAGAAAGTCCACATCAGGATATGTGTTCATGCTTGTAGAAGGGCCAATCATATGGTCAAGCAAGAAATAGAGTGCCATGGCACTCTCATCTACAGAAGCAGAGTACAGAGGAGTTGTTAATGCAACAACTCAATGTTTATGGTTGCAGGGTTTACTTGGAGAGTGTGGTTTCGAATCAGAGTACTCAACTGCCATCTACTATGATAACCATAGTACCATTCGAATATGCAAATATCCAATTCAGAAGCAGAGAACCAAACACATTGAGATCCATATGCACTACATCAGAGAGCTTGTGCATGATGGCACCATTCACCTACTCTTATGTTCATATTCAGAACAAGTAGCTAATATATTCACCAAAGAATTTTGTGAGAATACCTTCAGCAATCTCAAATCACTGCTGGGGATTGCTGATCATGCTATCAAGCATGAGTGAAGACAAGATTTCCAAATTTTGTTTTACAATCCATGTTTAAGGGAGGATGTTCCCATGTGGTTTTTGCCTCTTTCCTTGGTTGTATGGACATGCAGTATGTAAAGGGTGACTAAGCCTTGTTTCCAGGCCCTATATTTTTTTAATATATTACTCATAAGTCAAGCTTAAGGGGGGGTGTTAGAATAATCAACCTATAATTAGCTACCTTAGACATTAATTAAATAATTTTTGTCTTATTTTCCTAGTTCATGTGTCCCACCTTATGCAAGTTGTCAATTACCTATCCATAGTGGTCCAACTTGCCTAATTTGACTAATGTAGCACTTGGGAAACCTCAAGGAATCAATTCTGCTTTATTCCTGGTCTCCTAGGTGCCCTTCTATGTTTTCTGCTTTATTGCTTGCTTTTTCAGTGCTTTAAGGCAATAGGGAAAGTTTGACTAGGTGAGGTGAACTAGTTTTTTTTCCTCTTCATCCTCCACTCTTTTCTCCTTGTAAAAGCATGTATGAGTTGTCATTCCATCACTCTTTAGCTTTCCTAAGCACTTTTTCCAATTTGTGAGCTCCATGACTGATTTGGGATCAGCTTTTTTGCACCTATGGGGGATTTGCTTATTTTTAGTAAGCCTGCTTTATGCTAGATTCGAATTGCTCCTCATACATTCAAATCCATTATGTAATTATTTGATGAAGCAACCTACTATGTTACAGGGTTGGCTATTGTAAACTTATTCAATACAGTTTAGTGTTCAGCTCATTATTCAGTCTCTTTTGTGAGTGATTTTGCATGTTCAATTGATAATTGTTGTGAGTAAAAGTAATCTATCACTGGGTTCAATTTCCACAGGAATATCTATGATGTACTGGAATAATGATGTAACATCATACTTAAATCCAGAACAGTATACCATAATCGGGAGTAACCATGTCATAGTGAAATTTAGAAGAATCATGTCATACTAGAAACTCAACAAAATAATTGATAATTGAAAGTACATGAATTGGAGAATTTATTAATCAAAGAATTTTCATTATATAAAAGCACTCTCAAGTACATACATTCTTCTGTTTGCCTTAGTAGAATTAGATGTTCGAATAGAATGAAAAATTAACTATGATCAGAAAGCAGGTAAGAAATCTTTTTGAATTGTGAGAATGACCTCATTCATGTCCTGGATCTGCACCCGTTGCTTTTTATGGCCACAAGTATGTCAATCATTTCCATTTCTTTTCACATGTTGAAATTCAAAGAGACTACAACCTCTCATCAGTGTCTTAGAATCTTCCTCTTTCAGTTATTTCAATTGTTTTCTTTCCATCTGTCTTGTTTTAACTTAATTATATTTATTATTAAGTTCCAAGTCTCCTTAAATAAACCTGTTGATACTTGCATTGAATACTAAGGCTCAAAGTCATTACTCGAATTTCTATCATGTCTTCCCCCCCATCAACTTCCTCCCCCAACTTTTACTGAATTTTCCTTTGATATTTAATCCAAGTTCAACCCTTAGAACCTTGTGGCAGAGGGGTCCAGTCTATATTTTTTGAATCTTTTCAGATCCTCCTATTCTTTAATAGAATCCAAAACTTTTGAGTTCTCTAAATCCCATTTTCTGAATATGTATTTAATTTTGAACGGAATCTCTATTCGATTTCCTTCTTTTTACAAGGAAGGTTTCATCAGCATCACCTTTGTTCATGTCTGAACAACTATCATTTTCTCTGATAGAAGAAAGATTTGTTTTCAAATATGTCACCAATAAATTATGGCATGACCTATTTGCCTTATTTCCTTTGAACTTCGGGCTTATTACTTTCATTCATTAGACCATGGTTGTCTTTATTTTTTGTCTAGAGTCAGCTTAATATACCATTTCAAAGTTGAGGGAATTTTTTGCCATACTTATGTGAAGTATTTGTAGTGATCAAACTGGTTAAATATTGACTCTTCATGACACATATAATATCAACCTGATCCTTGATACCCCCTCTTCTTCTGGTTTAGATTTACTTTTGAGTGATTACGAACCAAATCAAAACTGCAACCTTTGGCCAAACCTCAAGTAAAGGCTATGCTTATCGAAAATCTAATCGAACCTCGGTGGGGTGAATAACATGTGTGACTTGAACCTGGGTGGGGTGGATAACATGCCTATCAACTACCTTGGAAAGACCCAGTTGACAAAAACTTATGTTTTCACTAGCCCTGAAGATAGATTATATTTTACTTGCATTGGTTGCAATCTTAATATATGATATATCCATAGAAATATCAAATATGACTTAGTTTTGTTCCAATTGGATTACTATGCTTCCTTGCTGTAATGAGTAGATAACTCAGCCATTTCCATTCAAGCCAAGAACTTGACAAGTGTCAGTGACTAACTTAGAAGAAGTTAGCATGGTTTCAAGTGCTTCCCTGAGATACTAGAAAATATAAAAATAATGCTTGTGTGTTTATACTGCCCCACGCTATGTATATATTTTCCATTTTTATATTTATATGAAGATGCCGAATTTACATTGTTGATCTATAGATGGCGTATTTGTTATATATATCATTGTTATCAGGTAACGTGTGGTCATATTTGTAATATACTTCAACCTTATTCTCAAGGGTTACATAATAAAGAGACCATGTACCTGTACATATTTTAATTTTGATTTTAGATTGAGATTTTTCAATTCTGAGTTGTTTCTCTATAGATATGCTCATTTTGGTATTAGATTGGGAATTCTATGTAGTTTCTCTGTAAACATATATGAATGATTTCTTTCTTATGAAAATTTGATGTCTTCCAATGGTCCTTCTCCATTTGTTTCCTTCAAATGGTTCTCTTTGATGTGATTTTGCAAGGCACCATAAAAACCTTGATATTAGCATTTGTATAAGGTGGAGAATGAATTACAAACTATTGAAACTGTTTTCTTGATGTTGCTATACTTTGCAAGTTTTTGGGTCTTTTCTAAAACATGAAGACTTTGTGTTTAAATAGATATATCAACAATACCTTGTAATTCAAAATGATCTACATTTGAGCTGAAACAAAAACATGAGAAATTTGTATGAAAGGTTTGTTTGGCACAACTTTATAACCACATTTTAATATTCAAATTTGACTTTAGAATACATCTGAGGGCATTGGAGGATTGGCATGTATTTAATTTTTTTCACCAAGTTGGCTTTTAATAATGTGCCTATTTGAGCTGAGGTACGTATGTGTTTATAATCTTATCCAGGTTGTCATTGATGGTATATGGAAATCTTGTCCTGAAGCTGGTGGAGAAATTGTCTTTTTAGGTTTCAATGGTATGATTTCTGAAATGTATTATACTAGATTGCTGAATTATATTTGAGTTTTTCCTTTGTGATCAAGAGACATTTCTTAGCTTTTGTCTTGCATTGCAGGTGAATTGGTTTGTCCTGCTTATCATAAACTTTGTGATGATACACCACTGGCATTACCTGGTCAATGCCCTCGTTCATGTAATATGAATGGGGAATGTATAGAGAGGAAGTGCCATTGCTTCTTTGGATGTATTGGTGGTGACTGCAGTACAAGTAATTTCCTTTTGTCGAATATTAATGAGTTAGCGATAAAGTAAGATTCAATAATTTTTTTAGGTACCTTCATATATAAAGTGTGCATTAATATTCTACTCCAGTTTATATTTTCTCTTTGAAGTTATCTCAGAGGGAACTTATTCACTACAAGAACTTGCCCTGCTGACTGTAGTGGGCATGGTACTTTCAACCCAACCAGAGTATGTGAATGTGAACCAGGTTATATTGGTGTAGACTGCTCAAATGGTATGATTGTATTTTCTTTTGGTATCTTTCCTCTTACGACTTTAATTCTCTGGAATGTTGTCCACTGAACAATGATATAAATAAGATTTTCAAATTTCCTATCTCCAAGGCTTCTCTCATTTTTATTTAAAAGAAGACTTGAAAATTGTGTATTGATTTTGCAGCTAGTTGTGATGAACAATGTAGCCTACATGGTGGGGTTTGTGAGCTCCGGTGCTCAGATTATGCAGGATATACATGCCAAAACAATATTTTTCTCTTTTCAAGTCTATCAATGTGTGGAGATGCCCTCGTACGTGGCTCAAAAGATCAACACTGTGCTCCAAGTGAAGCAAGCATTCTGCATCAATTAGAAGAAGCTATTGTAATGGCCAACTACAACAGGTTGTTCCCAACTAGTCGAAAATTGTTTTCTATTTTGAATAATGGTTATTGTGCAGCATTAGCAAAGCACCTAGCTTGTTGGGTGAGTTCTACATATTGTTGTTTTCCATTTTTCTTGGTAGCCTAGAATTTGCGGCTGAAGTGGCCTCATCAAAATGTTTACCAAATTCATGATAATGATCTTATCAGCCAACCTTGTGATAGAGAGAGGTTGAAACTTGAGAGTATAATCTTCCCATACTCACAAGGAAATATTCTTGATACTGTTATAGTCTTCCTTGCTAATTGAATGCATATTTTGTATTGATTTAATTTTCCAGTTTCATTGAAGTTCCAGTTATAAAGAACCAAAAACATAATTGCACAAGTTTACAAAACATTGGAATGTCCAGAACATGGGTATGTGTGTCCAGAATGGCTATTAAGTTTTACTCAAATTTGCAGGAAACAATAGGTTAGTAGCATCTCTAATCTATATAAAAAATAAAAAATATTATAAAAACAAAAAATAGTGAAAATTGAGGAAACTGTCTCTATTAGGAGCTATCTAATACTCTTTAAAACATGTGTGACCATTAATACCTTCTAATATTAATAAAGTCCTAATATCAATATGCATGAAACTACTATTAATTATTAATATAGAACTGTATGTATGCTATTAAATTTTAATATTATAACATAGAATTCGACCAAAAATTATAACTTCATTTTTTTAGATTTTTCCCGTACTTGTAATCACTGTAAATATTATTTATTAATAATTATAAAAAAGGTTTGAAAATTGACCAGATCGATAATGAATGGCCTAATTTTACTTAGTACTTGGACAAATCTCAAAACCACCCTAGATTTGTTGATCCAAATTGACAAGAAATAAAAAAGGAAAGATGAATAAGAAAGGTATTCATTAGACTTGGGACATGACAACCATTAAATTGAAGGACTTCATAAAACTCTGGAAAATAAAATAACAACCATTAAACCTGCAAATCAATTAGGACTCTATGATTGAAACCTAGGAAAATACATAGATTTGTAAGGGTACATCCATCATAGTTGGAAGTTTGTGGTCCAATTAGGTTAATGTCGTATAAAAATGCACAAAAATAGGGATAATTTGGGCTCCAAACAACCAAGAACCCACATAATGTTATGACATTGATATTAGGAGAGCCATGCTCCTGCAAAGCTCCCAAATCTCTAGGAAGTGCTGCCCTTGCTTTTGGAATGTTTCCTACAAGTTCCAAAGCTTTGGGAACTTGGAAAATGGCAGGAGTAAGTTCCCCAACTGTGTGTTAGTAAGTCATTATTTTTTGTGTAAAACATCTAGTCAACCTTTGTACACAAGATGTATCATTATTATCTAGTTTCTTTTGCTCAATAGATAGTAGTAGATGTAAGCATAAACTAAGATGAATCCATTTCCTTGATTTAAAACTTTGGGAGGCCTTTTCCTTTTTGCTTGTGGTGGTAGTCCAACCTAGGCATAAGGGCATGCATTGAGGAAAATGTTGAGAGGGATTAGATTATTCAAAAATAAAACTGCTTTACAATTAATAACGCTATCATGTTTCTTACCCATAACCCTTTAAGTTGAGAGGGAAATCCTTACCCATAACCCTATCAATTTCTTCCTTCTGCTGTCCTTCAACAATTAATTTGATGGAAGGTTATGCCCCAACTTCAATTATGGGAACATAGAAAGGTGATTCTCTTGTAGAAGGTAAACATGTGGAGTCCCTCTCACTTTCGGGTGCTCCCAATATGCTTGTGGTTCTTACAGTTTTTTTTATTCTTCCAGTTGCAGGTTCAAGTGGCATAGCCTGTTTGTCTTCCTTCTTATTCTTTCTATTAATAGATTGATGATTTTTTTTGCATTATATCCGATGTTGATTGGCTAGAGTCCAATTTCATGTCCAGGTATTTTTGCAAAGGTGGTATTTGAAATGGCTTATCAATTCTAGTTATCTCCTTTCGACAAAGCTTACAATTCTGCATTTGGCAATTTGACCCCTTGCGAGGTTTGACATATATTTTTGTACAGATAAACCTCTTATGCTCAAAATATCTGATGCAAACAAAAATTGTCTTACATCTTTCAACACAACTAAGGGTTTAGGATTTTGGTTCTGAAGTAAATGAGGTACGCATGTATGTATTTTTGTATATATTTACATTTTTATTGATTATCTAATTCCTCTATTCTTTTCCAACTGCAGGTTGCTTGTCACTTGTTTCGCTGGACCAAAGTAATGGCCTATACAGATTATTATGAGCGTTCTTTGACAAATGGTGTTCTCAACATCCAAAGATGTAATGAGCCTGAGATCATGATTTATATGCTTCCCCAAGAAGCTCGAAGTTCTATGGTTGTTACATATCATAGTTAGGGTCCAAAATATGATTCATTCTACTATTGTTATGGTATAGGTAATATTTTGTAACTATAGTCAAGTGGCTAGTTGAATTTCTAAATGCTTTCTATTGTAGTGCACTCAAATTTATGTGTAGTTAGTGAGGTCTAGTAATTCAAGCACCTACATTGACAATTCCAATTATTTGATATTTATACCTAAGCATGATTGTTGTAATTTAATATAGTAAACTGAATTGTACCATTTCACTTAGTTTTACTTAAAATATACCATTGCACAATGGTTTTTTATTTTTCGTACACCAAATAAATACATGAAAGATAATACATTAATGTGTCTTGAATCCTGATTGTTTTGAATTCTTAATTTGAATTTATTACATTAGATTTTCATATTTTGCACATGAACTTGATTATTGTTGTTAGCTATTGAATATTATAAATAGTTTTCTACATTGTTTTTCTACTTTACAGTTCATTGTTTTTCTACTTTACAAGTGAGATTTTTTTATTGGATTTTGCAGTAGTGAACTTAACTAAGTGGGCATTGAGTATGAAGAGCCTGTTGCTGAGGATTTTCCATTGAGAATGAAGAGCCTGTTGCCGAGGGTTTCAAGCTACTAAGTATGGTTTTGAAGTTGCCGCAGGATCTAGGTATGGCTTAACAACCAAGTACAAGTGAGATGGTTTAGCCGTTTTAATATTTTGAAAAGTCAACGATGTACTAGATGATCTTCATGTAAAGTTATTTGGAGATAGTTTTTCAGAAAAATCAAATTTTTTGTAATACTTGGCATTTCATATAATATAAGTTGTGCGGTTTAAAACTTATATGGTTGTACTTTATATTATTTATAAGTGTTGTAATTAACTAATTAGTGTGACACTGTGTAATTCACATGTGTATTAGATGATGATAAATAATGTATGATTCTTTTTTTAATTTAAACATAATATCATATTAAAAATTTATATTGATTAATAATGGACNTAAATTATAATAACCACACATAAAACGACTAAAAATGACTAAATTAGTGACCAAAAAATGAGATTAATGACCAAAATTTACATATATAATGACCAAAACTTGAGAGATATGTGACCAAACAATGAGATATAAATGACAAAAAAATGACCAAAATTCACATATCAATGACCAAGAAACAGTTTTGGTGGCTAATTTATGGTCTTTTATTAGGCAACCAAATTTAGTCATATTCTAGTTTGTCACGTGGCCATTAATTTGGTCATAAATGTGGTCATATATTTGGTCATTGATTCAAATATATGACCAAATTAATAAACACATTAATGACCAACTGACAAGCTATAAATGACCAAAATAAAAATTACCAATTTTGGTCGCGTAGTAAAAGACTGTAAATTAGCCACCAATGATCATCAAACCAAAAGTGATCATTGATTTGTGGATTTTGGTCATTTTTTTTGTCACTAATCTCTCATTTTCCACTCGTGTTATTCATATATTTACTTATTTATACATACCATGTATAAAGTACATAACAATATAATACTTTGTTAATATTTGTCTCTGGGTATCATATACCATGATCCCTAGACTTAATGACACTTCTTCATTAAGGTCAAGTAGGAAGATGGTTTTGGTCTACTACGCTACGAAACTCTAAACATCCTTGCATGTTGGATTTCCCTTATATAATGTGGTACCTCTTCAGTACTTTGATGAGAATACATAAATTACAAATTTCATTTAATCCCGTATAAATAAGTATGATGAGATCAATAATTTCCTCGATTTATTTCCACTCGGAAGTTACTAAATTCTTTTCAATAAACCCTAGCATTTACCAGAGCCCATACTCAATGCTTTAACAGGGAGTTACAATTCAGTGAAATTCCAAAGCTCCTCGCTCAACACTAGTGCAAGGATGTACTTGTATGATACACCTAGGGATACAATGGCCAAGGATCCAACGCTCGAGAGATTATCTCAACAACAATATGGAAGGATCCAGGGCTTATGCCCAACACATCCAATTATCTTTTCATTTGTTCCAGAGCTTCTCGCTAAACACAAAGGTAAGTACTCGTGTGCTCCAAAGCTTCTCGCTCAACACAAATCATCAATCACTCAAGTGTTACAGAGCTCCTGGCTCAACAAAAAACATTTCATCAATCATGTGCTTCAAGGTCCACGGCCAACACAAACAAGCATATGCATATATCATCAATAATTGGCTTACACCCAATATATAAAACAAGTCATCATGTTCATATGTAGTGGTGTCTTTGACCCAATATAAAAATAAAACATCCACATAATCATCATAATCAATAGGCACATGCCTATCAGTGTTAGGTCCAAAATTTGGGATATTACAGTTGCGTTAAGCTGTTAAGTTGATGCCACATTCTCCCTTCCTATTCTATGGAAACTTGGTTCCACCATATCTCTCTTGAACATATCAGGTGAGAACTCATCCACTCTAAAGATGTTGCTCGACAGGGTAAAACCTGTCTGGGTAGGTGCTAAAGGATATCTCGGTGGTCTCGATGTTGACGGAGTCAGAACCACTGTCAACTGGGCCTTTTTGGATGACTTTGTGCCAACAAATGGTTCTGTTTTTGAGACATTGTTGTGACTGAAGGGAGGACATGTTGTAGCATTTGACGAGACCGAAAATTAAATACTGGTTCAACCAGAAGCTGCGAGAATTTGCTGAGATAAAAAAATCAAAACCTTCGACCAATGAAAGATAAGTGGTTCAAAATATAGATACACGACTGTCCACATGAGTATTTTTTCTTTGAATTCCCAATCATCCTGTATGAGTGGTTGGCGCAGTTTACCTTTCGCGAGAACAATTTCCAAGTAGGTGAGCCAATGTCTTGGTCCTAGGAATTGATCCAGGAGTTGCAGGAAACTGACAACAAAGCATCACGGGCTATTGAAGTCTGTTTGGATAGCATCTTGGAATGCTATATCATCGAGTTTGTGGTTGATACTACTAAGTCCTATAGAAAAGAAGAAAGGGAATTCTTCCACGGACCAATATGTAGGTTCTTACTGTCATTACAATTGTCAATTAAGATGCTTATCTATGAAAAAGGAATATCGAAGATGTACCTCAAGTAGTAGAACTCTGGTGTGTGGGGCCTATGGATACCGCAAAGAAAGGGGGGAAGATGAATGGAATCATACAAGGTAGATGGGTGAAAGTTACGATGATATTGAGAGGGAAGCCAAGCAAGAAAGTGGTATTACAAGAGGAGGAGCAAGGTTTTGACATGAAAAGAGGCAGAGGATAGGAGAACGTCCTACTGTGATTGAAACACAAGACCACAAAGGAAGACCACATGAGACGAAGTGACCCCACAGTGACGATGAGGAATACCAGAACTAGACTACGCCCAAGGTAGAGGCAAGATCAACCCCTAGCAGCAATGTACCCATGCCTTCACGCACTACATCACAATCAGGAAGAAACACAAGTATAACACCGACTTCTCTGATTTTCCAGCAACACTCTAATAGTAGAAGTAGATCAACATATATAGGAAGAAGGCCAAGAATGGTCGACGATGAGGGAAAGTTACCCTTGTTCCATAGGAACGGGACTAAGGATCCAGAACAATACCGATTTTTGTGTGAAGTAGTATGGACTATAAGATAAGCTACAGATGATGATGTTAAGAAGGGCCAATTGGTGACAACCTTACAGGGTCGTGCACTGGATTAGTACATGAAATTTGTACAAGTTACTATGTGGACTTCGGTGAAGATGCTAGCAGAAGTCAAGAAAAGACTTATTGAAGAATTCAGAAAACCAAAGTCTGAAGTGCAGTACATTACAGAACTGGAGGAAATTAAGCAGTATCCCAATGAGACTATTGGGGATTTTGATCAAAGATTAAAGACATTCATGGAAACAGTTATTTTTTAGATGAGCGACATTCACCATAAGAAATGGTTAATTACAATGTTGTTAACCCATATCAATCTACCGCTTATGCAATAGAAGATTGTGACACAGAGCGAGGCTCTGGAGATTTCCATGAAGCTTCACCCTTTAGAGAAAATGCAGTTGGTATGAACCAAATTCAAACACAGTTGGAAAACTTGATACTTCAGTTACAAGACATTAAGAAGGGAAAGGAACAATGCGAGGATCTCTGGTGCACTCGATGTCGCACAGATGGACATACCAAGGATGCTTGCCTATATTTCCAAAACTATCTGTTGTCAGGGGCACTGAAACCTTTAATTTGTGGTAGTGTACCATGGTGCCACATTTGTCAAGTATATGGGCATCAACATGAGGAATGTGGATACATGTAGAAGATGGTGACAAATAAGGAAAACCTATACTACTTATTTTGATGATTTGTTGAGCATGAAGATAAATATTTTCATGCACACGACCTACTCCAAGAGAGAACATATGACTTGAATTATGTGAAGGGATAGGATCACTGAGTGGTACATCCATCGCACCCCTAGGTGGTGCAACAACCACCTCAACCACAGTATGTACCAACATCGTAGATGTATTTTATACAACAAGATCGACAACAACACTTCACACCACAACTGCAGTATAGTCAGATGCAGATGGTGCTGGAGCAGCCACAATATGTTCGGTTAGTGTAGTATGTTCAGCAGCAACTGAATCCCCCACATAAACAATTTTCTCATTCGCAGTACCAACAACAAGGATGATTCTGTGGAGGATTCCAAGGATGAGGAGGAGGCTTTGGTAAAAGAGGCAGATGAGGTCATGGACCTGTCTAATGCTACAATTGTGGCTTGCAGTGCACATGTACATATTGTACCATGATTGATCCCACTATTGATAACTATCCATATTTTATTGCGAGATGGAAGGACTAAAATGTTCCATAGTTACAGATCCAGAATCAGTTGTAGAATCAACATCAGTTGCAGACCTAGAATCAAGTCCAGAACTAGTTGCAGAGTCAAAATCACAACCAAATTCCAGTTCATAACGAAATTCGAAATCAGAACTAGAATACAACTCAAAATGGGAATCTACCGGTGAATCCACCACTGAACCAAAATCAAGGATCGACAGCTGCGACGATCTTGGTGGAGCCCGGAATGCAGGAAGGTGATATCATTGTCATCACTCGCAGAGGTGCGATAACTGGAGAAGATAATCTGATTCCATAAGTCCGGTTATGTAATGTCCCAGTTTTGACCCCATTACATTAGAGGTATATGATGTATATATTGTAATGATCATGGTGTGGAGCTAAAGGCCAAGGCCCCGCCATTGATCGGTAATGCTATGTTTTGGATTTAATTGTCACCGAAGGTCTATCGGGGCATGCGGCATATAATATGTTGGCCATCATGTAAATATGCATCATAATTAATTAATGGACACCACCAGCTACGGTCGCGGAAACTAAAACGAATGGGGCATGATTTTCTAAGGATAAGGGGGGTGAAATATTTAACCTATGGACCAATGGGGAAAATCCAAATGTCTATGAGAAAACCCATCAAACTGTCAACTACCTTTCTTGTCTTTTTCTCCAATGATTTATTTCTGCCAGAATGTGGTTGAGTTAGTTATTGCATGGAATGGGAAGAGTATGGGCAAAGAAATTCGAATTGGGCAGAGACCCATTTTTGAAAATCGTGTTTTGACTTCCTTGGCAAGGAAAATGCCCAAAAAACGTAGGCCATTCTGCTATGCATTCACGTTTTGGGAGCAGCTGGAATTTTTCCTGTGTCTTTCATTCCACGTTTTTGGTTGTTGGCTTCATTTTTCCCATGGATGGGAGGTCGTTTTGATAGTGTTGGGGATTGGGTTGTCTTCTTCAAGTTTTTTGGAGCTGCTGGTGCATTTTCCATTCACGTTTTTTGGAAGTTCCATGTGTTTTTACCATGGCTGTGAAGAGCCATTCACGTTTTTTACTGTCTCAGCAACTATTGGCCTCACGCACAGGCTATTTGGGACATTTTTCCCTGCTGAGAGTTGTGCTCACTGATAAGCTTCAGGGCTGTGTGTTTTTTCCCATATTGTGAGCCATTTTTGCTGTTACATTTGGGGCTGTGTAATTCATTTTTCCCTATTTAAGCTGTGAGAGCTGAATTGATTGCTTGAATGCAATTGTTGGTCTTTGGACTATGTGAGGAGTAAGGGTGTTGGCTTGGTTGCTTGATAAACCTGGTGCTAGAAACCACACAGACAGAGCTAGAGGGCTGGCCTTCTTCTCCATCACCCCTGAATAGCACTGGAAGGGAATGCAAGGCCTGAGGGACTGTGTAGCAGAGAAGGGACTGATTCCTTGTGTTGGGTGTGGATGGGTGTCTTAGAGGTCAGGCTAGTTCCGGTGTAGGTGTTCTTGGCTCTGTTATGAGCTCACCAGTTTAGCAAATTTCCTTCATCAACTCCTGGATGGCCTGATAAACCCAACTTAGTTGGCTTGGCTGTGTTTTGGTTACCTTTGGCTATGTGTCATCCTGCTAGTTCCCTTATTCCTTGGAGAATCATGCCCAGCTCGGGGGTGGCAGCGTTGTTGAGAGATTGATGAGCACGCTGGCCTATGGTTGGGTGGAACATTGCAGCGACGTAGCTGGTTGCGGAGCAAAGCGTTCATAAGATAAGGGATCTTGTGTATTTTACATCTGCAACTATATTTCTATTACTGAAAATGATGAACATGTTGAAGAATGCTTGTCTAAATGCATGTTGATTTCGCTGTGCAAGGATAATTAATTATAGCTGTGCATAATCTACAATTGTAGTTGTGTATGTTAAATGAATTTCATTTAGGCATGTTATACTGCAATGCATTCTCCCTTTCAGCATTTTGTTTTATGAAATTTTAAGCCTGTACATGTTCATGGGCGGTTAGTCCGGTTGTTTGAAGCATTGGTCGCGTCCTCTTTGCCGGTCGGAGGCGTGGGGACGTGACAGGATAGCTAGAAAGTAGAAATCCCAATTTTATTTCAACATGGAGAAAGACACATTCATTGAAGCACATGATGAGATGCATAGAAACTCTGGTAAGTTACCTGTGTACGAAATTCCTATTTCTTTTTATTCCACTTTGGAGGCAGGACCATCGCGATAGCATGGTACCCTCAAACAATTTTTTGATAGTTTCTTGTTGCTGGCAAGAGATCCCGATGCTATTTTCGATATGAGAATCTATTACATCGACTGACCAAGGGACGAAAGGATTCTGTAGTGAATTCTCTGCATAATTAAAAGATGGGGAAGGAAATGTGCATGAAAATTTAGATTGTTGACTATGAGGTAGATTCAGTCATCCTGGATCTCAGCTCAAATGTTAATATTATGACAAGGAAGACATGGAAAAAGATGGGGAGCCCGATGTTGAGATGGTCCCCTATACACTTACGATTGGCCAACCAGACTAGAGTAATTCTGATTGGGACAATTCTGCACCATCTTGTGGAAGTGGAAGGTATGAAGACCTATATCAATTTTGACATAATTGATATTGTTGATCGTGGAGGATCCTATACCACACTGATCAGGATCGGATGGGCCAATGATAGTATGGTAGTGATCAATTTTAAGAAGCACATGATGACATTTGAGAATCAAGACATTAGAGTCGTTGCTCCAATGGCTCCAAATGAAGGGTCAATATATACTAATCTGATGAAAGATGAAGTTGTCATAGGATGGGATCATGCTTATAATATCTTAGAACATTATGTACATCTGACTACTGATGGGGAAATTGGTTGGTACAGTGCTAGATCTACTGCCTCTGACTCCGATGATGCTTTAGAGAGCTGACAAAACCTCTTGCATGAAGTGTCGCTACAGAAGTGCAGATTGATTACGCAGTCACTATCTTGCCTCACGGCGAGAACATTTAATTACCAATTTATGAAGGACTTCCTCAGCTATCTGATTTTCTTGTTGAATTCAAAGATAAAGTATCAGAACCACAATAGTTGCTGGTGTTGGAGGAAGCACAGAAGGCTACCCAATCATGCTGGTGGAAGACCCATAAGAAGTTGATCATTGGATGGTTGCAGTGTCGAAGATTGATGATAGTTCACTTTGGCGATGCCGAAGTGTACCATGTTGGGAGATATGACGGATGAAATAGTCCTCATGATCACTAGATTAAGTGTCAAACTTTGTGGGCATCATGACCAAAGGATGAGTGGGTCCATGATTTTTTCCACACTTTGGATGAAATTCCATGATCTGGGTATGTATAAGCTGAGTTGCACAGAGAAATCACCGCTTGGGAGGAGATGATAGTTTGCGTTAATCACACCTTCAGTTTCACAGATGTCAATCCGTATGTTCACAATGCGCTACAACTTATCTATGATGTTGGTCTGAAGGTGGTGCTCCTCGCATATATAGTGGATCCACATGCACATTGTCACGTCCAATCGATGATGCAATGTTATAATGTATCAGGAGAACCTAATGATGATGATATGCAGAATATCAACCTTCCAAAAATGGAAGGAAGTTGGGATGTCACATTACCGGACATGCCAACGGATCCCGTGAATCATCCACTGAAGATAAGGAAGGTCAACATTGGGACAAAATATAAACAAAAGTTTGTAAGTGTTGGAGACTAACAATTTTAGGCGCAACATATCTCCGGCAAGCACCGAGATCAATAAGTATTGAAACAGAAGTGTTCAATATCTTACCTTCTATCTCAACCATCATAGCTTGATGATCTTCCTATCGTCCATCCAATGCTGCATAGATCTGGGGTGTTCCAGCTATGTCCTCGATAGTTGATTCTTCTTGTAAGTTGTGCAAGACCCCACCGATTTTGTTCTTACAATCTTGGGCATATTGAGGCCCACTGCAATTCTAGCACTTGATCTGTACTGAGGTAAAATTGGCTCTACTTGCTATGGGTTTGTTAACATTAGTAGCTGGTACATAAGGCTTTGTACCAGGTTTATTAAAGTTCATGTTCGCTTGAAATATGTTATTCTACTTTTTGTATGGCTGTGGGTGGGACCCAGGTTTGTCGTTATCAAATAAGTTCGTAGAATTGTCTCGGTTTTGGTTCAGGTTCTCTTGCCTTAGTTTTCCATTTGCATAACAAAGCCTAGATTTGTGCAGTGTGGTATCCAAAGTCTTAGGCATGTCAAATTCAATCCTGTCTCGAAAAATGGAAGGAAGAAATCCTATGAATTGTTGGATCTTTACCTTTTATTCTTTGATGTATGGTACATAATGCAACAGATCTAGAAATCAGTTAATAAACGCATCCACAGTCATGGATCCCATGCGTAGTTCATGAAACTCTTTCACTTTCCTGTCAAAGAACCTTTTTGACATATATTTTTCTTGGAAAAGTTTTTGGAAAGTATCGTAATGTATTTCCCGCAGCTCATCTTTCTTGGTGTGTTTTAAATATCTCCACCATCTGGTTGCTTTGCTATTCAAGTTATATATGGAAACCCTAGCCTTCATCTCACTTGAATAGCTATGAACCTGAAAAATACTTACTCATGCCTAGCATCCACTCTTCAGCCTTTTTCCCCGTGTTTACTTCACCTTCATACGTTGGGGCTCTTATTTTTTGGAACTCCCCTTGAAGACTGTCATCACTCCTTTGCTTCTTTCTCCATGGAGAAAGTTATTCACCACTAGAAGGACTGTGGTGGTCTTCTTTAGTTGCTTCAGGGGTACATTCTTTTTCCTCTTTTCTCGGGTTGCTGACCCATTTTGGGTAAGGTTCTCTTTTGGAACTGTTTGTGGATGGAGTAGGTTTACCTTGTGGGTTTCCTCTTGTCATATTTCTTAGTAAGGCTTCATTTATATCTTGTTGTTCCTTCCTTTTGTTCAGGCTATATTCTATGAAACTTTTCAATTCAGCTTGAAGACTGTGTAAAGTTTTCAAAACATCAGAGTTTAACTCTACCACAAGCTCTGATTACATAGCAAGGGTAGTCATCTTTCCTTGACTACTATTTCTTTTTTAGTATTCATAAACTAATCAATGCTGTAAAAATTTCTTGTAAACAAAAAAAATTTAAATGGCAGAATTTTTTTTGTTAGTAGTGTATTAAATTAACATGCTTTATTTTCTCTATGTGAATGCTTGGTGCGCCCATAGGTCTCTTAGTATTGAAACCGGGCTTTGATACCACTTGTAATGTCCCCAAAAATTAAAAAATAAACAAATAATTTTATAGGCTAGTAAAAACTACCTATACGGAACATTATTCACTTATGAAACTCTATTGTACACTTCATGTACCTATGTTTATTTGTAAGTTGTTCTTACTTTCTGTCTTTTACTTTCAGTCATGTATTATTAGTGCATTTTACTTACGATGTCATGAATCTATTTATTAAACTATTCTTATGTTTAGTCATTACTTTCGATGGCTTAATTATTTGTATAGAACCTCATTTACTTCAGTGTATGTTTACTTTGTGGTTTATTAAGTTCTTACTTAACTTTGTTTATGGGAACAAAGTGGTGGAGTGGCGGGAGTCATTCTCCCATGACAGTCTAAGAGGTAAAGTATTAATTTGTTACACATGCTTACTTAGTTCAATCGAACTAAGGCACCTATTTTATTTATTTCTAGGTTTACCTCGTGACACAAGGCTTAGTAGGGAGCTTGGATCATTTCAATCTTTATTTACACTTATTGTTCATCATTACACTTCATTACTGCTTCAGATTGGTAGTAAGGAAATCTTAAATTTGTTAATTATCTGGATTAGATAATTAACTATCTGATACTTATACAATTCATGCAATTAAACTTGATGTCTATTTTATTATAGTTATTAACATATTTCTTGTTTTAATGGAAGGCCATAACTTGGTTACTGTTTGGACCTTGGTCTTATTATAGATAGAGATGTTACCATGGCATACTTTGTATGCCATGGTCCTCAATCATTGATACTTTGATACCAAGGGGGTTAAGACCCGATGCTCTAAATCTATGGCTTATACATTACCTTTATACTTAAGCTTTGGATATTTGAATTTACACTAACACATACTTATGTATGATGAGACTTTGCAGAAGTGCATACCATGTAATAGTATACGATTTGCATTAAGGTTTTGGGGTGGTGAAACTATAACATATGGTAGAAACCATATGATAGCATGGTTTAAGTCTTCATGTGGGAACTGGACATGCATAGTAATGCAATGATACTTAAACTATGGAGAGTGGGTTTGGTATGGCATTAGTGGTCACCAACTGGAGCCATTAATGCTCTTGGAGAAAGTGACAACCCCAAGATTAGGGCTTGGCATATGAGGGTGTCGCATGCCCCAAATTGAAAAACATTTTATGTTTTAAGAAACATTATGTTATATTTTATTATAAAGTTTGTAATTAATGACCAAGTGGGGTCAAGGATAATTGAATNAAAAATGAAAGATGAGACAACACCTTAAGGAGGCTGTTAAATGAGTGTTTTACTGTTCACTTGGTGGAGTAGGCTGGGTTGAGAGAATATTGACACTTGGAAGCATCCTCAAACTACTTCTAGCTATTGCAGGAGGCAAATTCCCTATTTTTGTGGTCATGTTCCCCAAGAAAGTGGAACAAGAACACGTGGCTCATTCAATGAAAATTGACCCAAAAGACCTAGACATGCTAATACAACTTACCATTGAAGACAGTCGAGGCTTCTCATTCTTGAATGGTGAACATTTTGAGTGAATGAAGTGCACAGAAAAATTCGATGCACGAGACTAGCAGAAGTTGGTATTGAGTGAAAAGTGTTGAAGTTCTGAACTAGTGCAGCTATTCTAAGCTGAGTTCATAATGTTGTATGCAGAATAGATTTACTGCTGAATACTTAGTAGAATTGCAGAGGATTACTAAACTACATCTCTCACCTAGTACTTATAATAGGTGCACCAGGAGACAATCTCACGGGTTTTGAGATTTGCAGTTCAGCTATCTTCAGTAATTGGTTGGGAGGAACAGGTTGCTTAAGTTGTTGTCACCTCTTGTACATTTCTAGGTTCTACATGATCTATCTAACTTTCTAATTGTTTATTTAGATTTAGAAGGATTGAGTTTAAGCAATAATATGTTATGTTTATGTTCTGTTGTTGTTAGGGTTAGTTAATGAAATACTTTTACTGTGAAAAGATAGTTAAATGCTAGATTAGATAGATTAGGGTAAATGATTAGAAGAATTTCTAGTTTTATTGATAGATTAAAAAAAAATACCTAATTGTATATTTCCACACCTTTTAAAAGGTAGTACTCTACTACAGTAGGTTAGATTAAATTCAGATAAAGAATCGAATGAAGTATGCATGAATGTGTTTTATTACCTTCTACAAGTTTCATAAGAGTTATTCATTTGTATGTTTTTCCTTTCTATTTTAGGTGTTTTTTATAGACAGATTACTTTGTAATAACAAAAACAAATCTCTCTCTAGGAAAGATAAGAATACATATATATTCAGTCTGTGTATTTATTTACACAATAGATAGAATATTCTACTATAAGATTATTATTATAGTAATTAAAGACATTATAAAAAAAAATCAAATAAGCAGGGTTAACTAAAAAAAGAAACCAAATAAAAATGTAACTTGAATAACATTGTAATCCAATAATAAACTCAATAATAATTTAAAAGTAATGAAGAATTTATAAATAAAACCTATTTTGATGAAAACTGTCAATCATGACTATCATTATCTCCTCTTTTATTAACAGAGGGATGATACGATTTTCAACCAAAATCAAATAAGCATACATTTCTCATTGGTATAATCACAATTACCTAATACATGAATATACAAAACTTAATTATATTTCCATAGGAAACAATATTAAAACTGTTTGGTAAAAATAAACTAGGAAAGTAAATAAAAACCTTTCCACACATTTCAACCCAAGAAAACAGTAAAAATACACTGGAGGTTTTATTCACCCTTTTTGCTTTCTCTTTGCTGAATAATTGCTTACTGACAGTAAGAATCAACTTATGTTCTAAAAACCAACTGTCTGAACATTTGTTTATACTTTTAAACATAATCAAAATAAACATCAATTTTCAGTAACAATAATCTCTGTTTAGGTTAAATTTAAAAGAATTGCAAAATAAACCAGAACAGATAAACATTATAAACTCCCATCATTTTCTTAAAACCACAGTATATGTGTGTGTGTGTGTGTGTGTGTATTATCAAAAATATAAGTTATAAAATAGTAATCTTCGAGCTTATTTAAATCTTAAATAGAATCTAAACCCTAACACCACTGAAATCATATCAGTTACGACATAATGTCCTGTTTACAACAAAGTCATGGCTTAAAAGCCTGTACAAAATAACTCTACTGTAACAAAACTACGGCCATGAAAGCCCCAAGTTTTCCAACACAAAACAAATGCTAGGGCTTTAAAAATATTTCATATTCATACATCACAGTGTCGACCACATGGCCTTCCAAAACAAGCATAGCATAATGTAGCCACAACCAAGCAGTAACCCAAGATCTAAGTGGATAGAATCAACAAAAAACACCATTTAACAAGTGCAGGGGAAACCTCAGGAGAAACCGAGGCTTACCAGGAGTAAAGCCATCATGGAGCCCTATTCTTGGTGTCCTTCAGCATAGAGCCAACGATTTGAGAGCCTACACCATTAGAAAATTCCCAAAGGTTAATTTCTTACAGTTAATAAAATTAGAAAAAAATCAAATATTGGTGCAGAAGAGTTATAAACAATTTTTTCTTACCGAAGAGAAAATGCACAAATGTAGTGGTGTTTGAACAAACCCTAGCCATGCATAAGGGAACACCGAGTTTCAAAGAAGCTCTGTCAAGAAAAAACACAATGGTCAATGTGCAATCCGAAATAAAGAAACCATGATGAAGCAGAGTCAAATCCCACACTAGAAAACGAGCAGTAAAGACAGAGAACCCAATACTCTTTAAGAGCACTCAATCAAATAGTCCAGAACCGTGCTCGCACTATCAAGTCCACTCTCACCGTACCAGTGTATGGATGGTAGCACTTGCAGAGTCAAGGTAACGGCAAGGGGTAGCATTTACAGAGCTATGGTAACGGCGATGAAGGGCTCATTCATAGAGAAAAACAATGGCCATGTAATCCCTGTTTGTAGATAAACTCAAAATGGCATAAATAAGGCTTGGACTCAAATAGTTTAAGGTTTGATGACAAGCCTTGCGACCATGAGCTTGCAGCTCAACCACACCACAACAGAGACAAGAAGATTAAGGAAAATGTGATTTTTAGGGTTTAGAATAGTTTTATATGGAACCACAAGTCAACAAAACCTAACCATCCAGCATCGATCATGTGGCTCCAAATTTATTTGCAAAGTGAGGGTTTTACATTACAATTCAAAACCCCTATGGAGCATCCCGCGCACAATAATATTTGATAAATAAACAATGTTAAAATATTATTTATAGCATTCAATATTTTTCATTAAATTATGCTTAATATAACCCTTAGAGGTATTATGTACACTAGGGTTTATAATATGTTCTATGATCATAGAAATGGGTAAAATCTTATGCATAAGAACTATTCAACTTCAAATAGCGTAATAAACAACCCTAGTGAGAAAGCATAGAATTATGAAAAGACCTTGTAAAAGATGTAGGAAGACACAATGATTAACATTTATGTATGTATGCTTGTAAATATAGAAAGATGCATAACTGAATTCCTAGTCTAGGTATTAAATTAGTATCATTTTAAGATACTAATGTTTGTTTTTCATTTTCCCCTTGTGAGGTAAACAATCTTACAAGGGTTAGGTAGAATCGATGTTGTAGAAGATGATATTATTCTTTCTTACAAAAAATAGTAATACTATAGTTTAAAGGTATTAAATTTTTATTATTGCATCTCTAGTTTGTAAGTACTAGAACAATTAGTAAATTGTTTTATGCACTAAGTTTTTATTTCCATGTGTGAATGTAAGTCAACGTACTTATGACTATACCTATATTATAGGTTTTCCTAAGTTTATGCAACTCGTTTATTGTTGAAAATAAATACTCTTAAATTACCTCACCATTAAGTAATCAAATATAAAAGGGAGCTGCTATTCAATTACCTTCACTAGAATTACATACAACAGCTAAACTGATAATAGACTAATAAAATTAGATGAACGAGTTATAGTTGAAGCAAATGAAAGAACAATTGAACTATGTTTAGTTTACTAGACACTTCTGTTACCAGAAGGCTAATTAAAACATAAATACATACAGATCAATGATACCTCATTTAATTGCTCAAAGCTGTAAAATAAATAAATTTACTAGCATTATATTTTATGCTAGTTGAGATAATAGTCTCGATCTAGAAACTGGTGACCTGTAAATGACCTTTAAAAGAAGCATCACTTCACTGGATTAACTAAAAAGCTAATTAATCCTTGATCTCAACTGAAGTTCTTCATATTTTTCACAAAATAGTAAAACAAATTTAGCACTAGTAATTAAACAAATGTTTCATTTCCTGGTGTTTCAAATCATAACCTGCTAAATAAAATATTTAATAATGATTTATGAAAACAACCAATTAAGTATGTGGAACTAGAATTTAACAAAAGAATTAGTTCTAGTTTAAGCCTGTTTAGGTTAACCATTAATAGTTAAATGTTCCTCAGTAGTGACAATTGCAAACAATTAATATTATATGAAAAAATTTAATTTTTTATGAATTTTTTTAGTGTTACATGATGGTTTGGTCATTCTCTTCATTTGATTTGGTTTTTGATCTTGCTATGTGTAGGGGGAAATGGAGGTGACCTCCATGAGCTTACACGCAAGATCCTTGTTCGGCCTATTATCATTTCTATGGTTTGCGTTGTTGCAATTTATCGTGGTCATACTTCTCACCATATCATTTTCGATTTGGTTGTAGGTGATAGGGAAAGAGAGAAGGGCTAACTCAGGGTTTCGCTACTAGTTCGGGGCTGATACTAAGTGGCCACAGTAAGCATGTTAGCAAGTTTATACTTGCTACCTCTCGGCCCTTCGGCCCTTTGGAAGAACTACGTTTGGATTAGTTGCTTGGTTGGGTTTTATGCTATGGGTTTTTTATTTCGCCTTCGAGCTTGTAAATAACATACTAGGATTTTTTAGATTTGAGGGATTTAAGCCATAAATTGAATCTTAAGGTACCTTGACTCTACATATGCATTTATAAATTGAGGTTTGTAAAAATTGGTGTCGTTGGTAGTGAATACAAAGAGAGTTGGGAATTATTAGCCATTTCTATCTCTGTTTGTATAATTTATAATTTGGTTAATTAAATCATGTTGAATACTTGGGCGTTTGTGCCATGGGCTACATCATTGCTTGCAATGGTGCCATAGCCCATTGGCTTGTGTAACACCCCGGTTTTGACCCCGATGCATTAAATATACATGATATATATATATTGTAAATAATCATGGTGTGGAGCTCAAGGAAAAATCCCCACCATGGATTTGGTTGTGTTATGTTTCAGAGATTTGAATTCTTCCCGATGGTATATCGGGATATACAGCACATATTAATTATGGCATCATGTAAATATGAATTTTTAGTTAAATGAGCCCCAACTAGCTATGTCAATGCAAATATATTGAAAAGGGCATGATTTTACTAAGGATAGTGGGGGGGGGATGCTAAGCCTTAAGCCTATGGGAGAATCCATGTGTCAGTCACCCATTTAAAACTCCTTTTGTTAGTTGGGGGCGGTTATTGCTAGGAATTATTGTGTGGAAGGATTGTCAGTCTTTGGCACATGTCCACTCCACCAACCGTCTCTCCACCTTCATGTGGGTAAGAAAAACACCACTATGCCTAATTCTCCATCGCTTCTGCTCACCCTCACGCACAGGATGGGGATATTGCTCACTCTCCTGCAGAGACATTCTTCTCTTCCTCATGCACTGATTAGGGGAACTCTCATTGTTTTTCCTCATGCAGAGTTGGAGGAACCGATTACTGTCAACCATGATCTTACTATGAGGAAGCCATTCACGATTTTGGTGGGGTTGTATGCTTTTCCTTCTGCCCAGGCTCAGAATCTATTTTCTTTTCCATTTCTCGGGCCGTGTAACTATCTGTTGTTTCAGTAAGAGACTGGGGAGCTGCTGTCTTTCCACATTTTGTTGGTTGTGTTTTCCTTTATAGAGTGGTATCTGTTGTAGACTATTGTGGAGTCGTTTTGGCTACGATAGGGCCAAGAACGACACAGGAACTGTTTTCCCCTGTCCAAGTTGTGAATTTCTTGTTTGGATGCTTGTATGTAGTGGCTGGTGTTCGCACTGTGTTAGAGTGTGGATGAGGGGTTGGTTTGCTTGAAAAACCTGGTGTGTTTGGAAACCCCATAGGAAGAGCTAGAGGGCTGGATTTTTTCTCCACCACCCCTGAATAGCATTGGAAGGGAAGTCAGGGCCTCAGGTACTGTGTAGCAGAGAAAGGACTGATTTCCTTGTGTTGGGTGTGTGTGGGTGTCCTAGAAGTCAGGCTAGTTCTGGTGTAGGTGTCCTTAGCTCTTCAATGATCTCACCAGCTTAGCATTTAGCCTTTCCCAGCTCCTGGATGGCCTGATAAACCCAACTGTGTTGGCATGGTATGTTTTGTTATCCTTGGCTATGAGTAAGACTGCTAGTTCCTTATTCCTTGGGAAATCATGCCTGGCTCAGGGGCGATAGCGTTGTTGAGAGATGTAGGAAATGCATGTGGCATCCCTTAGTATTTTCCAATCATATTTGAGGCAGCATATTGTTAACTGTACTGTCAGAGATGAATTGTATGAGTTGGTAAAAGACAAATTGCAGTAGCAAGGTCTTGAGAAGAGGTATGAGGGATATAAATTGGAAAAGGATGGACTTCTTACTTATAAAGGTATAATTTATATTCCAAATGTAACAGATTTGAGGAGAGTTGTTATGGATGAAATCCATCAAGCTCCGTATTCTGGTCACCCAGGGTACCAGAAGACAATTGCTACAGCTAAGAAGCAGTACTTTTGGCCAAAAATGAAGAAGGATATGGCTGAATACATTTGAAGGTGCATGAAGTGCCAGCAAGTAAAGGTTGAGCATCAACACCTAGCAGGATTGTTCCATCCTTTGCCAGTTCCACAATGGAAATGGGAATTTATTTCCATGGATTTTATTACAGGGTTACGGATGAATTGGAGACAACATGATTCCATCATGGTTGTGGTAGACAAGCTGACTAAGGCAGCACATTTTATACCGGTGAATTCTACGCATAAGACTGATGACATTGCAAAGATCTTCATGAAGGAGATTTTCAAATTGCATGGATTTCCAAGAGAAATAGTCTCTGACCGAGATGTCAAGTTCACTTCGAATTTTTGGAAAGGGTTATTTGCAGATTTGGGTACAAAGCTAAACTTCAACACTGCATACCATCCTCAGTCAGATGGGAAGATAGAGAGAGTTAATCAGGTGCTTGAAGACATGCTTCGCATGTACGTGATGGAAAAACCAACCAAGTGAAAAGATTAATTACACTTGGTAGAATTTTCTTATAACAATGGACAGCAGGCATCCTTGGGGATGAGTCTGTATGAAGCTTTGTACAGAAGAAGGTGTAGGACACGAGTGACTTGGGATAATCCAGTGAACAGAGTTGTGCTTGGTCCAAAATTGCTCAAGTAAATGGAGCAAGAGGTTGTAAAGATCAGGCAGAATCTAAAAGCAGCACAAAACAAACAGAAAATCTATGTAGATAAGCATAGAGTGAATAGGGAGTTCAGTGTTGGGGATCATGTCTACCTCAGAGTGAGGGAAAGGAAGAGTTTCTTGAAGCTTAGAAGTTGTGCCAAGCTGTCACCAAGATATTGTGGGCCATTTGAAGTGCTCAAAAGAATAGGGCCAGTTGCATATAGACTTGCATTACCTGCTAGTACTAGGGCTCATAGTGTTTTTCATGTTTCTTTGCTTAAGAGATATGTGCATGATCCTAACCATGTGATAAATTGGGATGTGATTCGGGTGGAACCCAAGGGAGATTTCCAAATCGATCTAATGCGCATCCTCGACAGGAAGGTCACAATGCTCTGGAACTGAGCCATAGGGCAGGTAAAGGTGCAATGGGAACACTACAGACCTAAAGAGGCTACATGGGAGCTGGAGGATGCCATGCAATTGACACATCCATTTTTGTTCAATCTTGTGGAACACTGAGGCGATACTAGTGTAACATTTTGTGTAAATTTTGTAAAGCACTGAGGGCAGTGCTATTGAAGGGGGAGGGGAAGTTAGGCTAGTTCTGGTGTAGGCCTCCTTAGCTCTTCAATGAGCTCGCCAGCTTAGCATTTAGCCTTTCCCAGCTCTTGAATGGCCTGATAAACCCAACTGTATTGGATTAACTGATCTGTTGTCTTCCTGACAAACCCAACTGTGTTGGCTTGGTATGTTTTTTTATCCTTGGCTGTGTGCAAGCCTGCTAGTTCCTTATTCCTTGGGAAATCATGCCCGACTCGGGGATGGCAGTGTTGCTGAGGGATTAAGGAGCACGCTGGCCTAGGGTTGGGTGGAACGTTGCAGCGACGTAGCTGGTTGCGAGACAATTCTTATAAGATAAGTATTCTTGACTAATCTATTCTGCAATCATATTTACTATCAATGAATTATGATGAACATGTTGAATGCTGAATTGTATGTTTTGCTTCCGATGAGTATATGAATGATTATGCATCTTAGTATGTTGTATGTTCAATCATTTTGTTTTTTTTATATGTATGGACATGTTCATGGGCTATTTGCTCGGATGGTTAATGGCTTAGTAGCGTCCTATTTGCCGGTCGGAGGGTCGGGGACATTACAGCTTGCCTATGTAAGCTTCGTGTTGGGTATTTAATGGTGATTGTGTGACCTCTGTGTAAACAAATACTGTGTATTGTTTTTTTTGTAAAGATGGAAAATATTATTAGTGTAATGTGCATACGATTTCACTCTACGTTTTTTTTAGTAGTCGTTAATAATGTGATTGTGTGTGAAAAATTATGCTGTGAGAGTGGTTTAAATACTTGTGTTTGGATGAGGCACATGCCTTCGTGGGTGCTCTATGTGGATTTATAATTATTACCTAGTTATGTTTTAAGGGAAGCGAATAGGTGAAGCCATGCCATGTATGGCCTTGGCTCACGATAGGCTCGCTTTCCCAGCTTGAATTCTTACATTTTTTATTATTTTGTTAGGTTTATTATGTAAGTGGAGGTATTTAAAAAACATGGTAAAGAATACAACTCCTATTATGTTGTAGGTTCCCAGGTGTGGATTGTATATTAAAAATAATTGTGGCCGAGGTCGTAACTTAGCGTTGGGCTAAAACCCTCATTGTAGCGAATGTAATGGCTAGAAACAACACTTTGATGATTTAAAAATAGGTATTGTAGAAATTATTAACTATTTCCCACATACTCGAAAGTATAGCATGGCATTAGATTTATAAAAGAAAACGACCTATAGGAAATTAATCCTGGGCCTTCTATGTGTAAAGATTATGGATTAAAGGAGAATTGGTTTCTCTGCCTTACGTAATAGTTATGGTTCTTAATTATTTTAAAGAACAACAACATGATTTCATTATTCGATTACTATTTGTAAATTTGTGCTATGATTATTAATTTGTTATTTGGCCTTGGGTTTAGGAAATCCATGGGAATCGATGTCATGAGCTCTATTTGAAAGTTAAGGAGTTTTAATTACTAGTTGGTTAATGTTATGTGCCTAGGGAAATTTAAATAGGACTATGGATTATTATGTATGTAACCAAAGTTTTGATAAAGGACCAAATGGACGGTCACAATCCCTCCTCTGATTATTTATAATGTTGTTTTATTTATGTGGAGTATTTTAATATTAATTTGTAATATGGAGACAGACCTTGAAAGGTCCTTAATGATTTGATTAGATTTTTTTAGATATAATCCTTTCTTAGTGGATTTAATTTATATTCTAGTTCTGTTACTAAATATTCATATTTAGCATTCTGGTTTATTTACTACCGAACTAGTTTTAATTAAAAATTGAAGCAAGCCTCTGCTGACAAATGTAATATGTCACCATAGTACTAAAACCCAAGGAATAAATAATTATACTACTAATAACAAAACCTAGTTACAGTAAGCATAAACTAAATACTTGGAATAATACATAAACAATCTGAAAGATACAAAGCATGGTAATACACAACATATATTAAAATTTACAGCCTAGGGTTAGCATTTTAAGAATACAAACCCTAGCAGATTATTAACGAGAGAATCAAAACAACAAGGTTAGTATATGAATTGAAATCATATACCTAGTATAATAGTAGTTATTCTAGAAAAATAGAATAGGCATTCAAGGGTTTCATACCTAAATTTGAATCTATGTTAATTGTTGGACCTGCACACTCAAATAATGTTAGATTTTTAACATTTAAGCTATATGCTCTTTGGATATTATCTAGAGAATAACAAGCACAACAATCAATAACAAGAGATAATGGACACAAATATTTTTCTCGGGGAATCCATAAAGGAGAAAACCCCACAACTTCCTCATAGATAGAATCAACACCAAAAGTAAAACCCAAATATAGTAAGATGATCTCCCGAAAGCAATAGTCTCTCTCTCTCTCTTGTCCCATCTTCTTCTCTCTCTCTCTCTCTTAGTTATGTGCTACAACTGAGTGTGTGTGAATGTGTATGAATGTGTGTTAAATAGAGAGGATCCCTCTCTATTTATACTAATTCCTGACTTGACAATAACTCACTAGGGTCGACTTCTCTAGGAGAGTCTAATAACCCTAGGGCCCCACAACTGCGGGGAATTTAACCCTTGATCAATAAGGAGGGTTATACTCTATGAATTTACATGACTTGTTTATGTTATTGAATCTCCCAATTAGAACATTGGGGCATGACATGACTCAATTACATTACATATACTTCCTGGAATAAACATCGGGGTACAGTACATAATATATACAAGTGAATACATTTCGAAGTTGCAAATACATCAACACTCCCTCTTAACTAGGAAGGTATTCTCTCGACACAATTTATCAGCACAAGTATTCTTCTCTGTATCATTTGGATCATCATCAAGTTTGGATCATCACTTGATCTGGATCGTCGCGGCTGGATCATCACTGGGTCATCATCATTGGTGCTATCCCAATTCTTCTCGTCACAGGAATCTCTACAAAGCCATCCCCTTTTCATGTTAGTTGTAGGCATAGCATTCATGTAGGTCTTCATCGTCTTCAACACTTATATCTCACCATGGAATGAACCCTGTCAGAAAGGCCCGCCCAGCACTTACATCTCACCATGGGAGGAGCACATCCAAGAACCATGTCAGAAAGGCATGCCCAGCACTCACATATGACCATGGGAGGAACACATCCAAAACCCATGTTATAAAGGCCCAACACTCACATCCAACCTCATCTTGTCAGAAAAGCTGTGCACTTACATCTAACCTCATCATGTCAGAAAGGCTCTGCACTTACATCCGACCTCATCATGTTAGAAAGGATCTGCACTTACATCCAACATAATCATGTCAAAAAGGCTCTGCACTTACATCTGACCTCATCATGTCAGAAAGGCGTTGCACTTACATCCGACCTCATCATGTCAGAAAGGCTCTGCACTTACATCTGACCTCATCATGTCAGAAAGGAGATGCACTTACATCCGATCATTTGGGAACACATCCCTCAATCACATAAGAATGGATCTGTAATGATCATATGAGAACACATTCCATAATCAAATTAGAATATCTCTGCATTGATCATGTGGTAACACAAACCTGAATCACTTCAGCGCATCTCTGCACTTATATCTGATCATGTGCGAACATATTCATCAATCACATCATAATGGCTCTGCAATGATCATGTGGGAACACATCCCAAAATCACATCAGAATATCTTGGCAATGATCATGTGGTAACACAACCCACAATCACATCAGAGCATCTCTTCACTTACATATGACCATGTGAAGCTCAGCCTTCCACCATGTCAGAAAGGCCAACAGACACATCAATTCCCTTTGGAGGGAACCTCGATCTGGAGAACACTAAGTTTTTGTCTGAAGTACTCAAACTTTACTCTGGCTAATGGTTTGGTCAGTACATCAGCTATCTACTCCTCTTTCACAACATACTCGAGCTTCACTGCTCCTCTCTGCACCATATCCTTGATATAGTTATACTTGATCTCGATATGCTTTGACTTGTCATGGAACACTGAGCTCTCCAACATCTTCGCACAGCTCTGGTTGTCACAATATATATAAGTAGCATCCATCTGGAGATCAAATAAATCTGATAGTATCTTTCTCAGCCACACTACCTCACAACTAGCCGAATAAGCTGCAACATACTCTGCTTCAGCTGTACTCAGTGCCACACAGGATTTCTTCCTGCTAAACTAGGAGATCACACCTAATCCCATACTGAGGCAACACTGTGAAGTGTTGTTTCTATAAATGGCACTTCCTTCCCAATCTGAATCCACATAAAATTCTATGTTAATCTTCTAATTTGTCTCATAATTGAGCCCATAATCAACTTTACCCTTTAGGTACCTCAGAATATGCTTTACAGCAATCACATTAACATGTCTCGGATCCATGAGGAACTGGCTCAATGTGTTCATAGCAAATCAAATATCTAGTCTCGTATTCGTCAGGTACATCAAGGACCCAATCATTTGATGATACGTCATAGCATCAACCTCTTCTCATGAAGCATCACTCAATAGCTTTAGGTTCGATGCCATAGGTGTGTTCATGGATTTTCAGTCCATCATCCTAAACCTATTCAGGGTCTTTACTGCATACTTCCCTAGTCCCAAGGAAATTCCATCTTGCATTATGCCACACCTCCATGCCTAGAAAACAGTGCCTCATACCCAATTCCTTTATTTCGAACTTGGCAGGAAGATTCCTCTTTGTATCAGCAATCAACCCATCCTCATCTGTTACAAATAGATCATCTAGATATAGTAGGAGTATTACCAGGCTCCCTTCTTCAACCTTGTAGTAAAGGTTGGAATCCGCTTTACTCTTGGTAAATCCCAAAATAGATAGGAAGCTTTCAATCCTATCATACCATGTCCTGGATGCATATTTCAAACCGTACAAGGCTTTCTTTAACTTACACACATGAGTCTCTTTGTCATGTGTCTCAAAATTGAGTGGTTGCTCCACATATACTTCCTCTTCTACTAAAACATTCAAGAAAGTTGTGTTGACATCCATCTGGTGTAATTTCCACTTCATTACTGCAACTAAAGAAAGTATTGATCTGATTGTAGTATATCTCGCTACAGGAGAAAAAGTTTCTTCATAATCTATTCCTTATTTCTGGGAGAAACCACAAGCCACAAATATTGCTTTATATTTCTCTATGCTACCATCTAGAAGTTACAACAGACTTCCCCTTTGGTCTTGGGACAACATCCCAAACATCATTCTTCATGATCGATTGATACTCTTGGATCATATCATCCTTCCATTCTTTCTTTTCTACCGCTTCTTCGTAGTTGGAAGGTTCTTTATCAATGAAGCCACATAATAGGGCTACATAATTGGAGTAGGACCTGGTTCTTTTCCTTTCTTTGTTTATCTCTTCTGGAGCCCCGTATTTTTATGCACCTTGGATAGCTTCTCATACCCAAGCAGGTTTCCTCTTGTGACGATTCTTTTCCTGAGGTGGATCTATAGGTTATTGAGGTTCTTCTATTTCTCGATCTTCTTTTGGAATTGCTTCGTTCATGGTTGTGTCATGAATTATGGGTACTTCTATTTCTAGAGGTTCTTCACCAGGTCTCTTTCTGGATTTGTTGTAAGCCAAGTATTCGTCAAATGTTATGTCCATGCTGATGTCGATCTTCTTGAATCCTGGGAAGTATATTTTGTAAGCCTTTGAGCTTTCAGAGTATCCCACAAATATGCCCTTCCTTCCTGAAGGATATAACTTTGTCCTCTTTTCTTTTGGAACATGTATGTACACTGGACAACCAAATATTCTCAGATGACTAACTTCTGGTTTCTTTCCAAAAAACACTTCTTCAGGTGTCTTGTTCTCGAGTACTCTATGTGGAGTACGGTTATATACATACACAGATGTTCTAGCCACTTCTTCTCATAGATTCATGAAAATATCTTTATCATGAATCATTGCCCTTGCAGCTTCCATGATCATTCTATTCTTCCTTTATGCAACTGCATTCTGTTGTGGATTATATGGAGTGGTCAACTCCCTCTTAATCCCTGAATCTTTGCATAATTCCTTGAATTCATTTTATGTGAATTATCCTCCATTGTTTGATCGAAAAATCTTGGTCTTCTTATTTGTGTAGTTTTCGATCAAGGCTTTGAACTCTTTGAAATTGTTGAATACTTCGTCTTTGTTATTCATGAAGTATATCTAAGTCTTTGTAGAAAAATCATCAATGAAAGAAATATAGTATACATACCTGCTTAATGAACTAGATGACATAGGACTGCATACATCGGAGTGAATGATTTCCAAGATTCCTTTAGCCTTGCTTTCACTACTTGGAAATGTCTTCTTTGTGTTCTTTCCTTTCGTACATCCCTTGCATACTCCTTCATGTTTTGCTTGTATTTCTGGAATACCTTCAACAACTTTGCTTGCAAGTGGTAGTTCTCTATAGTGCACATGTGTAAGACTTCTATGCCAAAGTTCATTTGGTTCTACTGAGTCATGAACCGAATATTGTTCTAGTTGGCCCTTTAATATGTATAGTCCTCCCTCTTGTTCTCCAATTAATACTGCAATGTCAATAGTCTTTCCTTTTGGCCACATTATGACTTGGCCATCTATAAATGCAACTCTTATACCTTTTGCATCTAATGCATATATGGAGAGAAGGTTCTTCTTTAGTCCTCGTACAAATAGGACATCCTTCATTTTCATAGACTTTCCAGAGTCTAATTTGTAGGAGGATTCTCCACTACATTTTATTGGATATTGGTAGTCATCCCCAAGTTTCACCTTGTGGGGTGATTCATGTTCTAATATTTTCACAAATGATTCTTTGAATCCCATCATGTGTTTGGAATCCCCGCTGTCTATAATCCAATCATTGCTTCCATGTGTGATGTTTCCTGTGAGAGCGGAAATCAAAACATATTCTTCATCACTTGAAGAATCATCACTTTCTTGTTTGATTCTCTTATTGAAAGGCTTATCATCTTCTACAGCATGAGCATGATGTCTTTTCTTATTTCCCTTCCTCTTGTGAGATCTATCTTTGCTTCTAGGAAAATCTCTTGCAAGGTGTTGTCTTTCATCACATGTAAAGAAAATGTACTTAGACAAATATTTTTTAGACTTTCTAGTGTTTTTATTTTGGCGAGAGTGCTTACCTTTGTGATGGTCTATTCTGTTTTTCTTGGATTGTACTGGAAGAGATTGATCTTCACTTCCCATATTTTCTTCTCAAGCTAATATTCGATCTTATTCCTGTGAGAATTCCTCCCATAGTCTTCTAAACTTGACTAGCTTCTTTTTGGCATAGATCCTTTGAATAAAATAGTCCCATGCCCTAGGGAGACCATTCAAGGTGGTCATCACAATTTATGCATTCTCTACTTCTTCATCTACCACTTCTAGTTGTTCCTTGATATGAGAGACCCTTGTAAAGTAAGAATGGATGGTCTCCGCATTCTGGATCTTTACATTCTTCAATTCGTTTCTCAGAGTCATCTTTCGGTTTATGTTCTTCCCTTCAAAAAACTTGGTCAGGGAATCAAAAATCTCTTTAGGTGTCTTTAGAGAGGACACCAGTAGTATGAGGTGATCCTTGATTGAATCAATAATAATCCTCTTATCCATGACCAATTTCTTCTTATGTAAGGCCTTAGCCTCATCTCCCTCTAGAACTGGAACCTCTTCATTGATGTAAGAATCCAAATCATTTTCTTCTAGGACCAGGGAGATCCTATACTTCCAAAGTCGGAATTTATCATCTCCCTTAAGCTTTTAATCAAGCTTGTTATGATGAGACATATTAATAGAGAAACTCAAATGGAAACGAAAAATATTTAGATCTTACCAGGTTAAGATGTCAGAACTGGATTTGGAGCTAAATTTCTGCAAAGTTGGTTTTTTGGTTCAGGAGCACATTAGGGTTTGACTTTCCCAGAGTTCTACCAAACCAAAAAAAATTATATTGACCTCTAAACTTCAATTTTGGGGAGGAGATCAATCCAGGCCTGGGCTCACTCAAAAATTCCACTTCTATGGAAATCCCTAATTTTCTGTAGTAGTGTCAGGTCAAAAACTGAAAATGCTCAGAATTAGATTCTGCTTTGACAGAAAGATGCGCACTAGAGAGGAGAGTCAGCCCCACCTCTTTTTGCTGGAAATATGTGGAGAGAGATCCAAAAACTAGGAATCCCTAGCTTCAACAGCTACGCAATGTCTTCTTCTCATGTTAGCTTTGATACCATGTTAGATTTTTAACATTTAAGCTATATGATCTTAGGATATTATCTAAGAAAATAAAAATCATAGAAATCAATCACAAGAGACAGTGGAAACAAATATTTTCCTCAGGGAAACCATAAAGGAGAAAACCTCACAACTTCCTTAGAGATAGAATCAACACCAAAATTAAAACCCAAATATAGTAAGATGATATCCCGACTGCAGTAGTCTCTCTCTCTCTCGTGTCCCAGCTTCTTCTATCTCTCTTAGTTATGTGCTACAACTGAGTGTGAGTGAATGTGTATGAATGTGTGTTAAATAGAGAGGCTACCTATGTATTTATACGAATTCCAGACTTGACAATAACTCATTAGGTCCAACTTCTCTAAGAGAGTCTAATAACCCTAGGCCCGCACAACTGCGGGGACTTTAACCCTTGATCAATAAGGAGGGTTATGCTCTATGACTTTACATTAATTTTTTACATTATTAAATCTCCCGATCGAAACATTGGGGCATGGCATGACTTAATTACATTACAGATACTTACCAGAATAAACATCGGGGGTACAATACTTAAGATATAAAAGTGAATACATTCTGAAGTTACAAATACATCAACAAATAACTAGCATTAAAAATTCAATGCAGATCTGACCTCTGTTTGATGACCAAATCACTTGGGAACTACCACGTTCCACCCAACCATGACCCAAAACCATTCTTGGTTTTAATCTGGATCCCCCTGACCTATAATCCATCATGCAAGTAGCTTAGAGCTCCTAAGGTAGGGTTTCCTAACTGGTATTCAATTATGAATCAATCCTCTTTTTCCTTGCACGAAAAAGTTCTCCAGGAAAAATACTTGAGAGAAAAACATGAAGAATAATAGTTCTCCAAAGATAAAAATCAGAACCCCAAGCCTTTGCTTGGCTTGAGTCTTTATAGATAGAATTTTCAGTTAAAGGGGCAGTTAAATCAAGAAATCCTTGATTTCTTGATTTAACCCTTTTTAATTACTAGGGTAATTTTCGATACTTAACTTAGGAACTTTTAACTAGTTGCTAGTTAAACTTTCATAGGCATTATACTATTTATTAATCCTTTAATAATAAATAATGATTGATAGAGATTATCTTCTTTCTTTTATTTAACTATATATTTAATCATAATTAATTCTCTATACATACTATGTATAAAATACATAGTATTATAACACTTGTTAACATATGTCTTTGGGCATCATGTACCATGATCCCTAGACTTAATGACACTTCTTCATTAAGTTCAAGTAGATAGATTGCTTAGGTCTACTAGGCTAGGCAACTCTAAACATCCTTGCATGTTGGATTTCCCTCGTATAGTGTGGCAGATCTTCAGTACTTTGATGAGAATACAGGAATTTGAAATTTCATTTAATCACTTATAAATAAGTATGATGAGAATAATATTTTTCTCGAGTTGGTTTCAATCGGAAGTTATTAAATTATCTTTAGTAGCCCCTAGCACTTACCAGAGCCCATACTCAATGCTTGTAATAGGGAGTTACAAACATAGTGCAATTCTAGAGCTTTCGCTCAAAACTAAATGCTAAGATGTACTTGTACGATACACCTAGGGATACAGTGGCCAAGGATCCGATGCTCCAGATATTATGCTCAACGTCAACATGGAAGGATCCAGGGCTTATTCCCAACAAATCCAATTATCTTTTCATGTGTTCCAAATCTCCTCTCTCAACACAAAACATCTCGTCAATCATGTGCTTCAGGCTCCACGCCCAACAAAAACAAGCATATACATATATCATCAATAATTGGCTTACACCCAATATATAAAACAAATCATCGTGTTCATATGTAGTGTGGTCTTTGACCCAATATAAAAATAAAACATCAAGATAATCATCATAATCAATAGGCACATTCCGATAAGTGTTAGGTCCAAAATTCAGGATATTACATTCAACCTAAATAAACAAGGACGCTTGCTGCAGAAAAATAGGTCATACATACCAAACATAACATAAATTAAATTCATAGTTATGAATGATCTGCATAAAAAAACATATTCAGGGCACCCTGGATATTGGAAAATGATCACATTGATAAAAAAGTATTTCTTTTGGAAAAACATGAAGAAAGAAGTGGCAAAATATTTAGCTCATTGTCTTGAATGTCAACAAGTTAAGGCAGAACATCAACATCCTACAAAATTCTTGTATCCTGTAACATCCTAATTTTGGATCTAACACTTATGGGCATGAGACCCATTGATTAGGATGTTACCTTGATGTTTTATTTTGGTATACATGGTCGAATACCACACTGTATATGAACATGATGATTTGTTTGATATACTGAGCATAAGCCAATTGCATATGATATATATATATATATATATATATATGTGTGTGTGTGTGTGTGTGTGTGTGTGTGTGTGTGTGTGTGTGTGTGTNTGTGTTGGGCGTGGACCCTGAAGCACAAGATTGATGAGTTGTTTTGTGTTGAGCGAGGAGCTCAGGAGAACATGCGTAAATTGATGTTTCGTGATGAGAAAGAATCTCTAGAACACATGAGTACTTATATTTGTGTTGAGTGAGAAGCTCTGAAGCACATGAGTTTTGAGACATTTGTGTAAAACGTGAAGCTCTGGAACACATAAAAGGATAATTTGGAAGTGTTGGGCATAATCCCTAGATCCTTCAATGTTGATGTTGTGCATAAGCTCTGGAACATCAGATCCTTTTCCATTGTATCCATAGGTGTATCCTACAAGTACATCATAGCACTAGTGTTGAGCAGAGAGATATGGAATTGCACTAAGTTTGTAACTCCCTATTTTTTAGCGTTGAGTATGGGCTTTAGTAAGTGTTAGGAGTTGCTGAAAAGAATTAATGATTCCCAAGTGAAAACGAATGGAAAAAGATATTGATATAATCTGACTTATTTATAAGTGATTAAATTAAATTTTGAATTTTTGTATTCTCATCAAGTACTAAAGAACTACCATGTTATACTAGGGAATGCAACATTCAAGGATATTTAGAGTTTCCTAGCCTAGTAGACCTAACCATCTACCTTGTCAACTTAATGAATAAAGTGTCATAAGTCTAGGGATCACAATATCTGATACACTAATACAAATGTTGCCAAACAATATATTATTATATATATATTTTTTATACAGAGTATGTATAAAGAGTACACATAGTAATAAAATTAATAATGTAAGAAAAAAGTAAAAGTTCCATCTATAACTATTATTACTAAGATAAATATGAAATATTATAATACCTATAAAAGTCCAATTAGGAACTAGTTGAAATTTACTAAGTTAAAATATTAAAAGCACTAAATTAAATAAAAATGGTTAAATCAAGAAATCAAAGGATTCTTGATTTAAATGTCCCTTTGACTGAAAAGTCTATCTATAAAGTCCCAAGCCAAGGAGAGGTTTGGGGATCTCTTTTGTCTTTCTGAAGTCATTAGTCTGCCTGATTATTCTCAAGATATTTCTTGGAGAACATTTTCCTAAAAGGAAAAAGGAGAACTGATCCAGACCTGATATACTAGTTAGGGAAGCCTTACCTTAGGATCTCTAAGCTACTTTCATGTTGAAACCAGCTTGGGGGGATCCGGATTGAAACCGGGAAGGGTTCCAGGTCATGGTTGGGTGGAACATGGTAGTTCCCAAGTGATTCAATTGTCTATACAGAGGTCAGACCTACCTATGAATTGTTAATGCTAGGTAATTAAGTGTGCAGGTTTCAACCATTAGAAGATATTCAAATTTTCAGTTATGAGGCTCTTGACTGTCTATTTCATTTTCTAGAATAAGTGCTGGCTAGATTATGCAAGTATGTATATCATATTTTCTAACCCTATATTCCTTTGTTTTCCTATCAAATTATTTTAGGGTTTACATCTTCATTATAAACCCTAGGCTGTAATTTAATTCTTGTTCTACAATTTATCAAGGGTTTTGTTCTTGCAATTTTACTTCTGCTTTGTCTTTTACAACTTAAACCTAGTTTTCTTATGATCTGGGAACTATTACTAATAAGTACTTAGCTATTCATTTACCTATGTACTCTACTGACAAATTTCATATTGTCAGCAGAGCCATGTTTAGGAGTAAAAGACTAGTTCATATCTAAGCTTCAAATAAAACCTAAATATAAATTACCTTTAACTAAGTATAGTAAATAGACCCTGATGAATACATTATGTATATATTATATTAGGTATAAAACAGAAAGGAAATTCTAAATTAGCAACTCTATAAACATAAAACACAGTTAACTAAACGTAGAATCTAATAACCAAATCATTATATAATATCATGTATAAACAAAACAAGAATCTAATTAAATAATATTATAACCTTAGCATACTTTATCTAAGAATAACACATAAATTCAAAGTAACTAAGCTAAGATAAAAACCAGCAAAGACCTCTTAGTGTCTGTATAAATACACTCATGTAAAGAAAAAGGATAACCATCATCACTTCTCATTAATCAAATAATATAATAAATCCAAGCTACAGACCAAGTATCGAGACCAGCTAATGGTTCACGATTTATTACTATCGACTACATCCATGAATTCGATATACATGATACAAATTAAACACATAAATAACCTTTTACATAAACAATAAATCGAACGATCTAAACTTTATAAATCGGATTGTAAGAATCACATACCTTAAATACAATGCCCAATATAATAAAATCCAATATAATATCAATTACAGGATCATTTAAAAAAAAACATAATACCATTTACAGTAATCAATTAAAAACCAAATATCAATTACAGTTTTCAGTTAAACCAAACATAATTGCATAGAGGTCATAGTATTGACTCCTGTGGGTGTTTAAGCCCCAAATCACCAACCATTTAAATATAAACCCTCATCATGGTAAACGACCCAGGATCGAATCCTGTAGGGTATTTTAATAATGCACAAATCCACACTATATTTCCTATATGCAGGATGTAAATAAAACATAAACTCTCTACATAGTGGTCAAAAGACCCAAATAAAAATGTATACACCGTAATCTATGACCCTCGGCCTTTTACACATCCAACTCCTATAATAATCAACATTTCCAAATATGTAACCCTGTTAACGTTACCAACAGAGATGAATGCTAGTCGCAGGTTTACACCACAAACAACCCCCATTTCATATTACATAACAAAAATAATAAACAGTAAGTATGTTGCATAGTTAGGAGGGCGGGAAACGCCAATTCCATATGGCATGGACCCAAAACCATAACGCTATCACATAAGTCATCCATACAATCAATGAAAATAGTGAATGTGAAATCCACACAGTCCACAAATAACAACCATTGAAATTGATGCATTATACATTTATAAACACAATATTTATAAAACCATTAACGAGTTTACATAGTTGTTACCTTCGGCCATTGCGCCATTGCAAGCAATGGTGCTGCCCATTTCCAATAACATAACCAAAACATTATGTACAAAATACACAGAGCCTGTAGAGAGCTACCCAGGCCCTTTACGTTGAAAAAATCACCCACAAAATAATTTCCCAATACATATCAAGCTCAGGCCCAAAGGAAATCGAAACCCCACAATAAAACCCCAAGTCTGTTGCTTTACAAAAACACAGAGCTCATTAATTTAAATTCAAACCAAAACCTTTAACGCATCCATTAAAACCAGAATCAAGCAAATATAGTCTACGATGAGTGACAACTTAACCTTAACCACAAAGCTAAGAGAGGGCAAGTAAACACTTGCACAACAGGCTTACCCTGAGGGGTCTCGCTTTTCCCATGGGTTTTCCCCCAAGCATCGACCCAAGCTCGCTTCGCCACCCTTGCAAACTTGCAAACATAGCAGAGCCACTATGTGAGAAGTATGATTATTATACATTTCCAAATTAACAATGATGCTAATAAAACATGACACCCACATACCTGTTGGATAAGTCATCGTAGTCTCCTTCTTTCATGCTGAACAACAGCAAAGAGCAAGTATCAAAGAGGAAAAATTCCAAACTAATGCTTGGGTCAAGCCCTAAGCTTTCCCTCCCCATATCCCAAGGCGCATTGATATCACCACCCTCGCCACCATTAATTCACACCATACCCATATTCGTATAGTCTATGGACTCATATTACAACTTGCCACCCAAATCAACATAAAGGTTTAAACCATTGTGAATTACATAAACCAATACATGCAACAAATAAACTAAGTATTTAATCCCTAAGTCCATTGCATATGAAATATGCCATGGAGCATTTAAAAAAAGGGTTTTATAAATGTATTATTTTTCCAACTATTCAAACCATATATTAAAAGTATGATAGGGTATGAGCCAATCATACACATTTAAACCATAGTAAGATTATGATAGAGCATAGTCAAGTCGTAAGCCTTTACACCATGATAATTAAGTGTCTCATAAATAACAATTCTGTTTCACGCAAATAGTAAGTGTGATAGTGATCCTGTCACTATCCTAAAGACCGTAATGATAACAATAACAATCAGTAAAATGTCACTAGGATAGAGCTGAAAATGTGAGCGCTAGTGACCAAAACAGTTGGCACTTTGGTTAAACTTTATAAACAAGTTCTGTCGTCAAGTGCACCTACACGAAAATGAGACAAGAATTCCATAGTTCGACAGAACTAAGTAAGCCCGTTGTGACAAGTAGAAATTGTTACCTATTAGGTGGTTACAAGAGAAACTAGTCCCACCACTTCACCTCTTTATCCATTAACAAAGTCAAGTTAGAATAATGTTCACAACAAAAATCACATCTTATAAACAAATAGTACGTAATCAAATAACTAACTTACACATGAATTCTTAACCATAGTACAAACAATAAATCCACATCATGACAAGTAAGTAACATAGTAAATAACCACATCAAGAAATATGGAAGCAAGAGGTAAGAACAACCTACGACAATACAATAGTACAATAAGAGTACGACACATTCCACGAAGTTCAATTAATGTCCAGCCTAGGTAGCTTTGACTAGCCTAATAAATATTTTTTTTCTCAATTTTTGGGGACATTATACAACCACTACCCGTTCCAGAATGGAAGTGAGAAACAATTAGTATGGATTTTTATAACAGGTCTACAGAAGAATTTTCGACAGCATGATTCAATCATGGTCGTAGTCGACAAATTAAGTAAGGCTACTCATTTTATTCTTGTTAAATCTACCTATAAAGTTGTTAAAATTACAGATATTTTCATGAAAGAGATATTCAAGCTACACGGTGTATCAAAAGTAATATTCTCATATAGAGACTCCAAATTTACAGGAAACTTCTGGAAAGCGTTATTTAAAGGTTTAGGAACACAATTAAATCTCATTAGTGCATAACATCCACAAACGGATGGGAATAATGAAAGGGTAAATTAAGTATTAGAGGACATGTTAAGGATGTATGTTATGGAAAAACCAGGTAAGTGGGAAGACTACCTACACTTACTGGAATTTTCATATAATAATAATTTTCAATTTTTTGCATGTATGGGTCCGTTTGAAATATTATATAGATATAAGTGTAATACTCCAATATCATGGAGCATTCTAGTATATATATTAATATTAGGACATGATTTATTAAAATATATGGAACTAACCATGAAACAGGTACAACAAAACTTGAAGGTTTCCCAAGACAAGCATAAACGTTATGCTGATTTAAAAAGAACTCCTAGAGACTTCTAGGCGGGCTATCATTTCTATATACAGGTAAATCCCAAGAAAATATCCTTCATACTGGGGAAGTATTCAGAATTAGCACCTAGGTATTGCAGACCATTCAAAATTTTAGCTAAAGTAAGGTCGCATGCGTACCAGTTAGTCCTACCACCCAATATTGAAGTGCATAATGTGTTTCACATTTCTATTTTAAAAAGACATGTTCTGATGATTCTTATGTGATTGATTGGAATGTAATCCAGGTGGAACCCGACGGAGGGTTCCAAGTTGCGCCAGAGCACATTCTTGACAGGAGAGAACTTTTAATATGGAACCATACCATCGAACAAGTCAAGGTGCAATGGAATAACCTTAGTACGGAAGAAGCTACTTAGGAGCTAGAAAGTAATATGCAATAGGCATATCCAGACTTATTCCAAGAAGATGAAATGGAAGAATAAAACAAAAATTTATAACACTGAGGAGGTTGTTATATTTTAAGGGGAGGTGTATTTAATACCACCTGAATTAATAATGTGTTATTAATTCTGCTGAAAAAATACTTTAATTATTATTTTTATTATTTTATTTTTTTTTACAGAAAACTCAAGAATAAAAATTTTTGTAATAAAATACTTTTATTTAATAAAATATACTGAAGGGGGGAAAAAGTGGATATAACTGTTAAAGAGTGTTTTTTGACCCACAATATTAAAAGGCATGTGGCAAAAGCCAATGAGTGACAACTCAAGATGTAGGAGGGATCATCCCCAAAAATTAGGTCACAACTCCTAGTTCAGTGCTAAAGAGAAGGAGGCTTTTAAATGACCAAGTTCTAAGCAAAATACTATATATTAGTATGTCCATAAGAAGCAGGAGACTAACATTGGACAAGGATTAAATTCTATGAGCACAAGAGATGGTGCATTTAAATATTTTTCTATTGTGGTTCAACAAACATGCTCGAGGGTTCTGGAGAAAATAACTTGGATTCTCTGGGAGTTGGCTGGGAGGAACAACTTCTCCACTTTTATTTTCTGAACGTTGGTTCCAAGTCCATAAGTTATGTTTAAATTTTTCATAGAATGTGTTTAAATCCTAGATTTGAAGGAGATTAATGAAGCATCTAGTATGCTTTAGTTATCCTAATGATTCTATGCTTGAATGGTTTATAATTATGATTGCTTTCAAAATTTGAATTCTTCATATAAGCGAATCAAAATCGTCTATTTCGAAACTGTATCATGTATTCCTACATTTAACTGTATATTTCCTATTTGTATCGATATTTCCTGAATCTATCCTTAATATGCATGTACAAAATTAAAATGTTGACTGAATCTCTAATCCTTGTTCATAGTATAGATCTATATTATTAAATATATAAAAAATGGATTTCACTTAAAATTTAATATTATACAACTATAGCATTCGAGATAGGAATATTTTAATAGAATAATGTTTTATAACTCATTGTGAAATTACAAGCCAATGAATGAATTGTTCATGGATATATGTCGCAAGTCCACAACCACCCAAAAGACTATATAAATCATAGAATGTAGTAAATCAACTATGAAATCACTTTCTTGTCCTAAGTTATAAGTTTAACTACAAATCAAAGATACAGATTATATAACCCCACAAATGTGCAATAATTAAAATATTGTTCTCATGCACATAAGTAATCAAATTAATTCTTGAATAGATCTCACAATCATTATAGAGAAATTATAGATGCATGATTACAATCGATTCCAACCGAATCATAGGCTTAACTAATCAAGAGACATTCACCTACTAAACTACATTACGAATATCGTGGGATGGAATCCCCCTATAATAATTAATGAAATTATAGAGTGGTGAAAAAAACAAACATACGGATCGCAGGTCCTATTGTTTAACATCTTCAAAATATGCAAAGGATAGTAAGTAAATAAACAAAAACTAAATCTAGGACTGAACGATATGCTAGCTTGCACAACTACTATCAAGGCATCGAAATCCCAGCCACCAAGACTGGTATCACTATCTTCCATAACCGAGTAATAAAACACACACACCTTATGGTTCATTTCATCTAAACACAACCAACACCCTAATTACAGGGTTGTAATTCCACATCGTGGTTATCTTAATTTTATACAGAGCCAGAACCTTGTTAAAATATACAGTTACAACCATTGTGTTATCACACGATCCTAGCACTCATAATTATTTAAGGTGCAACCATGAAACGAAAAGTAACATTTTCCCGCAATCGTAAGACCATCAACAATGGAAGCCAAAATGTTTAGCAAAAAATACATATAAGTAAATATACACAATAGAGTTAATGAAAAAATAATTTGGTATTACAAAGTCAAAGCCCGACGTTATTTTGATTTAACCAACATGAATATATATATATATATATATTATAGAGTGGTTGTAAGACCATATTGGATGGCTTCCACAATAAAACTGAAATACCAACATTAAAATAGTACAGGAATAATACCCATAAAGGGAACCCAAACCATTCTAGGGTTTAAGCAACAATATTACATTACTTTACAGTTCCATGGTATGAATAAAGAGCCGACACAAACCTGAGAAGTGTTTCATAAAAAAAACTTACAAAGGTTCAACTGAAACACTTATCTGGTTAACCATTGTAGCTACCAACGGATACCTCACAACCTCTGCCCAGCATAACCTGGAACCACTACTAGGGAGGATATGCACGGGTCAAAACCTTTGAAGAAAATGAAAACAAAAAAGAGTTTAAACTAGTTTAAGAGTGAATACATTACTTGGGTGTTTGGAAACGTAGGCCTAGGAGGAGCTAACCCTGTCACCTCCCGCTCCAGTGATAAAACCTGCAAATTGTCCATTTGCAGTCAGTTTAAAATCACATTGAAATTTTATTTAAAACCCTATAATAAAATTAAATAGGTTTGAAACCTTACCCCAACATTTGGAAATGAGGGCTAGGGGTCGACTCCTCTGATCACCCTTATCCCTTTGTAGCCTGCATACACCGAAAAACATATCAGTCAAATCATTTGGAATTATGCATTACAAACCCAGTAAATTGTAGAGTGAGAGTATCAAGTTGAGGCTTTCCTATTAGAGGAGACTATTCGCATGTTGGGAGCATTGGCATGCTCATTGGAGCTGTAGTCTAGATTTAAAATCGTCGAGGAAGACTTAGAAGTTCAGGTTACCTCGGAGAGAACCATAATAACACCATTAACACATGGAAACATAGTAAGAACAACCAAGAGCACAACTCATCCCTCGACCAGCCTCCGACAAGAAGCAACTCCAAATGTGAACCATGACAGAGTAAAGGCATTTACAAAACCCTACAAAAACCTTAAGATCTTACCATCCAGCTGTAAGGAAGATATTTAATATCGTGTTTCCTCGTCAGCCTAGTTGCATTGCCAACTCCCAGCCATGACATGTTTAAATGTTAAACATAAGTACCATTTATTGCATGGCCAAATCATTACAAAATCAAATCATTGTGAATCCAAACTGTGGATAGTAATTCAATTCTAACCGTATAACCTATGCCATGGAATTCTTATAACTTAACAAACCAACGTTTTTATCGAACACCACCCCATGTGGAATACCGATGACTATGTTACATTACATACATATGCTAGAAACCTTCATGGGGATAGGATTATGGTATATAATGCCATAGTGGATTAGGTCAAGATCCACACCCCTTTCCACTATAACCATAAAAATATTTATAAACAAAGAAATTCAAATCTCAACTCTCGGTTAGATCAAGACGATTAAATTATTTACCATCCTAGCATAGTATTATGCCTTAAATTACATTAAAACCATACTCCAAGCATAGCAGGGTTTCTGCATTGTAATATTTTAAATAATATTTAAACCATATGATATAGCATTTACACCATGAACATAAAGGACCATAAATAAATTCATTAAGGATGAAACATGTAATATCATTCCAACCATAAGTATGTAAACCCTCACTTTTTATTGATAATAAGAGGTCAATGTATGAAGAACTATATGCTTACAAACCCTAATCTTCTCACACTTAGGGGAAGGTCCTTACGCCCATTGTATAAACTATTGTAAGGCTAAGTCCTTGTAAAAATATTGTAATTGATGGGCTGGGTCAAGACCATGAACACTCTCCCCTTCTTTATGCTAGTTCAACCAATCATAAAGATACATAAATAAATAAATAGGTATAAGGAAAGTACATCATCTGTGTGGACAAGTATCAAGGTTCTGGAAGGAACTAGCCATCGTAATCATCAACAAAACCTGTCGTAACCAACACGACAAAGATGTTAAAAAAAAGATGTAAAACATAGGAATCTTCTAAGTAAACGTAAAAGTAATGCATGTAATTTTTTTTGTACGATTTTTAGGTGTGTTACAAATCTACTAGAGGAAACCATGAACGAATGTTAGCATCTATGAAATATTTAAGGAAGAAATAAATGAGAACAATATACCAGTAGGAGTTGTTTCTCTTGTTATTAAAAAGAACAAGAACTCAACTCTAAACAAGTGGTATATTTATAACTCTACCGATGCTATGTGGAAATTGAACCCAAGTGATAGAACAATTACACTCACAAAATTGCTAATCAAACATGAAAAATTACCATCAAAGGAAACTGAAATTGGAGCATAACACTAATATGTATTGAATAAGTGTACAATAGCCAACCTTATGAAGTCATAGGCTGCTGCAATATATAATTACATGAGATATTGAAATGCATAAGGATGCCATTCGAAATAGTCAAAAAGTAGGCTTACTAAATCTAGTCAAATCCCCCATAGGTGTATAAAGCAGTTTCCAAATCCACTTAGAGTCTCACGAATTGGAAAATTCAAGTATGAAAGCTAATAAGAGATGGAAAGACAACTCATACATGCTTTTATTAGGAGAAAATGATGGAGGATGATGTGGGAAAAAAACAAGTCAACTACACCTAGTTTTGCTTTCCCTTTTTCCTTATTTCTCAATAAAACAGACATCTTTGCATAAAAAGCATATATGCTCTTTGGAGGATCTAGAATAAAGAATACATGCTAAATATGGTTTCCAGGAGGTTTCCCAAGAACTCCATGACTCAGTTTTAGTAATTTTTGACTTCTATGACATGTAGAAGACAACTAGCATAGAGTGGAATATAGGACACTAGGTAAATAAGAAAAAAATGAATTAATTAATGTCTAAGGTATGTAACTATGGCTTGATTATTCTAAGATGATGCCGTGAGATACTCTAGTATATTGCAAGAAAACATTGTAGAATAACCCAATGCATGTTCAAAAAAGCATACATTCCCTGGAAGGATTCCTGGTTAAACATAAACATCACCAAGCTACCGAGGGTTTGATATTTATAGAGTCAACTAGCAGAATTCCATCTCTAGTCGAACTCGGGGAAAAAAATTCCCTATAAATGGTGTCAGATAGCATAAAAGTAGGGCCGAGTATGGAGGTAAGTAAAGTGTGGGATAGTTGTCAACCTTTATGACGCTAGTGTCAAGTTCTTACCATTGAAATGTAAGAAATTTTGATTAATATTGTTCCAAACAAAAAAGATTATGTTATACCATTTTATACCAAGGAAACAAGATATTATCCGAGTTTGGGTAAGGGGATAATATGCCATACACTTGTTCAACTTAATCCATGACTAGATCGCCAGAGTCTAGAAAGAGAACCTACAAAATAATTTTGAATAAGTTATCTTGACGCTAAATAATTAACTAGCTTAAATTTGTTGTCATAACCATCTAGAGATATAGGAGTCATTTACTCAAAACATAACCTTCTACTAGTAAGCTTTGGATGTAGAGATGAGGGTTTAAGTTGTGTTACTTTCCATTATGTAGTGTTAAAACTTAACACATATGAGACTTTATCTTTAAAAAAAAAATTGTATGGAACATTTGTTATAATGTTTACTAGCTTTGTTACAAATGGTATTGGATCGTGGTTATAATGCTTGGACCTAATGGATCATCACTAGTATACTTTTACTTAAGCATCTAATTCTTTTTTATTTTAATTAATAAAATATAGATGTCCTTAAATAACAAAAACAAATACTGGCTGTGTAGATAAGACAACAATGGCAGAGTCAGAATACAACATGGAAGTAGAAATCTTACCTCAAGGAATGCCAGTGTTGGAAAACGCAAGTTTGTATGCTGAGTTGGAATCCAAATGAAACAATGAAATACAATAAAAAATGTTTGAAATGGTGAGAAGTTTGAAGGCTGATTTAGAGAGCCTAAAGGAAGATAATGTTAAATTAATGAAGGCTAAATCAGAACAATAAGAGATCGATGAAATGCTTTTAAAAGGCTTAATCGGTCAAGCACGACTGAAAAATAATGGTCATAATTATTGTAGCACAAGGAAGAAAAGAAAAGAAACTACAACAAGAGGTAGTAGTGAGGAAACCATCGACAACACTAAAATTATCTCTAAGGAATCAAAGAAAGAAGATGAATCAAAACATAAAAAAAAGAAGATCGATGAAATTACAAGGGGAGTTTGATAAATTAAAACCTCCCATGTTTGAGGGGGAATCATAAGAGGTTGCAGAAGCTTGGTTATTAAAAATTAAATGATATTTTCACGTACACAGTAATGATGATAATTTGAGGGCACGTTTCACTAAAGTTTCAATTGAGCAAGAAAGCTGCCCTATGGTTGAAGGAAGGTACAAGTGTAAACAATATACATATCAAGGAGTTAAGTTGGAATTTTTTTAAGAATTTTTTTAAAAATAAATACATGTCAAAATAGTACTGTTATCTCCCAAAAAGTACACCGTCATTTTGGGTGATAGAATGGGTTAAATTTTTTATATCTGTGAGTCTTGTGCTTCAAAATCCAAATTTTTGCTTTCGGCAGTGAACTCAATCTGTGGAAGTTTACTTAACTACCGAAACAGGTCAGTTTTGACAGCTAAGATGGTTTTCCAGAACGGCCTTAACTGCCGAAAACATAACCATGTGCAAAAATCAAAGATTGCTTCATACTCATCAAATCATCAAACGAGCCTATTGTGACCACCGAAAGGAAAGATTGATGGTGCATATGCTCTAATGATAAGATCTTTGCTGCTGGGTATCAAATTTGTTAAAACGCATGGTTGGTTCCATTGAATCTTTCCCAAACACAGCTAATATATTGGAAAGGTCACAACTCATTTACAGACAGGTGCTATCAATCACTCAGATCTTGTTTTCGTTTGATTTTCTGCAAATCCAAGTCATATTGGGGTTTACTCCATGTATTAAAGCAAATCAGATGGGGATGAAGCGTTCTAGTTCAAACTGACTTCGTGGCTAATTCTCCAGTCATTATTTCATCTGTCTATTGCAACATGCTCTATTATTAAATAAATCCCAAATTCTCAGCTATGATTTGTCACTTGGCTGCCGTGTGAGGTATTTTCGTTGCTGAACCATAACTCAAGAGGAATTTTTTGCTGAAATCGCGTGATCTTGTCGGGAAATTTTGACGGCCTTCCTGAACTCCAAATTCAAATTTGGAAGCACCAATGGATATCTTATGATCTGTAGATCAAAATCGACTATTCGAGCATGCAAAACGGACATCGGACGGTTGAGAAAATCGATTTTTTCCAAAGGCAGTTTTTTCAGGAATTCTACAGGTTTCGGCAGCTTAGGTGAGCCTCCAAGAGCTCGTTAGCTGCCGAGAAGGCTGACTTTCGGCAGCTAACGCATGAAACTGGCAGAAGGCTTAGCTGCCGAAAGCCTGTTTTGCAATTTTTCTCTAAATTTTCGCCCAGATCTCATTTTGTTCGCTGAACTAGCAGAAAGCCGATCAGAAAGAATGAATTATAAAGTATTTTATCAATATCTCAGAGGTTTTGAGCAAGTTTTGAATCAGTGGGAACTTTTGGCTAAGTTTCAAACCTTGTTTGGAGGAACAGCTCTATAAGTCGACTGCCACATCATTAAAATCAAATCTGTGGTGCGCCCAACTCAGTCCACCGAGCCTTGGAAGGCTACTTCACTTCACCAACCACCAAGCTATTGAAGGAGATCTCCATATCAGCATTTCCTTGATTTTAGGGATCAGTCCCTATCTTTTTGCTTTTAACTGTCAGTTAATGTTTTAGTTAAACTCAACAGATCCATGCTTTTAGGATCTGGAAACTGTTTGTAAAGGCTTTAAAAAAGCCTAAGAACTCAGATTGAAAAAGGGGGGTTCGAGCTTGGAGAAAATTTGGCCTATGCTTTGGTTGCTTATTATAATAAAAAATCGTAGTTTCCTTTTGTTTCGGTAATCAGAGTTTTCATCCATCTTTCTTTTATGTATTCTGTTTAAGTTTAGCTCAGCTTTGTGCTCATAAATTTGAATGGTTCTGTACTTGGTTTAAGTTTAGCTCAGCTTTATTGCTCATGAACTTGAATGAAGGAATTCTTTACTGTTTAGTATGACCCTGCATGCCCAATGTACTTGGTTATCTGACCCTGCATTCCAAATGTACTTGGTTATCTGAATAGTGTTCTCCATACCCTTCTTGTTATATTGCATCTGATTTACAGCTTCTAAGAGCACTGGCTCATTTGACTATTTTGATAAGCAATCTCTCCATCGTGCCATCTTAGCATCCCCTTGATCCACCTTTTCAGAAAACACAAAAACATGATTTCTCAAGTTACCAAGCATACTTAGCCATAACCACTAAGTAGTTTCTTGGAGAGCTAACAAAATGGCGCCGTTGCCGGGGAGCGAGTTGAGAAGCTGATATTCCTGGGAGACAACATAGATCTACTCTTTGATGATAGACAAGGGGTAGACACTTATTGGTTATAATCATCTATCTGGCGACTCCATGAGGACGGATTCAGTGGCGACTCCATTGTTCAGAATTCCGTTGGTGATTCCACTGGTATGAAATGGAAAAGATCTTAGCTAAGAGGTATGCTTTCTGTGATTTTTCAGATATAGCTGGTTTTCCGCATCCAGTGCCAACTATAAATGAATGGGATGATTATCTTCCTAGATTCAGAGGAAGTAAGTATGATCATCCCGGTGAGCACTTATTCAATTTTCATCAATGCATGCTTGAACATGGCTTTGTTCACGAAGATGTCTTGATCAAGCTGTTCAAATTTGCTTTAGAAGGAAATGCTCGTGAATGGTGTCAATTCCTTCCTGCTGTTAGTATTCATTCTCTGAAGGATTTCCATGTGGCTTTCAATTCATATTACGAGAATATTTATTCAGCTGATCTTCTTTTTCTTGAGTGTTGTCATGAGTTTAATCTTTCGAAAGTAGACATTCATGAAGATTATGCTGCTGTAGAAAATACTCTTCATTATGATCAAGAGATCGTTTATCCACATCATGATAGCCATAGTGATGCTTTTGTTATTGCATCAAATGCATCTCCCAACATATGTTGTCATGAAGATAAGATTGTTCCTATTGAAAATTTGAAAAGTGAAGAGCAGATTTTTATATCAGCAAGTGACAGTTTCAAATCTACAGAGATTGAAGAGGACAGTCTACAATTTCCACATTTGCAGGGGCTGTCTAATTTTCAGCTAGAACACATGAATCATGATCCCGGATGTGTTGATGTTGTAGCAGCATATGTTGAGGACAGCCCACATCTTCCAGACTTGCAGAAAAAGATAGATTTCAGCAGACAGTTGCAGGAAGGGCAGCAAAATGGTTCAGATCAACAATCTATTTTGTATGTTTCTCCAACAGATCTTGAGTAGCCTGCATTCAACAATGAGCTTATTAAAGGCAGTTTTCAGCATCTTTTTAATTTACAGTTGGATCAACAGTTTAATGAGGTATTGCTCTGTGATTTTGATGATCCTTTTGCTGACTATTTAGAGTCCATGAGCAGTATAGATCTTAAAATTTTTTTGCCAGAAGAAGATTGTCTTTATCCTCTGTTCAAACATCTTTTCTACATGATATGGCTTCCATTGTTGATTGAGTCAAGATCAAAGATGCCTGTAAATCACAATCTGACATGGCTGCATTGGAAATCCAGTGTTACTTGATCATGCTGCTCCTATTAGTTAGTGTAGGAGTAGATAGGAAAATAAGCTCTTTTATGAGCACGTAGATCATCTTCAGTTGATTTTTGAATAAGCAGAGCAGGCTGTGTGTAACCTACAGGTGGGATACAGGTTTGCAGAGGGATCGGTGTTAAAGACTTGATGACTCCATGCCCAATGCTAAAGGCTACTGGAACTACTTGGTTCTGGGATTCTTTGGAACCTCACTGGGAGGATTCCATCCCCGAGTAGGAGCCAGATGTTATCTCCCAAAAAGTACACCGTCATTTTGGGTGATAGAATGGGTTAAAATTTTTATATCTATGAGTCTTGTGCTTCAAAATCCAAATTTTTGCTTTCGGCAGTGAACTCAATCTGTGGAAGTTTACTTAACTACCGAAACAGGTCAGTTTCGACAGCTAAGATGGTTTGCCAGAACGGCCTTAACTGCCGAAAACATATCCATGTGCAAAACTCAAAGATTGCTTCATACTCATCAAATCATCAAACGAGCCTATTGTAACCGCCGAAAGGAAAGATTGATGGTGCATATGCTCTAATGATAAGATCTTTGCTGCTGGGTATCAAATTTGTTAAAACGCATGGTTGGTTCCATTGAATCTTTCCCAAACACAGCTAATATATTGGAAAGGTCACAACTCATTTACAAACAGGTGCTATCAATCACTCAGATCTTGTTTTCGTTTGATTTTCTGCAAATCCAAGTCATATTGGGGTTTACTCCATGTATTAAAGCAAATCAGATGGGGATGAAGCGTTCTAGTTCAAACTGACTTCGTCGCTAATTCTCTAGTCATTATGTCATCTGTCTGTTGCAACATGCTCTATTATTAAATAAATCCCAAATTCTCAGCTATGATTTGTCACTTGGCTGCCCTGTGAGGTATTTTCGTTGCTGAACCATAACTCAAGAGGAATTTTTTGCTGAAATCGCGTGATATTGTCGGGAAATTTTGACGGCCTTCCCAAACTCCAAATTCAAATCTGGAAGCACCAATGGATAGCTTATGATCTGTAGATCAAAATCGACTATTCGAACATGCAAAACAGACATCGGACGGTTGAGAAAATCGATTTTTTCCAAAGGCAGTTTTTTCAGGAATTCTACAGGTTTCGGCAGCTTAGGTGAGCCTCCAAGAGCTCGTTAGCTGCCGAAAAGGATGACTTTCGGCAGCTAACGCGTGAAACTGGCAGAAGGCTTAGCTGTCGAAAGCCTGTTTTGCAATTTTTCTCTAAATTTTCGCCCAGATCTCATTTTGTTCGCTGAACTAGTAGACAGCCGATCAGAATGAATGAATTATAAAGTATTTTATCAATATCTCAGAGGTTTTGAGCGAGTTTTGAATAAGTGGGCACTTTTGGCTAAGTTACAAACCTTGTTTGGAGGAACAACTCTATAAGTCTACTGCCACATCATTAAAATCAAATCTGTGGTGCGCCCAACTCAGTCCACCGAGCCTTGGAAGGCTACTTCACTTCACCAACCACCAAGCTATTGAAGGAGATCTCCATATCAGCATTTCCTTGATTTTAGGGATCAGTCCCTATCTTTTTGCTTTTAACTGTCAGTTAATGTTTTAGTTAAACTCAACAGATCCATGCTTTTAGGATCTGGAAACTGTTTGTAAAGGCTTTAAAAAAGCCTAAGAACTCAGACTGAAAAAGGGGGGTTCGAGCTTGGAGAAAATTTGGCCTATGCTTTGGTTGCTTATTATAATAAAAAATCACAGTTTCCTTTTGTTTCGGTAATCAGACTTTTCATCCATCTTTCTTTTCTGTATTCTGTTTAAGTTTAGCTCAGCTTTGTGCTCATAAATTTGAATGGTTCTGTACTTGGTTTAAGTTTAGCTCAGCTTTATTGCTCATGAACTTGAATGAAGGAATTCTTTACTGTTTAGTATGACCCTGCATGCCCAATGTACTTGGTTATCTGAATAGTGTTCTCCATACCCTTCTTGTTATATTGCATCTGATTTACAGCTTCTAAGAGCACTGGCTCATTTGACTATTTTGATAAGCAATCTCTCCATCGTGCCATCTTAGCATCCCCTTGATCCACCTTTTCAGAAAACACAAAAACATGATTTCTCAAGTTACCAAGCATACTTAGCCATAACCACTAAGTAGTTTCTTGGAGAGCTAACAAGTACTATGATGAAAAATATAAAAAATTTAATGATCTATGGTTGGTACATTTAACCATGGAAGATTTTGTAACTAAATGTTTCAATCTTTAACGTTATGTACCTTACTTGAAGGATGAAAAAACATAGCTATACCAATTTATCAGTTTCCTACCTCCAACCTATATGGATAAAATTGAATTCGATATGTCCAAGACCATGGATGAAGTAATTAGAAAGGATAATCTATGTTACCTTTTATTTAAACAAAGATATGAACTAAGTAGGACCTCACAGAACAAGAAGAATGAAAAGAGGGATCAACCTAAGAAGGGATTTAAACCTTCCCCTTTTAGGAAAGGAATAAAAGATTATTGAAATAATAATTAGAACCAATCAAGTACAAACATAAACAATGGATTAAGAGGTGCATGAAATCTTAGTAGTGGAGGCAATAAGAGATCATATGAAATAAAATGTTGCGGTTGTAATGGATCTCATTTGTACAGAAAATTCCCTCACAATCCCAACGAGAAAATTGTTCCTTTGAACATGTTGTAAGAGGTTTCTATAGTCAATGACATAGCTAGGAACATACCCAGAATTGATGCTTCCCTGGAGGATCAACAAGAATATCATCAATCTACTATGATGGAAGTGGAAGGTAAAATATTAAATACACATGTTTCCATTCTTATTGACTCGAGAGCTAGTTTAAGTTACATTGCACTGAATATAGTTGAGAAATGTAAACTTCTAAAAGAAAAACAAAAAATGCATGGTTGGTATAGTTAGCAACATGAGTAAAAAGGAATGTTACAGGGATGGTAATGGATTGCAAGCCAATTTTTAGTGAAATGGACACAACGATCAAGTTAAACATAGTTCCTTTAGGATCCTTTGAAATCTTAATCGATATGTATTGGTTAGAATTCGATATAACCATTATTAAATGTTTGCATACATGTTTTGATTGTATCGATGATGAATACAAATACCATGCCATAAAGGGAATTTATAGACCCATCATTACATGGAAAATCTCAGCGGTGCAACTCAAGCAATGTTTAAGGAAGGGATGTCAAATGTATGCCACTAAAATTGTGGAAGTTGAAATTAAACAATAAAAAACAGAAATGAACTAATTCCCTATTCTTAAGGAATTATAGGATGTATTTCCTGAGGAGATACTAGGATTACTACCTAAAAGAGATTTAGATTTTTTTATAGATCTAATGTTTGGAAAAAAACCTATATCCCTAACTTCTTATCGTATGAGTATTCCATAATTGACGGAATTTAGAATGCAATTATAGGAATTATATTCAACCTAGTGTGTCACCTTAGGGACCACCAGTTTTGTTTGTTAAAAAGAAATATAGCACCTTGAGAATGTGTGTAGATTATAGACAGTTAAACAAAATGACAATTAAAAACAAATACCCACTACCAAGAATTGATAATCTATTTGATCTGATTGGCGGAGCCAAAATATTTTCAAAATTGATCTTAGATCGAGTTATCATCAAGTATTGGTAAAAAAGGAACATATCCATAAATATTCTTCTCAAACAAGATATCGAAATTATGTATTTGTGGTGGTTCCTTTTGGGATGACTAATGCTCCTGCACCATTTATGAAGATTATGAACAACGTGCTATGTAAACATTTGGATAAGTTTGTCTTGGTATTCATTGACAATATATTAATTTATTGAAAGAATGAGGAGGAATATGAGGAAAATTTATGGAAGGTGTTACAAATATTGAGAGAACATCAGTTGTATGAGAAACTTAGTAAGTGTGATTTCTATAGAAAATAAGTTCAATATTTGGGACATGTCATTTAAAATAAAGGGTAGCAGTCGATCCTTCCAAGATCAAAGCTATACTAGAATGACCAACACCGAATGATGTACATGACATCAAGTCTTTCATGGGATTGACCAGATATTACCGTAGGGTTATTGAAACATTTTCCCGAATATCCCACCCTATAATAAGTATTCAAAAGAAAAGTGTTTGATTTGATTAGGGTCAACAATGTCAGGTAAGTTTTGATAAATTAAAATATTTGTTAACGATAACTCCGATATTAAAAATTGTTCACCAAAGTCAAGATTTTATAGTTTCCATGGATGCAAGTAAGGAAGGTCTGGTAGGGGTGTTCACTCAAAAGGTTCATGTGATCATCTTTGAGTCCAGAAAGTTGAAGGCTCGTGAAAATTTTTATGTAGTAGATGACATGGAGTTGGAAGCTATTATCCATGCTCTTAACATTTGGAAACATTATTTGGTGGGAAATAAATTTTTGTTGCTAACTGATAATATTAGATTAAAATATTTGTTTGATCATAAAACATTGAATGCTCGAAAAGCCAAATGGATTACACATATAAAATTAAAGGACAACATAGTAGCACATGCGTTAAGTCAACAACAACATGAATTGCACACTGCTTTAATAAGCGGATACAAATCAGAATTTAAAAATATCTTGGAAACAATATCAAATAGTGATTCTAAATATAACATATTAATCAAAAAATGCATTCACAACTCTATAATACTGAGGATTATATGTATCAGATTGTTATAGATGGATATTTGCACTTTCAAAATCAAATTTATGTGCCTAATCAGGCTAATATTAAGCATAGGGGGTTCACCTTCTTGACCAATATCTTATCACATTCATTCATAAAGTGGGGCTTTTCATTATGAAAAATAAGTCAGTATATAGTAGGTATTGGGGGGAGAGGAATAGGGTATGGGGGATTTATAGATAATGGGGGGGTATAAAAAGGGGTATTTGGTAAAAATAGGGAATATCTCATAAAAATATGGTTATTTTAATTGGAAATATGTATTGGGAGGGGGGATTAAAAAGGATTTTGGTAGATATTTATCAATATCTAGTGAAATTAAGGGTATTCTATAATATACAATGAACAAAGGTGTTATGGCGTATTTTCACTTAATGAAGACCTCGTGATATTAAGAAAATAATATTCAAATAATTACATGATAATCATTATGTGGGACATCCTGGGTATAATAAATTTATAACAACTCTAAAAAAGGGACTTTTACTGGCCAACAGGTTAAAGTGACGGAATATGTAACTAGGTATTTTACTTGTCAACAGGTTAAAGTTGTTCATCAACACCGAACTATATTATTGCATCCTATACCCATCCATGAATGGAAATGGGAAGTTATAAGTATGGATTTCATAACAAGGTTGCCCAAAATTAAAGATAGAATGATTATATTATGGTAGTAGTGGATAAGTTGAGAAAGGACACACATTTCATACCTGTAATATCAACTTACAAAGCTATAAACATTACAAACATATTCATGAAATATATTTTCAAACTTCATGGAATACCTAAAATAGTTATCACGGATCAAGACCCAAAATTTACCTCAAACTTTTGGACATATTTATATAAAGGTATGAATACCAAGTTAAATTTCAGCACAATAAACCATACTCAAATAGCTGGACAAACTGAACGAGTAAATTAGATATTAGAAGATATGTTAAGATCGTATGTAATGAATCAACCAAGTAAATGTGAGAATTACATTCATTTAGTAGAATTTGGATACAATAATAGCTATCAATATTCTCTCAAGAGTCCTTTTGAAGCATTGTATCATGGGAGGTGTAAGGTACCCTTGAGTTGCGGTAATTTCGAAGACATAATGATGATAGGACCAGACATGTTAGCACAAATGAAAAAGATAGTACAAGAAATAAAGAAAAACTTAAAGGTAACACAGGAAATGTGGATAGAAAGAGAATGAATAAAGAATACAATGTATCGGGGGAGTATTCCTACAATTCAAACCAAAGAAAAGCAATTTATGCGCAGGATTATTTGCAAAACTTGCTCCAAGATATGTAGGACCTTTTGAAATACTAGCTATAATAGGGGATGTAGCGTATCAATTGGATCTACCTTATTATATAAGAATTCATAATGTTTTGCGTGTTTAATTTTTAAAAAAATGCATCACTAATCAATCTCATATAATTGCTTGGAATAATGTACAGGTGGGATGGAGGGAGACTTTCACACAAAACCAATGTGCATCCTATACATGAGAGAGGTTGTGCTTTAGAAGTGAACTATAGTAAAAATTAAAGTAAAATGGAAACATTATACCACACAGGAAGATACATGGGAAGAAGAAGAGTTTATGAGACATGCTTACCTTGCTTTATTTCAAGACAGTGTAGATGTTTTGGGAGGAGAGGATTGTAATACCCCCTCGTAACATTTTAAAGTAATTTATTTTAATTTTGTTTATATGAGGAATAATAATAATTTTAGTGGAAATAAATGTTAATACAATATAATATAATTTGAGTATGGAATTTAGAAATGCATATGATTCATTGACAAAGATCTCATTTTAGGTAGTAACTAAATCTTCAACCATCTTCAAGAATACAAGTGGCTATCCTTGAGGAGGGAGTTAGTTATTTAGTTATAAAAAGGAATATGCAAGAAAAATACATTTTCCATAGAGCACCAAGAGAGGGTGGGTGTAGGCTCAAAGGAAAAGAAAAGGGAAAAAGAGAGCTTCTAGTGAATGTCTGAAGATGTTAGGCTCTAGAACTGAACCAACAGTGAACTCCTTCGGACTTAGGTTCTGAAAATAACTATACTTGAATCGAGAACTGGTGGTAACTTCGAGGTGAAGAAAGTGAGACCTAACCTCAGAAATTTGGGCAAGGGGGTGGAATTTCTGTAGACAAGGATCTCTCAGGTTTCCTAAGGATGGGTGGTGTGTGAGTGTCAACTTCTAGATTCAGAAAAAATTATAAATATGCTCCTTATAGGAAACTTTATGGATATTTATAGTTATGGAATATTTATTTGTTTATATTCTAGATTTATATTAAATATATAATTCCTATGTATTTAAAAAAAACACAAAAACCTAAGATTGAGTTTATTTTCCCATTCTATACAATACATATTTATATACTATGTATTTTTTATAAGTGGATAAACATTTTTATTCCAACCCTACCAATTAGCACCATATATTTAATAAGTCGACGGAGTTGAACATAGTTACAAACCCTAGGAGTATATAAGCTTTGTGTTCTCCAAATGAAAGAAAGTTACACTAATACAAACCTAAACTATAGTATATTATATCTGTCTCAAACACTAGGAAAATGCATTTGAAGGATTTTATCAAATAAAATAAAGAAACCACGATTACAAATACATTCCATAGTAAATTACTAATAATTATTCTTTGTTTAAACTATTTCACTAATTTAGCCAGAGAGTAAATCCTACAGTTATGAAACTTAACATAGAATACAAGTCAGTAAACAAACATACCACAATAGCTTCAAAGTAATATACCCTTAGTTACTTGTGGAGGAAAACTTGGATATGTATATATTTAAAGGTTGTAAAATGCCTAAGAAATTACCTTAGCATTCAACGAAAGTATAGCCACATGCAAATAATTATACATAAAATATCGAATTGTAACCCTTTAAAAGAAGGAAGGATATGTTCCTTTTTTTTTTATCAGTAAGAATGAGAAATTCTATTATAGCAGAAAATGGTGATACAAAAATGATATACAATCAGGCCTAGTTTTCTAGATAAACTAGATAGAACCAGTCTGGAAACATGCAGGGCTTATAAATGCCATCCTCGGATATCGAAAAAGTAGTAGGAATTCCTACCAGTCTATTACATACCCAGAGCCCAAATAAATGGCTCCTACCATACCCGATTATCTACTGCTACTGGGGCACTAATTCTAATGGAGAAATATGAGTACCTATAGATAAAACAAGAACCTAGGCCCTCCCAAGGAACTGAGCCTCAAAAATAGAACTACCCTTTCTACAACCGGTAGATAACCCACATAAGATATCATCCAAAGCATTAGACACAGCTCTGCTGATGCACCCCGAACAAAACAAAACATAATTTCCTTCCCCCAAAAAATCACATTGTAACACTACAACCCTACTTACGGTGTAGCAAAGCATAAATATTGCAGAACACAAGATCTGGTAATCAACTACCCACATGGCACTCCCGGGTGGCTCTCCTCTTGCTACGAATGAATATTAATGGCGCCCTCGTTGACAGGCGAATTGACAGGAGTATTCACCTGGGTGAAGGAGTTATCCCTTAAACTCTCTAGAATGTCTCTTGCAACTTGATCAAGAAGCTAGAACCCAGCTGAGCTCTCCTACTACCCCCTCTGGATGAGGGCCAGAGCCTCCTATATTCCTTAAGCAGTCTGAACCTTGGCTTGAATATCTCTGGCCAAAAGAATATGCACACTCCAAAAACGGTCGATCGTCAGGGGTCTACCCATAAGGGTCTCATACTCCCTAAGAATATCTAACTCCTTAATGGTGATGAAAGCATCAATTGTTGATGGAGTCTCCACCATATACTGGTCACCCCAGTTAAAGGGCCTCAAAGATAAATCTTCCTCTATGGTTGGCAGATCATTTCTTGGGCTTGGAATTGCCTTGTTGTTACCTTTCCCTCTACTATATCCCCTCTGATGGTTCCTAATTCTCCAATATCGAGGCATTATACCATCACCTAGCTTGTTACTAGATGCCATAAGGAACAAAATCGCCACCGTGAGTGAGACCCTGCATTCATGTCTCGGTATATTTATAGTCCACTGACCTTCCCTCCACCAAATTGGCTCATTGAATCTGCTCGTGCTTTTCTCCTTAACCTCAATCATTCTCCCCTCTTCACTATGCTCCACCAGATATTTCATGCAGTGTGGGAGATTTTCCACCTTCTGCGTCATTGAATTCTAGTTGATATGGAGATCTGTGAAATCCCCTGTTCTTACAAAAGCTAGCATGAGATATGTACCCACAGGCTTTCGGTTTCGAATCCTCTCCTTCTCCTCACATGCATCGGCCATCATGTTAATCCTACAAAGTGAGCTGCAACTTTGACGGTCAACAGCCTCACCTGCAAGTGGACTATCCTTCAACTTCCACCACATGCTATGTACCATCACTGCGTGTTTAGGCATGTGGGACCTCGACCCCACCTGGAAATCAGGACATCTCGTGGCTTTCCTTGCCTGCCATCACTACACTTGAGGCCTCATTACATAATAATGATATGATGGATGTTTTATTTCCGGTGGAGTTGGGGTGCCAGTTGTACTCCACATGTTGCGGGTTGGGGTGTGTCTGACAGTTGTGCATTGTACAACTACCTTCCCTATCATACTCCACCAATCTCATCCAACATTACCATATTGCTTGTCTATTTCCCATGTCATCGATCTCTTCTGCATGGAAAGAGAATCGGCTTCCCACTCCTTCATTCGTGAGAGTGTCCGCCACCTTGTTTCCCGATATTCTTACATGTGAGAGCAGAATGGAAGGATGTCCTACTAGGATCCTTCTGAGAGAAAAAAACCATCCTTCCCATCGCCAGTTCTTGGAGACCTGTGATGTAGATGCTGCATTTTGGAGACGTCGAGGCATGTTTATTATTATATATGAATCACCTCCCACTACCAATGGAGTCTTCCACGTTTGTAGCGCCCATGATATGCCATTAATCAGCCCTTCTATCTCATCCATATTGTTTGTGTTGTTTCCAATTGATCCCCATAGCAAGTTGAGGATATATCCTTCTGATTTCCTAACTGCTCCTCCAAAACCTGCAAGGCCTGGGTTTCCTTTGGCCGCTCCGTCAAAATTGAATTTGAAGGATCCAGCTGGTGGCCTAGTCCAAGTTTTCACACTGTTAACAGAGGTTGGGGCCATTCTGGTTAGCATAATATTGACAGGTAATTCTACAATCCCCAATTCATACAAAATGATTCTTTAATTTGCTTCTGCTGTGAATTCTTCATGTGTCCATTGGTGTAGGGTGATCGTTTCTTTTAGGTGTGCTTCTATAGTGTTCCATATTTCCCCTTGTTTTCATGTTTGTTTTCAAAGATTTGACTGTTGCGAGTTTTCCATATTTCCTATACTATGAAACCAGGGAGAAGCTCCCATAGTCTATTAACAATTTTATTTTTGAATACCTTCAAGGGCCATTCTGCAATTTTGATATCTGGCCTTCCTTTGTGTTAGTGTTTTTTTTTTAAATTGATGTTTCTTTTTCCCAGATTGAGTCTTCCACCTTACATTCATCCAGGAGATGGTTGATAGTTTCATTACTCTCCTTGCACATACAACACCTAGAGGGTCCAATTATGCCCCTGGTCTGAAGGTTATCCCATGTTAGAATACGCCATTTGAGCACAAGCCAGCAAAAAACCCTAACCTTTGGCTACCATCCGCCTTTCCATATTTTCCCCCATTTGGCTTCAGGATCAATATTCAGAGTCACTGTTATCAGACCTAGGGTTTCTTTAGGGTTTAAATTTCCTAGGTTGGATTACCCCCACCTGAGTTTGTCTGATCTATCATTCTTGGTGATTCTTCTAGAGTTAAGCTCTGTCATGAATTCTTCTATATCTTCCCTTGGAACTTGATATTGCCACCATTTGTCATCTTTCCAAGTCTTGAAGAGTTGGTCATTGTCTCTAGTATCCCATAATTCTACCACCGTGCTCTGGGAATGGTGTTGAAGAAAGGGACTTAGATCGGGGGAGGCATCACCTCATGTTAGCATCGATTCCCGGTTCCCCGCGTCCTTAGAAAAACGTCCAGTTCTTCCATCCCTTTCTTCCCAGAAGCTATGTTTATGTATAAATCCTCTATTTTCCTGCACCACTTTCCATATACTAGACCTTGGTAACTTTTCTCCAAAATGCACCAGCGATTGGTTGGGCCAGAGAGGAGCATATTTCAGGTACCACATTTTGGCCCATGGTTCCTCCTCGTAATTTATCCACCTCCACCATATTTTGGCACTCATCACCTTATTACTGTCTAGTGGGTCTCGTAGTCCCAAGCCCTCCACTGCTTTAGGAGTACAAATGGTTTTCCAATCCACCAAAGGCCATTTCCTGTGCCCTTCTGATCCTCCCCATACGAAATTCCTCTAAATATTTTTTATTTGTTTGATAATAGATTTTGGAGCTGTTAGCACCAAGAATAGTTATAAGGGCATTGCCTGAATAACTGATTTCACCAGGATGAGTCTGCTTAGGAAATTGAGGGTTCTAAAGGTCCAAAGGTTGAGTTTCTATTTGATTTTATCGTGTAACTCCTTCCATGATATTTGTCTAATAGTTGATTCCTCCAGTGGTGCTCCCAGATATTTTGAAGGAAGTCTTCCTTCCAAAAACTCCAAGCTTATGAGGATATTTCTTTTGGTAATTCTTGGGGTATTAAAGAAGTATGTCTAAGACTTTTCCTTGTTTATTTCTAGATGACTTGCTTCCAAGAATGTGTTCAATCTATCTTTGATGCCCCTGGCCTCCTGGACCTATGAAGGTTCCATAAGCATATTATCATCCATGAACTGTTGATGGGTCTGGGGGTCCATCCCTGCCATGAGAGTTAGGCCTCATATCTTGTTCTCAGCTCTTCTATTTTTGAGAAACCTTCCTAAACCTTCAGTCGCTATGATAAATAGGAAGGGAGAGAGGGGATCCCCCTGCCTTAATACTCTAGTGGCGTTGAAGGGGGTCCAAGAGGAGACAGTGATCAATATTGAGAAAAAGGCCAAAGAGACCATATTCATTACCCATTTTGTCCAATATTTTGAGAAGCCAAAAGCTCTGAGAATTTCTGCCAAGAAATTCTAGTTCAATTTGTCATAAGATTTTGAGAGATCCAGTTTTAGGAGCATACCTGGATTCTTCATTGTTTTGAGCGAATGAATTGTTTCATGGAAGAAAATAATGCCATCCAGGATCTTCCTTCCTTCTGCAAACTCGGCCTTAGATGATTTGGTATAACCTTAGAGATGATTTTGTACATGTCATTGCACAGGGAAATCGGTCTTAGTCATCGGAGATCCTCTGTACCATTTTCTTTGCGGATGAGGGTTAGGAATGTAGAGTTAAGAGCTCTTAGGATATTCCATGTCTTCCTAGAGTCTTACACCAAGGCCCATATTTCCTCCTTTAACCAATCCCAACAAACATGTAAAAAAATTGTAGTGAACCCATCCGGCCCTCGAGATTTGTCTTTTTCCATTTGCGTGACAGCCATGTCCACTTCCATCATCTCAACGGCTTTCCCCAGGTGGTGATTGTGTTCATCTGTGATAAGCTTGGGGATGTGTCGAAACACTTCTCTATGATATTCCTCTTTGTCTTCTTTCGGTTCCTGCAAGAGCTTAGCAAAATAAGAATTCAAAGTGGTTTCTAATTCTTCTTGAGTTTCAGCTATATCCCATCCTCCATCTTCAATCTGTCCAAATGTTTCCCCTGTCTTTGTTGGATGGTTGCTTTGTGAAAAAAGATAGTGTTGTGTTCCCATTCTTGGAGCCATTTGACCCTTGCCTTATAGCTCCAATAGACTTCCTCTTGTTGTTCTCTTTGGCTGAATTCTTGTAACAGGCCCTTTTCTTGGATCCTTAGCTCCTCCAAAAATCCCATACTCATCCCTTGAGCCTAGTTCAGCTTCATCATACACTCTAAAGCCTGTTTATCTTGAAAAATGTTGCCAAAGGATTCCTTGTTCCATTTTTTATGTTATCTTTCAAGACTTTAAGTTTATGTTGGAATTCATACATTCAGATCCCTCTAATGGGTTGAAATCCTTCCCACCATTCCTTGAGTTTCTCATGGAAATCCATTTGGAGGAGCCAAAAATTTTCAAATCCGAATGTTCTACAAGGATTTAACCCTACATTATCCCATTCCAGAGTGATGGGCGAGTGAACCAATCCTACCGTTGGTAGAACCACCGCTCTTACTTCTCCTCCAGCCATCATGATAGATTTTGATATTAGAAAGCGATGAAGCTGACAAGCTATCCCTCTATCTCCAGTTTGTTTGTTGTTCCATGTGAATATACCATTAGAAGTTCTAACATCTATCAAATTTAGGTCCTCAATTAAATTATTGAAATGAGCGCTGGCAGGGTTTAAGTTCCTTATACCACCTTTTTTCTCTTCTAGGTTCCTGATCAGGTTGACATATCCACCCAAGATCCATGATTTGTCTTCAACAATTTATTTGATTTCAAGGAGCAATTCCAGAAAGGACAGCTTCTGCTCTACCCTTGAGGGCCCATAGACATTGGCCAGAAATCCTTTTATTCTGGTACCTAAGACATGAAAGTTTGGAGAGAGAGTAAAAGGCGTTGCTAGGAAGCCTGAGAGGTTAACCTCTCATGGGTTCCATAATATGCGCAGCCCTCCCACTTCCCCTTTGGAATCTATCACAACTTATTCACACCCCTTCCAATTTTTTCGGGCTATACTTGATAGTTTTTTATTCGAGCATTTTGTTTCTTGCAGAAAGCCTATCCCAAATTTTTCTTTTTCAATCTTTCTTCTGAGAAGATAGATTTTCATAGTGCTACTAGAGCCTCTAATGTTTCAGGATGTAATCCGCATCAATACAAGGTTAGATTGCATGGAGAGGCCGCATCTATAGTTGGATACAGCCCTGAAGCTACCAATTCTTCCCCTATAGCTTTGATTCTTTGTACATTCCTTGGCCTTCCTCGCTTTTATTTTTTTAGTTTCTTCTTTCCATCCATGCATTTGAGGGATTCAACTAGAACTCCCAAGGAATTCATGTTTTTATCTTAAATTATCACCTTCTCCATCAAGGGACTTGCTGTGGGGGAATCTATGTTGGAGCCTTATCAGAGCAGGTTGATTCTAGCCCTGCCAGATCCAAATCTCCTATCTCTATGTCTTTCAATGCGAGTTCTGATGTCTCTGACTCTTTCTTGTTCGTCTCCTTCTATTTCTGGAGAAGTAGATCTGAAGAGGTTTTAATAGTTTCTTGTTGCTTAATTGGGGATATCTCTGTCTCCTCCTAGTTAACTTGAATATGTTCACTATGGTGATCTTCTTTAGTGTTTACCTTGCTTTGCTATGTTCATCGGGTTTCTTTGCTAATTGCCTTATCTTCTTGGAGGATCTCATACCTATTATGGGTTTGCATTCTTTTGTTGATCTCTGGTCCCAAAGTCTTTCTTGCTTCTCATTTCTTGTTTTGGGTTTTTGTGAATCCATCAGCATCTTGGTTTTCCTGATCTTTCTTCCCTCTTGGTATTTTATTTTGTGGGAAATATCGAAAGAGATGTCCATGTTCATGACATCTTCTGCATCTGAACGGGATCTGTTCGTAGTCTATTTCCTAAAACCATTCTTGATCTTCCCATGTTAAGTCAATTCCATCTGGTAGATCCTTGGATATGTCTAGGTAAATGCATATTCTGGCATACGATATGTATTTTCTTTGTCGACTTTGCTCTAAAACTTTGATAAAATTCCCCAACGTGTTCCCTATATCAATCAAGATTTCTTCCTTCTAGTAATCTATAGGGAGGGAGTACATCCTTATCCATACTGGATAAATCATGAGATTTTCCTTGTCGAGGTTGAATCTCTCTTTCCAAGGCCTGAGAAAGAGGCCCGCTGAATTATAGAAGTAGGGGTCATTCTCAAAAATTCTCATTTGGTCTTCTTCATTAAAGAAGATAATCATGAAGAACCTGTTAGCTCCCAGCTAAAGGTCGTAATGGCCTTGGGATTTCCACATGGTGTTTATCCACCAGAGCAAGGTCTTTTCTATGGGCTAAATCCCCACAAATTTACCTATGAGAACACGTTCTTTCAGGTATTGAATGTCCTCTCTAATTATTTCTGATTTGATCTACAACTTTGGGACTGTATTGGATTTTGAGACACATTGCCCTGTCCTTCCTTTCCCCTTATTATTTGTTTCCTCCTTATTGATTCCACTAGAGCATTCCCCATCACTTAACATGTCAGTTGTGATGACTATTCCTTTTCCTTTTTCGATTTCCATTCCCAAGATCACATAGGGGATTGCAGGTCCCTCCTCTGAGGATGCATTCCTCCCACAGTCCCTCTCCCCACAAGGAGGATCATGAACCATCCTTAGCCACCTTTCTAAGGCACCTCCTTCTTGCTTGAACTCTGTAGAACATCCTGCCTTGGTACCCAAACCCCCAACCCCGCATCAAGCTGCAGATCCCATTGCCCAGGAAGTTGAAATCAAGGAAGGATATGTTCTTAATAGTTAAGAAAATTTACATTGAGGAACCATGAACCCACACCATCTTAAAATCCTATCTCCACATCCATCAATGAAACACCAAGAATCATCATGCATCAGCACTCCTGGTGTCAAGTGGGACTTGTAAAAAATGCTTCTTCTTTGCCCATATAGAATGATAATGGTAGAGAAGTTAAACTAGGGACTTACACATAGCTCCATCGTAATCATTCCCTCACCGCGGTATTCCCTTGGGCCAGAGACCTGCTATAAGAAACTATTTACGAATCTTAGCATCCTTAAATATTTAAGGAAGAAATGAATGAAAGCAATAAACCAGCCATAATTGTTTTCCCTGTTAGAAAGAAGAACAAGAGCTCAACATGGAATAATTGGTTTAGTTTTAACTCTATTAATGCTTCCTTGAGATACTCTAGGAGATTAGTGTTGAGCAAAGATCTCTAGAATTGCACTAAGTTTGTAACTCCATGTTTAAGCATTGAGTATGGGATCTGGTAAGCGCTAGGGGTTACTAAAAATAATTTATTAATTTTCAAGTGAAAACAACTCAAGAAAAATATTGATCTCATCATACTTATTTATAAGTGATTAAATGAAATTTCAAATTTATGTATTCTCATCAAGTACTAAAGAACTACCATGTTATATGAGGGAATTCAACATGCAAGGATGTTTAAAGTTTCATATCCTAGTAGACCTAACCATCTACGTATTTGACTTTAATGAAGAACTGTCATTAAGTCTAGGGATCATTGTATATGATGCCCAAAGACAAATGTTAACAAATGTTATATTATTATGTATTTTATACATGGTATGTATAAAGAATAAATATAGTAATAATATTGATAATGAAAGAAAGAAAGAAAAGCTCCATCCATTATTATTTATTACTAAAAGATAATAAATATTATAATGCCTACAAAATTCTAAATTAGGAACTAGTTAAAAGTTCCTAAGGTTAAATAATAAAAATTACCCCAATTAATTAAAAAGGGTTAAATCAAGAAATCATGGATTCTTCATTTAACTGTCCCTTTGACTGAAAAGTCTATCTATAAAGTCTCAAGCCAAGGAAAGGCGTGGGGTTTTGATCTATCTTGGGGGGAGTCATTATTCTTCCTATTTTTCTCTCAAGTAAGCTCTTGAACAACAATTTCATGGAAGGAAAAGGAGAACTGATCCCGGCCTAATATACCAAATAGGAAACCCGACCTTAGGAGCTCTAAGCTACTTGCATATTGGAGTTTATCTCGGGGGGATCTAGATTGAAACTAGGAATAGTTCTGGATCATGGTTGGGTGGAACGTTGTAGTTCCCAAGTGATCTGGTCATCTAATACAAAGGTTAGATCTTGCTATGAATTATTAATTCTAGTTATTTGAGTGTGCGGGTTAATCCACTAAAGGAGCCTCAAATTTAATGGTATGAATACCTAGATTGCATGTTCCATTTTTCTAGAATGAGTGATGGATATGTTAGGTAAATGATTACATTACATTTCCTAACCCTATGTGTTTTGTTATTTTTTAAAATCTTCTAGGGTTTACATTTTAAATTATAACCCTAGGCTGTAAGTTATTTTCTATGACCATATATATCTAGGGTTTATTCATTAGTTTACTTCTGCATTTTTAATTCGTGTATAAATGTTTATCAAGGGTTTGCACCTTAGTTTTATTCATGTATTACTTTTTCTATTGAAATTGTGTTAATTGCAAACTAGGTTTTATTTCAGATCCACTACCTAGTTGTATTCCTTGGCCTATATACTCTACTGACATATTTCATTTGTCAGCAGAGCCATGCTTCCTTTAAAACCTAGATTTAATTTAGTATCATCTACTTCTAATCACAAGAAAACTAACTAAGAATACCATTGGTGTATAATGAGTAAACTATTGGAATATATATACTAACCGTTATAAAATAGAATTATAAATCTAGCTATCAGCACAATATTAAATCTAAGATAAAAATTAGAGAATTCCTTTCAAGGTCTACATAATTAAATGAACACTAAATAAAAAACTATTTCCAATACAATAAACATTATTAAAAATTAAATAAACATAGTAAGCATCGAGACCATTCATTGGTCTACATGATAGTCTCATCTAATATCAACTCACAACCATTGTATAATAATAAAACAAAGAACATTATAATTTAAACAATTAAAACCATGTAATTAATTTAAGGTTGCAGGATCGAATCCTGTAGACAACCATTGCCATTTAGCTTACATAAACCACGATTCCTTTGTATTAAAAATATATATCAAACATTAATACACAGTAACCAATTTACAAAACTCATCACAATCTTATAACATTCCAAGTAATTATACAAAAGATGGCAAGAATCGAATCCTGTGGGCACTTCAGCTCAAAATCGTAACCACTCATTTATTACAACTCATTGTATCAACAATGACCAGGATTCGAATCCTGTAGAGTCGTTCTACATTTATCAAGGCCATGTTATACACATAGTGTATGCGGGCTCTAACATTAAAATAATTCGCTACAACGAGGTCATGAGAACCTCATCCTTCTACACACAGGATGTAAATCGAAAGAAAAATCATTACACAGAGGTCGTAAGACCTTTACTAATCTATAATATGCATTTACATAGCCACAACTTATAAATAAACTGCAACAAATATAAATAACTATCTTGCACTGCCAACGAATCCACCTACAACAACGATAGCCATCCATGGTTTGCACCCATGTCTTACTTCCTTTCCAAACTGCAGTATGTAAAAACCAAAATGTAAAATCGAAACAGTCTACGATTTCATATCTTCCATGGAAAGCTCCTGTGCCATCCACGTCATGGTCCCAATCCATATGCAGACAACTTTTCTATTTATCATAACTGAGCTAATAATGGAAATGATTCTACATAGTCCAACCACGAAGGAAAATGCCACACAAAACCTAAGTTTAAATAACAACCAGCGCAACATAGATTGCATACCCAAAATATTAAATCTTAAATCAAGTCTACATAGTCATCCAATGGTCGTGGCACCATTGCAAGCAATGGTGCTTCCATTGTGTACATTTATAAATCAAAACCCCGAAATCACAATTTTCACGCAGAGCTTCTTAAATGTCTCAAGTTTCACCTTATGGCTAAAAACCCTCTTTACATTACATTCCATTTCATTTAAATACAGACCCAAAGGACAACAAAACTCCATAACCCAAACCCCAAGCTCGATAAGTTAAAATGCAGGATTAAGGCTAAGAGCTGACGAGTACAACTTGAATAGCAGGATTACCATATCGAGAATGTTGGACCATGGCTCATAGTCATGCTATGAGCCATACACCTTCTTGCCAAACCTATCACCTCCAACCACAACAAAACAATGAGAATGAGAAGTATGATTACCCATAGTAAGCAACAAACCAACGATACCACAGTGAAACTGAATGATACCATATGTTTGATGTCCTGGAGGTCGCCTTCACGCACTGCGTAGGGACGAGACCAAACCATCAACAAACAGAGAAAATCACCAAAGTCCATTGTGAGCCAAGCCCTAAGATTGGGCCTCCATGAACTCCAAGGCGCATTAATGGCACCATCCTGGTGTCCATTACCCACATCTCTATAGTTTGTAAATGACACAAAATCATCTTCCACCTTTCCCATTTGCATAGTGTTAAAATCCCAAGGTGTAACATTTAGACCATGGTATATATTCGCTACCCCAAATTGTAATACATGGTATAAGGCATTGTATGCACTATGTACATTAGGCGCTAAGCCTTTAAACCTTAGTTTATATCCCTCCTTATGAAATAATATTACAACCATGGCATATGAATTATTCCATGGTAACCATTGTTTTCATAAAGCCAAGAATTAGTCTTTAATCAAAGGTCTGTAAACCTGCCAAGAGAAGTAACAAGATATATTAATACCCTTAATAAAATAAATATGAAATACATCTAGGTTAAAATACAATCAATTGATTAGTAAACTCATAATGAATAATAAGCGTCACTTACATAAGCAGTCTAGGTCTTAAAAGGAATAATAGTGGAAATTAACTTGTCACTAAACTGATTCTGTAAGAAGTAATAATAATGATTAGTAGGTGTCACTAGCTACGAGGGTAAGTACACCTACACGTAAACAAGTTGAGAGTGCCTCATTTCAAACTAAACTAAGTAATCCCACTTAACAATTAGAAACTTTACCTCTCAATCAGTCACATGGGAGAACTAGTCCCGCCACTCCACCCACTTTAGTTCCAAAGACAAAGTTAAGTTAGAACCATGTAAATAATAAGTAAGACCATGCATAAATGAATGAGGTATATAATCAAGCAATTACATATACACATCAATGTAAACACATGAGAATAGCTTAGTAATCAGATTTACGACATCATAATGTAAAATACAGTAACAAACCTAACTAAAAGAAAGAAGTCAAATGTAAGGACAACTTAAGATAAATAAGTGGTAAATTTAGTGTACGTTATATTCCGCAAGTCCAATAATATCCATGCCTAGTTAGTTTATGCGAGCCTAATGAAAAAAAAAATTGATTTTTAATTTTTGGGGACATTACAAGTGGTATTAGAGCCCAGTTTCAATACTAAGAGACCTATGGACACACCAAGCATTCACCGCAAAGAAAATAAATTATGTTATTAAAATTATTGTTAATAAAAAAAAAAATTCTAGTTATTAAAAATTTTCAAAATTTCAGGAATTTTTCAGAACAAGTTCAGCTTATGAATGCCGAGGAAGATAACAACTCACAATGAAAGATGAACGCCCCCACCCCAGAATCATCTCTAGTGGTGGAATTAAATTATGATATTTTGAAGACCATGCAAAGTCTTCAAGTAGAATTGCCAAGTTTAAAAGAAGATAGTCTGAACAAAAGAAAGGAACAACAAGCTATTAATTAGGTGTTACTAAGAAATATAACAGCAGGAATCCCGCAGGGAAAGCCTACTCAATCCACAAACAGATCCAAAAGAGAATCTTACCATAAATGGGCCAGCAGCCCAAGAGAATAAGAAAAAGAGGAAAGTACCACTGAACCACTGAAAGGAGATCATCACAGTACTTCGAGTGATGGCTCTCTTTATCCTCACCGAAAAAAACAAAGAAGCGATGGCAATCTTCAGGGTGGATTTATAAAAATAAGATCCCCAACCTATAAAGGTGAAGTAAACACCGGGGAGAAAGCTGAAGGGTGGCTACTGGGTATGAGCAAATATTTCCAAGATCATAACTACTCAAGTGAGATGAAGGATCGGCTTTCCATCAATAATTGGAATGGAAAAGCAGGGAGATGGTGGGGATATTTGAAACACACCAAGAAAGATGAGTTAAGCTAAATACGCTGGGATAACTTCCAAAAAATATTCCAAGAGAAATATATGTCGGAAAGGTTCTTCGACAGAAAGGTGAAATAGTTTCACGAGCTACGTATGGGATCCATGAATATGGACGCTTTTATTAACATATTTCTAGATATGTTACATTATGTACCATACATTAAGGAGGAAAGGTAAAAATCCAGTAGTTTTTAGGATGTCTTCCTCCCAACTTTCACGAAAGGATTGAATTTGACATGCCAAAAACATTAGATACCACACTGCATAAAGCTAGGCTCTGTTATGAGCATGGAAATATAAGGCAAGAGAACATAAACTAAAATAGAGACAACTCTAAGAACTTTTTTGATAAATGAAAACCTGGGTTTAACCCACATCCATACAGAAAGCAGAATAACAGTTTACTAGTGAACAAGAACTTCAACAAATAAGGTACAAAACCATACGTACCAACTCCAAATGATAACAAGCTAGTAACAGTTGTGGGAGCCAATTCTACCCTGATACAAATCAAATGATGGAAGTGCAGTGGGCCTCATTATTCTCGATATTCTAAGAACAAGACCAATGGGTACTTGCAGAACTTCCAAGAAGAACTGACCATAAAGGACATAGCTGAAACCCACCGAATTTATGAAGCTTTGGATGGCAGATAGGTAGACCATCAAGCTACCATGGTCGAGATAGAAGCTAAGATCTTGAACACTTATATTTGCATAATTATTGATCCCGGTGCTTGTCGGAGCTATGTTTCACCTAAAATTGTTGATGTATGCAAACTAGGAAGAGTAAAGCATGATAAATCTTAGCTGGTACAGTTAGCCATAGGTACAAAATGGAAAGTTTCGTAAATAGCTGAGGATTGTGAAGTAAACCCGAATGGTTTTTCTACAAAAATAAACTTGAACATCCTACCCTTAGGATCGTACGATATACTTATCGGCATGGACTCGTTGGAATAACACCATGTCATGCTCGATTGCTTACACAAGTCAATCTTGTGTACAAATAGCCAAGGGAACCAAGTGGAGGTTCAAAGAATTGCAAAGAAATTTTATGTAAGGAAAATATCTTCCTTACAAGCAAAGAAATGTGTTAGAAAAAGTTGCAAGTTGTTTGCAGTAAACATCCAAGACTTAGATTCTGGAAGAGAACAATGCATAGAATGCTTTCCTCTTCCTAAAGAATTTAAGGATGTGTTCCCAAGGAAATCCCAAGATTATGTCTGAAACGAGACCTAGAATTTTTCATCGAACTAACACTAGGATCAGTTTCGTCTTCCAAATCCCCTTACTATGAGCACACCAGAATTGGTGGAACTCAAAATTCAGTTGCAGGATTTGATAGAGAAAGGGTATATTCAACCCAGTGTGTCAACTTCGGGAGCACTGATATTGTTCATAAATAAGAAAGATTGTACGATGCAGATGTGCATTGATTAACGTCAGTTGAACAAACTAACTATGAAGAACCGATACCCACTCCCCAGGATCAATGACTTGTTCGATTAGGTGCTAGGAGCCAAAATATTTTCAAATATTGACAAGATCAGGGTAACATCAGGTATAGATTCACAACAAGCATATTAACTAAACCTCCTTTCGTACAAGGTACGGGCACTATGAGTTTGTAGTGATGTCATTCAGGTTAACCAATGCACCCACAAAATTTATGTGTATGATGAACATCATATTCAGTAAATATCTGGATAAGTTTATTTTGGTATTTATAGACGGCATCCTAGTTTATTCCAAGAATAAAGAGGAACACGAAGAACACCTTCGCATAGTACTACGAGTGTTGAGAGAACACCAGCTTTACGCTAAGTTTAGTAAATGTGATTTTTACAAACAACAAATACAATACTTAGGTCACATTATCTCCGAGACAGGGATAGCTATGGACCGAGAAAATATTAGAGCCACAAAAAATTGGCCTACCCCTACTAGCCTCACTAACATTAGGTCATTTTTGGGATTAGCCAGATATTATCAAAATTTCATTGAGAAGTTCTAGAGAATCTCTTTCCCTATAACCGCTTTGCAAAAGAAAGAAAATAATTTCTTATGGACTACCAAGTGCAAAGAAATTTTTTGAAAGCTTAAACAACTTTTGATGACCGCACCGATACTACAAATTGTGGCTCATGATGAAAATTTCGTTGTTTGTATGGATGCAAGCAAGGAAGGACTTGGAGGATTCATCTTCTAGAATAATCACATGATCTGTTATGAATCATGGAAGTTAGAAGAACATGAGAAGAACTACCCCACTCACGATCTTGAGGTAGTGGCCATAATCCATGCTTTGAAGATGTTGAGGAATTACCTCATGAGAAGGAAGTTCCTTCTAAAGACAGACAATATGAGTCTGAAATATTTATTTGATCAACTAGATATTAATGCAAGGCAAGCCAGGTGGTTGGATTTCCTTAGTGAGTACCATTTCAAGCTAAAGCACAATAAGGGAAAAGAGAACAAGGTTTCTGATGCATTGAGCCAATGAAATCATATAATATATGAGGTGAATTTGATTCAAACCGATGCATATTTACATGAGAGGATTAGAAAAACCAAGATAGTTGACCCTTTCTATGTAGAAATCCTCAAGAAATTCCAAGAGGATAGGTTGTTTCAATAACAAAAAGAATACAAGGTAGACGAATCCAGACTCGTATGGTCCAAAGATAGATTGTACATTCCATAAGGAGGGGACATTTGGTCCAAAATTCTTGTGGAATTTCATCAGGAACCTCACTTAGGGCACCTAGGATATCAAAAGATGATATACGCCATCAAGAGGCACTTTTTCTGGCCTAAGTTAAAGGCCTACATTGCTATGTTCATAGCGAAATGTCAGGAATGTCAGCTAGTCAAAGCTAAGAATCAGCATCCTTCGGGATTTCTGTAGCCATTACCCATTCCAGAATGGAAGTGGGAGGTCATTAGTATGGATTTTATCATCAGTCTACCAAAAATTAAGAAGCAAAATGGTTCTATTTTTGTAGTAATTGAAAATTCTTCAAAAGCAGCACACTTCGTTCCTGCGATGTCAACCTATAAAGCAGTGAACATTGCGGATATCGTCTTGAAGGAGATATTTAGATTGCATGAGATACCCAAGGCAATCATCTTGGACCGAGATGTTAATTTTACAGGAAACTTTTGGAGATCTTTATTCTCCATATTAGAGATGCAGTTGAAGTTTAGCACTGCTTATCACCTACATACAAATGGGAAGACAGAAAGAGTAAACTAGATTGTTGAGGATATGTTTAGGATGTAGGTCATGAACAACCCCACTAAGTGGGAAGACTAATTGCATCTTGCAGAGTTTGCATATAACAACGGTTATCAAACTCCCTCCAAGACGAGTCCCTTTGAGGTACTCTATGGAGGGAAGTTGTTGCAGCTGCAACTATTTCCCAAATTTCTAAAAAAATTGGGACCCTCCTTAAATTTTGTCTTGCTTAGTTTTGTTGGGATTGCTTGACTTGACTGCAATTTTGATTTTTGAGGATGATTGTTGAATGAATATCTTTTATGCTGATGCTTCCTTTTGTTTAAAGTATGACTTATGGTGATTTCTTATCTCATTGTTGGAAATTGTTGGAGTTATAAATCGGGGTCGTAGTCAACTATGCAACCACCGTTGCGGATGTTCAACGGAGTAACGACCCGATCCATAGCTCTAGCTTCCGCTAATGCGCTCTCATTTCTATTTTTATTTTTGGCATTTTTGTTTGAAAACCGTTGGAGCATTAGGACCTTGTATTTCCGCCATTTGGGAGGGAAGGTTATAAGCACTGTGATGGAAAAACTTTTACTTTTACCGATTCCATGTTTTTGTATTTTTATTATCGCTGGAGGCGCCGTGATTGGAATTTTGAATCTGGGGGTTAGTTTCGGTTTGTTCGATCATTGTATTTTTGTTTTCACAAGAGCCTGAGTCTTTTTGTGTTTCGTCGTTGTGGATCCGGAGCAGACTAAACCTCCACCCTACAGTTTTTCCTTTCGTCGATGATCGATTTTTCGCCATGGCTTGCTTAAAGTTTGGTTCTATTTTTTCTGACTTTGATTGGTCTGCGGAGCTTTTTGTTTATGCATCTTCCGCTGTTGTGGAATTCTAATGTACTAATAGCCCAAGACTATAGTCATTTTGGATTCCGATGTGAGGTTTTTAGTGGGTGTTTCGCCGACTATTTTCATTGCACTGTCGAACTCTTAGCATCTTCATCACCTGCCATTGCGGCTCATTGGCAGGTTGGACGTCGATACCTTAGTTGTCTCACTGCCCGATTTGCGATGTTTTTCCCATCGATTGTTTTTCAACGGGATATATATATATATATGTGTGTGTGTGTGTGTGTGTGTGTGTGTGTGTGTGTGTGTGTGTGTGTGTGGGAATGGGAATTATTCTATTATTATTTCTGTGAACTCGTGCCTGTGTTGTCCTTGTCGTTTCGAACTGGGCATTGTACCTAGCTGTCGGGAGCTCGTTCGTGGGTGGCATCGCCATGGAAACTTTCAAATTATCCTTGTTCACTGCACAGCTCATTGCTAGGTATGCCAACCATGTTTTCACCCGCTCTTTTGAGTTTTGGAACTAGGGTGTCATCCTTTGTTAGTTTTTTCCCACCGTAGTCGATGGGCATATGTGTATGGGTTTATCAGCATCTATGGTGGTTCACTTTGATAGTGAGCAGACGGGGGGGATTTTCTCATTTTTCCTTGGTGATTATTGCAGAGCTATTATGAGTTTTCAAGCATTTTTCGACTGTTTGGGAAATTGGTGCAGACAAGCATGACGCTATCTGCACCGGTTTTTCTGGGTTTGCATATGGCCATCCAGGGGGCGGAATTTTCCTTTCTTTTGCAGTGGGTAGGCATTTACCCTGGTTTTGTTTGAAATGCTGGAGGTTTTGTTTTTTCAGCGATTTGGTTGCTCACATGTTCTAGAAATAGGGTCGCATTTTTTAAGGATAAGCCTCTTTTGATGGGATTTATTTTTGAGCAGGGAGTTAGAACATATTCTACTGAAGTTGATCATGCCGAGGGTTTTAGTTTTGATTAGACTGGTTTTTATTCACATATTTTCGTGTTTAGTATCGCCTATAGAAGTTTTACAATGTTAGCAAGGTTATGAAGCCTTTTGTCGATCATGTTGATTTTACTCGCGGGCGTGACTTCAGATTTTTCAGGAGATATCTTTTGCAGAAGTATCTGTTAGTTAGCCCTGATTTTGTATCTACATAGATTTAGCTATGGAAAATATGGCTGAGGTAAATGCTTGTAAAATTTTTCTTTGTTCTTTGGATATTGGTTAACAACTCAAAAATCCTAAAGGAATTATGTTTTGTGGTAGGGCAACTGTTCCAAAAATGAGATGTCGAAAAGACAGAAAAAGAAAGATCCCATTGCTGAAGGGGATCCTGAGGTGGAAATTGTTACAAAGTCTGAGTACATTTATGAGGATACTAGAGCCACCACCGGTGTGGAACCTTACTACAAGTGGGGTGAGATTTACAAACTAACTTCAAACCAGGAGGTGCCTGATACCGGGTTTGAAGAATTAACAATATATGCTAATATTGAAAAATTTTCCTTGATGAAGATAGCTACTAGGGTTGAGCTTTTCCCATGCTCAGAAGTGATTGGATGGATTCTTCCTAGGGAAGACGTGACTACTATGATTCTGGCCAATACTGCCAAGCAGGGCTATGTTGCTTACAGCCATGGTTATGTGTCATTAGCTTATCACTTACTAGAATCTCAGGTTTACCTTACTGAGGATTGGCTGAACGAGATTAACCTAGACCTAGTTGAAACAATAAAAATAATGATGATGCCTGGTAAGAATTTTTTAACCAGGCCATCAGGGGAATATGACACAGCTACTTTAAGAACCCCTTATAGGTTCATTTCATTAATGCTGAACAAAATCTTTGGGAGAGCCCACGAAAGGAGTTTCAAGTTAGGATGGGTTCCTATTATCTTCTATGTAGCAACCTAAGGGAATGTGTTCAACTAGTAAAACACTATGTCCAACAGTCTCTCAGCTTGCATTGCTTCAGCTCTGGGAGGGGTGTCCCAGAAAAAGGCTGAGTTCTACATGATCTCCATTTTAATTGATTGTATACTGTGCACCCAGTCATTCCCAAACCTAATATGCATATGGGACAGGAACATAACACTTGTGTACACGTCCTACGAGCCATTACAAGCACACAAATACTACAGTCATTATAGAGAAGTTTGTGAACAATTTATTATGCCCTTGTATACTTTGATTTTCTTGAAAGAATGCAATTGCATGTCTGAAGAGGCATTGAAAGTCATTTTGGAGTATGCCAATTACTACTTGACTGAGAAAGGGATGTATATTAGAATGTATGGTTTCTCCAGGGAACCTTTGTTGCTTCCCAAATATGCCACTGATTATGTGGTACACAAAGAAGTAGTCAAGCAGGTTTACTTGGATGGTATAGGGAGTTTTTTGTTCAAGCACAAGAAGGAAACTTATCCTCCCATACCGTTCAGACTAGGAAGCTATAAGTCTTCAAAGGTTAAAAAGGCTGATGAGTTTGTACAGGAACTGGAGCAATTTCACTTTGGAGAAATGAACTTCCATAGAAATGATTCTTAGAACAAAGTTGCGGAACATTGCAAGGAAGCCAATGTGCATATTGAATATACAAACCATTGGGACAAGAATGAAGAAACATTCAAAAATGAAGAAAACATGACTGCATTAAAAAGAAGATTTAAAAAGAAGATCACCACTAAAGGTGGTAAGGGCCAGGATGAGCAGAAGAAAGCTGATGAAGAGGAAGCCAAGAAAAGAGAAGAAGATGCTAGGAGACTAGCACAGGAGGCTAATATTTGGCTTAAAAGTGAAGAAGAAGAAAGGAAGAAAGCTGAACAAGAAGCAGCAAAGAGTGCAGAGGAAGCTGCCAAGAAGGAAGAAGAGGAAAGAAAAAAGAAAGAGGATGAAGAGCTAAAGAAGCAGGAAGCTGAAAGGATGAGACTGACAGGGTCCACAACAGATCAACAAACTTATGACCCTGCAGACACTCAAGGAGTGCAAGATAAGGATTGTCCTGGCTCCCAAGAGCCTACTGCAACTGCTGACAATAGTTTAGGGTAGGTTGTTGTTTCTGGATTAAGGCTGATTCTTTTTGAACAAAATAAAGGGGAAGAAGTTCCAGACTTCAATACCATCTTTTATGATAGACAAAAGAAAAGAATTGTGAAGAGGAATGAGAAGAAAGTTGAAACTGGGGGGCAGTCGAGGATGATGATAACTGATAAAACCTTGGTACATGGGATAGACAAGGAACCAAGACTAACAATCTGAGCTAGAGCAGCATTGATTCATGCCTCTGAAGATAATGTAGATCAAATAATATCAGACCTTGAGCAATCGAGAAAAAATGTTGCCCAGCTAAAAGACACTCTAAGAAAGCAAAGGGAGGAAGGCAATAAATTAAAGAGAAAGTTTGAAGACATGCAAAATGAAGTAAAGTCTTCAAAAGAAAATATTTAGTCCCTCCAAGCAGACAAGATGTCTTTGGAAGTTGCCATTGATAAGACAAGAAGAGATGCTCAGGATAACTTATCAAAATTGCAGCAAGAATATCAGGAGTCAAAGACAGAAAGGGATGGATGAAAAACAACAAATGAAAATCTTCATGTAGAAAGAGACCAACTGCAAAGCAAAGTTGGGGGGCTGGAAATACAAAGGGCTACATTGGAGAGGATAGAAAAACAATTGCAAACACAAGCAACAAAGTTTAAAGAACAAATTGCTTCACTAGCAGCATCTTTAAAAGAGGCCAAGGACAACAAACCAGTATTCAGCCTTTTAAAGAACATTTCCTAACACAAAGAAGTAGAATGCATTGGCTGCAGGTGTCCATAGAAGAGGAAAGATGCAAAGTTTTGCAGGTAGATAATAGATTAGAAGAAATTTTGGAGACTTCTTCATATTTTGTAGATAGCTCTCGGGACATTTTGGAAGTCCTAAGGGGAAGAATAGGAAGGTTGGAGGCCAATGAAGAGATTCCTGTAGACTTTCTAGAAAAATATCAACAAGGCTTAAGGCATGATTATGACTTGTTGGAGTTTGCAATAAACACGGTAAAAGAATTGAAGAAGGTTGTAAAGAAAATGAAAGGAGCCTGCACAGAGTATTATAGAAGGATTTTGATCACTTACAATCAATGCCAGGTGGCTGCTGAGCAAATATTGGATGAATTTATAGAACATGACCTATTCATAGAAATGTTGCAGAGTCGATATCAAGAGGATGAGCAGAGGATTCAACAGGTCAAAGTCCTAAAGGAACAGGTTTTGAAAGGTGAAGTGGCCCATTCAGCAGTCAGTGTACAGTTGCTGGAAGACCAACTATGCCTGAGCTCAGCTAGAATTGAAGTGATTAAAAATTAGGCTACAAAGTTTGAGATCAACATTCGTTTTCTTGAGCCTTCTGAATTTGAGAGCATCGCATCAGAATCCCAAGCATGGAAAAAGTTCCTTAATAATCAAGCGGGGCCCTCCACTTAAGTGCTTTATTAGTTTCTTTAAATGTAATATATTGTAAATTGTATGAGCACTCAATATAAGACAAATTTTGGGAGATGAAACATTGGGGCAGCCCAGGGGTCATTTGGGGGCAGCCCAAAAGTTTTACCTTTTGTATAAGTATAGGAGAGTTAGATAGAGAAAGGACTTTTTCCCAGTGAGACTTGTGATAACATGTTGTAACAGGAACTATTTCGTTTTGCAATAATATAATTAAAATTTTTCCTATTGGAGAAAGCTTTGGTGGAATGATTCAAATGCTGTGCAAATGGATTATGTTGAAGGGGAACTATTTTGTTTTCATCTTTTATTCATTAACTGTGAGACCGTTCTAACTTGTTGAACCTATGTTCTTTTATGAATGTTCTCTGGTTTATTTTATGATAATTTCTACTATGAGTAATGAATGTTTTCATAGACAATGAGCTATCTTNAGCTTAGTTTTATTTCCTGTTGTGTTTGGTTCAAATGCGAGAGAGTCTAAGACGAGAGGTAAGAACCTACGCATCACATTGTGACCGCTCCTCATCCAATGGTTGTGGCACCATTGCAAGAAATGGTTCTGCCACTGTGTACATTTATAAATCAAAACCCCAAAATCACAATTTACACACAGAGCTTGGTAAACATCTCAAGTTTATCGTTATGGATAAAAACCCTCTTTACATTACATTCCATTTCATATAAATATAGAACTAAAGGACAACGAAACTCCATAAACCAAACAACCAACCAACGACAGTGTAGATAAACTGAATGATACCATACCTTCAATGCCTTGGAGGTGTCCTTCACCCACCATGCAAGGTCGAGACCAAACCACCAAGAAACAGAGCAAATGACCAAAGTCCATCGTGAGCCAAGCCCTAAGCCTTGGCCTCCACAAACTCTAAGGCACATTAATGGCACCATCCTACTGTCCATTACCCATGCTAGAACCCACATCTCTATAGTTTTTAAACGACACAAAATCATTTACCACCTTTCCCGTTTGCATAGTGTTAAAACCCCAATGTGTAGCGTTTAGACCATCGTATATATTTGCTACCCCAAAGTTTAATACAGGGTATAAGGAATTTTATGCACTGTGTACATTAGGCGCTAAGCCTTTAAACCTTATCTTATCTCCCTCCTTTGGAAATCATATTATAACCATGGCATATGGATTATGCCATGGTAACCATTGTTTTCATAAAGCCAAGAATTGGTTTTTAATCAAAAAGTTGTAAACCTGCCAAGCGAAATAACAAGATATGTTAAAACCCTTAATAAAATAAATATGAAATATATCTAGGTTAAAATATGAACAATTGATCAGTAAACTCATAATGAATAATAAGTGTCACTTAGACAAGCAATCTAGATTTTGAAAGGAATAATCATGGAAATTACTTTGTCACTAAACCGAGTCTATAAGAAGTAATAATAACAATTGGTAGGTGTCACTAGATGCGAGTGTAAGTACACCTACACGTAAACAAGTTAAGAGTCCCTCGGTTCAAACTAAAACAAGTAAGCCTGCTAGACAAGTAGAAACCTTACCTCTCAATCAATCACATGGGAGAACTAGTCCTGCCAATCCACCCACTTTAGTTCCAAAAACAAGGTTAAGTTAGAGACATGTAAATAATAAGTAAGATAATGCAGAAATGAATGAGGTATATAATCAAGAAATTACAGATACACAACAATGTAAACACATGAGAATAGCTTAGTAATCAGATTTATGACATCATAATGTAAAATACAGTAACAAACATAACTGAAATAAAGAAGTAAAACGTAAGAACAACTTACGATAAATAAGTGGTACATTTAGTGTGCATTATCATTCGCAAGTCCAATAATGTCCATGCCTAGGTAGTTTGTACTAGCCTAATGAATTTTTTTATTTTCAATTTTTAGGGACATTACAAGTGGTATCAGAGCCGAGTTTCAATACTAAGAGACCTATGGACGCACCAAGCATTCACCGCAAAGAAAATAAAGTATGTTATTAAATTTATTGTTACTAACAGAAATTTTCCTGTTATTAAAAATTTTCAAAATTTCAGGTATTTTTACAGAACAAGTTTAGATTATGAATGTCGAGGAAGATAATATCTGGCAAGGAAAGATGAATGCCCCCACCCCGGAAGCAGATCCAGTGTTGGAATTAAATTCAAATATTTTGAAGACCATACACAGTCTTCAAGCAGAATTGCAAAGTTTCAGAGAAGATAGTCTGAACGAAAGAAAGGAATAACAAGCTATTCATGAAGTGTTATTGAGAAATATGATGGGAGGAAGCTCGTAGGGAAAGACTACTCAATCCACAAACAAATCCAAAATATAACCTTACCATAAATGACCAACAACCCGAGAGAAGAACAAAAGGAGGAACATACCCCTGAAGCACCAAAAGGAGATCATCGCAGTCCTTCCAGTGATGGCTCTCTTTCTCCTCGCAAAAAGAAACAACGAAGCGATGATAGTCTTTAGGGGGGATTTAGAAAAATAAGAGCCCTGACCTATGAAGGTGAAGTAAACAATGGGCAGAAACTTGAAGAGTGGATGCTCAATATGAGGAAATATTTCAAAGTTCATAGCTACTCAAGTGAAATGAAGGCTCAGATTTCCATCTATAATTGGAATGGAAAATCAGCAAGATGGTGGAGAGATTTGAAACACACCAAGAAATATGAGCTAAGAGAAATACATTGGGATAGCTTCCAAAAAATATTCCAAGAGAAATATATGTGGGAAAGGTCCTTTGACAGAAAGGTGAAAGAGTTTCATGAGCTACGTATGGGATCCATGACCATGGAGGATTTTATTAACATATTTCTAAATATGTTACATTCTGTACCATACATTAAGGAGGAAGAGGTAAAAATCCAACAATTTTTAGGATTTCTTCCTCCCAACTTTTGGGAAAGGACTGAATTTGACATGCCAAAAACTTTGGATACCACATTGCACAAAGCTAGGCTTCGTTATGAGCATGGACAACTAAGGGAAGAGAACATAAATCGAAACAGAGACAAGTATAAGAATTTTTTGATAACCGCAAACCTGGTTTTAACCCACAGCCATACAAAAATCAGAATAACAGTTTTCCAGCGAACAGGAACTTCAAAAAATTAGGCACAAAACCATGCGTATCAGCTCCAAATAGGAGCTGGGGGAGCCAATGCTACCCCGATACAGATCAAATGTTGGAAGTGCAGTGGGCCTCATTATGCCCGATATTGCAAGAACAATACCAATGGGGTCTTGCACAACTTACAAGAAGAACCGACCATAGAATACATAGCTAGAACCCCACGGATTTATGTAGCTTTGGATAGCCGACAGGCAGACCATCAAGCTACCATGATTGATATAGAAGGTAAGATCTTTAAAACTTCTATTTCAATACTTATTGATCCTAGTGCTGGCCAAAGCTATGTTTCGCCTAAAATTGTTGATGTATGAAAACTAGGTAGAGTAAAGCATCATAAAAATTGGCTGGTACAATTAGCCACAGGTACAAAACAAAAATTTTCAGAAATAATTGAGGATTGTAAAGTAAACCTTAATGGTTTTCCTACAAAAGTAAACCGGAAAATCCTACCCTTAGGATACTATGGTATACTTATTGTCATGGATTGGTTGGAACAACACCATGTCATTATCGATTTCTTACATAAGTCAATCTTATGTACCGATAGCCAAGGGAACTAAATGAAGGTTCAAGGAATTCCAAAGAAAGTCTATGTAAGGAAAATATCTACCTTACAAGGGAAGAAATGCATTAGAAAAGATTGCAAGTTGTTTGTATTAAACATCTGAGACTTAGATTCTGAAAGAGAACAACGCATAGAATACTTTCCCGTTCTTGAAGAATTCAAGGATGTGTTTCCCAGGGAAATCCCAGGATTCCCTCTGAAATGAGACCTAGACTTTTCCATTGAACTGACACCAAGATCAATTCTGTCTTCCAAATCCCATTACCACATGAGTGCACCATAATTGGTGGAACTCGAACTCCTGTTGCAGGAGTTGATAGAGAAAGGGTATATTTTACCCAGTGTGTCCCCTTGGGGAGCATTGATACGATTTGTAAAGAAGAAAGATGGTAGGATGCGGATGTGCATCGATTACCATCAATTGAACAAAATGACTCTCTAGAACCGATACCCATTCCCTAGGATCGATGACTTGTTCAATCAAGTGGGAGGAGCCAAAATATTTTTAAAGATTGACTTGCGATCGAAATACCATCAGGTATGGATTCACGACGAGGATATACAAAAAACCTTCTTCTGTACAAAGTACAGGCACTACAAGTTTCTATTGATGTCGTTCAGTTTAACCAATGCACCTGAAAATTTTATGTGTATGATGAGCAACATATTAGTAAATATCTGGATAAGTATATTTTGGTATTTATAGACGACATCCTATTTTATTCCAAGAATAAAGAGGAGCACTAAGAACACCTTCGCATAGTACTACAAGTGTTGAGAGAACACCAGCTTCACGCTAAGTTTAGTAAATGTGATTTTTACAAACTACAAATAAAGTACTTAGGTCACATTATCTCCGAGACAAGGATAGCAATGGACCCAGAAAATATTAGATCCATAAAGGATTTTCCTACCCCTACTAGCATCACTGACATTAGTTCCTATCTTGTATTAGCTGGATATTATCGAAAGTTCATTAAGAAATTCTCAAGAATTGCTTGCCCCATGACCGCTTTGCAAAATAAAGAAAATAAGTTCTTATGGACTACCAAGTGTGAACAAATTTTTCAAAATCTTAAACAACTTTTGATGACCGCAGCGATACTACGAATTGCGGATACCAATGGGGATTTCATTGTTTGCATGGATGCAAGCAAGGAAGGAATTGGATGACTCATCTTGCAGAACTATTGCATGATCTATTATGAATCGTGGAATTTAAAATAACTTGAGTAGAACTACCCCACGCATGAGCTTGAGTTAGTGTCCATCATCGATGCTTTGAAGATGTGAAGGCACTACCTCATGGGAAGGAATTTCCTCTTGAAGATAGACAATATGAGTCTAAAATATTTATTCGATCAACTAGATTTGAATGCAAGGAAAGCTAGGTGGTTGGATTTCCTTAGTGAGTACCATTTTGAGCTAAAACACATTAAGGGAAAAGAGAACAAGGTTGCCGATGCTTTGAGCCAAGGAACTCATATAATATATGAGGTGACTCTAAGTCAAACTGATGCAGATTTGCATGAGAGGATTATAAAATCCAACAAAGTTAACCCTTTCTATGTAGAAATACTCAAGAAAGTCCAAGAGGACAGGTTTTTTCAAGAACAAAGAGAATACAAGGTAGACGAATCCAGACTGTTATGGTCCAAGGATAGATTGTATGTTCTAGAAGGATGGGACATTTGGTCCAGCATTCTCATGAAATTTCATTAGGAACCCTACTCGAGGCACCCGAGATACCAAAAGATGCTATCCGCCATCAAGAGACACTTTTTTTGGCCTAAGTTAAAGGTTGATATTGCGATGTTAATCGCAAAATGTCAAGAATGTCATCTAGTCAAAGATGAGAATCAGCATCCTTTGGGATTGCTGCAGCCTTTACCCATCCTCGAATGGAAGTGGGAGGTCATTAGTATAGATTTTATCACTGGTCTATTGAAAAGTAAGAAGAATAATGATTCTATTTTTGTAGTAATTGACAAGTTTTCAAAAGAAGCACACTTCATTTGTCTGAAGTCGACCTACAAGGCAGTGAACATTGTTGATATCTTCTTAAAATTTGTTTAGATTGCACGGGATACTCAAGGCAATCATCTCGGACGGAGATGGTAAGTTTACAGGAAACTTTTGGAGATCTTTATTCTCTGGATTAGAGATGCAGTTGAACTTTAGGGCTACTTATCACCTGCAAAGAGACATGTAGATAGAAAGAGTAAACCAGATTGTTGAGGACATGCTTGGGATGTATGTCATGAACAACCCCTCTAAGTGGGAAGACTACTTGCATCTTACAGAGTTTGCATATAAAATTGGTTATTAGACTCCCACCAAGATGAGTCCCTTTGAGGTACTCTATGGGTGGAAGTGTAGAACACCGGTTACTTGGGATAGCTCGGTGGATCGGCTCATGTTAGGGCCTAATTTATTTATGGACTTGGAATAACTGGTTACCAAGGTTCAGCTGAACCTTAAAAAAGCACAAGACCGCCAGAAAATTTCCCCGAATCGGAAAAGAAATTATAAATAATTTAAAATAGGAGATCATGTCTACCTAAAATTAAAAGAAAAATGAAGCTCATTTACCTTGGGTAGGTGTGGTCAGTTGGCACCTAGATTTTGAGGACCTTTTGAAATACTGACCAAGAAAGAGCCAGTGGCATATGAGCTAGAGTTACCCGTGTATGTAAGATTCCATAATGTTTTCCATGTATCCTTGTTAAATAAATATGTTTATGATAGTAAACATGTAGTGGATTGGTACTTATTTTAGATGGAACCTGAAGGGGAGTTTTACCCTGAGCCTATTCATATATTGGACAAAAGGCTTACCCTGCCTTGTTTCATGATGTCATTCTGAGTCCCTAGAACATGCAGAACATTGTTGTTCTAAATAGGGAGGGATGTAATATCTCAAATTATGGACCTAACACTTATAGGCATGAGCCTATTTATTATGATGTTATCTTGATATTTTATTTAGATATATTGGGGCGAAGACCCGACTGTGTATGAACATGATTATTTGTTATATATATTCGACGTAATCCAGTTATTGATGATATATATATGTTTGTTTTATTGGGCGTGGACCCTGAAGCACATGATTGATGAGATGTTTTTTGTTAAGCGAGGAGCTCTGGAGCACATGGGAAATTAATATTTTGTGTTGAGCGAGGAGCTCTGGAGAACATGATTACTTACATTTTTGTTGAGCGAGAATGTATGGAACACATGAAAGTATAATTGGAAGTGTTGGGAATAAGCCCTGCAGCCTTCCGTGTTGATGTTGACCATAAGCTATAGAGCATCGGATCCTTGGCCGTTGTATCCCTAGGTGTATTGTATAAGTACATCCTATCATTATTGTTGAGCGAAGAGCTCTGGAATTACACTAAGTTTCTAAGTCCCTATTTAAGCGTTGAGTAGGGGCTCTAGTAAATGTTAGGGGTTACTGAAAATATTTCAATAATTTCTGAGTGAAAACGATTAGAGAAAAATATTAATCTCATCATAGTTATTTATAAGTGATTCAATGAAATTTTGAATTTTTGTATTCTCAACAAGTACTAAATAACTACCATGTTATATGAGGGAATCCAACATGCAAGGATGTTTAGAGTTTTCTAGCCTAGTAGACCTAACCATCTACCTATTTGACCTTAATAAAGAAGTATCATTAAGCCTAGGGATCATGGTATATGATTCCCAAAGACAAATGTTAACAAATGTTATATTAATATGTATTTTATACATGGTATGTATAAAGAATAAATATAGTAATAATATTAATGATGAAAGAAAGAAAGAAAAGGTCCATCCATTATTATTTATTACTAAAAGATAGTAAATAGTATAATGCCTACAAAAGTCTAAATTAGGAACTAGTTAAAAGTTCGTAAGTTTAAATATTTAAAATTATCCAAATTAATTAAAAAGGGTTAAATACAGAAATCAAGGATTCTTGATTTAACTGTCCCTTTAACTTAAAAGTCTTTCTATAAAGTATCAAGACGAGGAAAGGCTTGGGGTTCTGATCTATCTTGGGGGGAGTCATTATTATTCATGTTTTTCTCTCAAGTAAGTTCTTAAAGAAAAATTTTCTATAAGGAAAAGGAGAACTGATCCACACCTAATACACCATATAGGAAACCCTACCTTAGGAGCTCTAAGCTACTTGCATGTTGTATTCCAACTCGGGGGGATCCAGGTTGAAACTAGGAATGGTTCTGAGTCATGGTTGGGTGGAACGTGGTAGTTCCCAAGTGATTCGGTCATCTAATATAGAGGTCAGATCTGTTTACGAATTGTTAACATTGGTTATTTGAGTGTGTACATTCAGCCCATAAAGGAGCCTCAAATTTACAGGTATGAATGCCTAGACTTCCTATTTATTTTTTCTAGAGTGAGTGCTAGATATTTGAGGTAAATGATTACATTACATTTCCCAACCCTATGTGTTTGGTTCTATCTTTAAATATTCTAGGGTTTACATTTTAAATTATAACCCTAGGCTGTAAGTTATTTTATATGAATAGATCTATCGAGGGTTCATTCATTAGTTTACTTTTGCATTTTTAATTCATGTATAAATTTTTATCAAGGGTTTACACCTTAGTTTCATTCCTGTATTACTTTTACTATTCAAACCATGTTAATTTCAAACTAGGTTTTATTTCAGCTCTACTACCTAGCTATATTCCTTGGCCTATATACTCTACTGATAGATTTCATTTGTCAGCAGAGCTATGCTGCCTTTAAAACCTAAATTTAATTTAGTCTCATCTACTTCTAATCAAAAGAAAACTAACTAAGAATATTATTGGTATATAACCAGTAAAATATTGGAAACTATATATATATACTAACCATTATAAAATAGAATTATAAATCTAGCTATCACCACAATATTAAATATAAGATAAAAATCAGAGAAGACCTTTCAAGGTCTATTTAATTAAATAAACATTAAATAACAGACCATTTTCAATGCAATAAACATTATTAAAAATTAAATAAACTGAATAAGTATCAAGACCATTCATTGGTCTACATTATAGTCCCATATAATATCAACTCACATCCAGCGTATAATAATTAAACAAAGAACATTACAATTTAAACAATTAAAAACATGTAGTTACATTAAGGTCGCATGAACAAATCCTGTAGACAACCATTTCCATTTCACTGACATAAACCACGATGTCTTTGTATAAAAAATCTAAAACAAACATTAATACACAGGAACCAATTTACAAACCTCATCACAATCTTATAACAGTCCAAGTAATTATACAAGAGATGGAAGGAATCAAATCTTGTGGGCACTTAAACCCCAAATCACAACCACTTTTTATTACAAATCATTGTATCAACAACAACCAGGATTGGAATCCTATAGAGTCGTTCTACATTTATTAAGGCCATGCTATACACAAAGTGTATGTGGGATGTAGCATTAAAATAATTCACTACAGAGAGGTCGTGATAACCTCATCCTTCTACAAAAAGGCTGTAAACCAAAACAAAAACCATTACACAGAGGTCATAAGCCCTTTACTAATATATACGTTGTATTTACATAGCCACGCCTTATAAATAAACTACGCAGTAAATTTAAATAACTATCTTGCACTATCAATGAATCCACCGACATCAACGATATCCATCCAGGGTTTGCACCCACGGCTTCCTTGCTTTCCACATTGCACTATGTAAAAACCAAAATGTAAAATCTAAACACTCTACAATTTCATAGTTTCCATGGCAAGCACCTATGCCATCCACGGCATGGCCCCAAGCCATATGCTTTAAAATTTTCTATTTATCATAACTAAGCTAATAATTGAAATGATTCCACAGAGTCCAACCACGAAGGCAAATGCCACAAAAAACCCAATTTTAAATAACAACCATCACAACATAGATTGCGTACCCAAAATATTAAGTGTTAAATCAAGTCTACACAGTCATCCAATGCCTATGGCACCATTGCAAGAAATGGTGCTGCCACTATGTACATTTATAAATAAAAACACCCAAATCACAATTTACACATAGATCTTGTTAAAGGTCTCAAGTTGTGCCTTATAGCTAAATACCCTTTTTACATTACATTCCATTTTAGTTAAATACAGACCCTAAGGACAACAAAAATCCATATCCCAGACCCCAACCTCGACAAGTTAAAACCCAATATTAAGGCCAAGAGGTGGTGAGTATGACTTGAATAACAGCCTTACCATATTGGTAATGCTAGAGTGTGGTCATGCTACGAGCCATACACCTTCTCGCCAAACCTATCGCCTGCAACCACAATTAAACAATGAGAATGAGAATAATGATTAACCATAGTAAGAAACAAACCAATGACATCATGAGGAAAGAGAATAATACCATTCCTTTGATTCCCTAGAGTTCGCCTTCACGCATTGCGCAGGGTCGAGACCAAACCACCAACAAACAGATCAAATGACCAAATTCCATCATGAGCCAAGCCCTAAGCTTGGGCCTCCATGAACTCCAAGGAGCATTAATGGCACTAGCATGGTGTCCATTACCCATGCTAAAACCTACATCTCTATAGTTTGTAAACGATACAAAATTATTTTCCACCTTTCGCATTTGCATAGTGTTAAAACCCCAATGTGTAACGTTTAGACCATGGTATATATTCGCTACCCAAAATTTTAATACAGGGTATAAGGAATTGCATGCACTTTGTACATTAGGTTCTAATCGTTTAAACCTTATCTTATCTCCTGCCTTAGGAAATAAGCTTAGAACCATGGCATATGAATTATGCCATGTTAACCATCGTTTTCATAAAGCCAAGAATTGGTCTTTACTCAAAGCTTTGTAAACCTGCTAAGAAAAATAACAAGATATGTTAATACCCTTAATAAAATAAATATGAAATACATCTATGATAAAATATGAACAATTGATCAGTAATCTCATAATGAATAATAAGCGTCACTTAGATAAGCATTCTAGGTCTTAAAAGGAATAATGGTGGAAATTACCTTGTCACTAAACCGAGACTATAAGAAGTAATAATAACGATGAGTAGGTGCCATTAGCTGTGAGTGTAAGTACACCTGCATAATTTTATTTTGGTCTTTATAGATGATATCCTATTTTATTCCAAGAATAGAGAGGAACACAAAGAACACCTTCGCATAGTACTACAAGTGTTGAGAGAACACTGGCTTTATGCTAAGTTTAGTAAATGTGATTTTTACAAACGACAAATATAGTACTTAGGTCACATTATTCCAAGAGAGGGACAGCTGTGGACCCGTAAAATATTACAGCCACAAAGGATTTGCATACCCCTACCAGCGACACTGACATTAGGTCCTTTTTGGAATTATTCGGATATTATCAGAAGTTCATTGAGAACTTCTCGAGAATCGCTTGCTCCATGACCGATTTACAAAAGAAAGAAAATAAGTTCTTATGGACTACCAAGTAAAAATAAATTTTTCAAAAGCTTAAACAACTTTTGATGACCACATTGATACTACAAATTATGGATCCCGATGGGAATTTCGTTGTTTGCATGGATGCAAGAAAGGAAGGACTTGGAGGAGTCCTCTTGCTGAATGATCACGCAATCTGTTATGAATCACAGAAGTTAAAATAGCATGAGTAGAACTACCCCATGCACAATATTGAGTTAGCACCATCATCCACACTTTGAAGATGTGGAGGCACTACCTCATGGGAAGGAAGTTCCTTCTAAAGACAAACAATACGAGTCTAAAATATTTATTCGATCAACCAGATCTGAATGCAAGTCAAGTTAGGTGGTTGGCTTTCCTTAGTGAGGACCATTTCTAGCTAAAGCACATTAAGGGAAAATGGAACAAGTTTTTTAATGCTTTGAGCCGACAAACTCATATAGTATATGAGGTGAATTTGAGTCAAACCGATGCAGATTTGCATGAGAGGATTAGAACAACCAACAGAGTTGACCCTTTCTATCTAGAAATCCTCAAGAAAGTCCAAGAGGACACGTTTTTTCAAAAACAAAAAGAATACAAGGTAGACGAATCTGGAATGCTATGGTCCAAGTATAGAATGTACGTTCCAGAAGGAGGGGACACTTGGTCCAACATCCTTACAGAATTTCATTAGGAACCCTACTCGGGGCACCCAGGATATCAAAAGATGATATACGACGTCAACATACACTTTTTTTGGCCTAAGTTAAAGGATGACATTGCGATGTTCATTGTGAAATGTCAGGAATGTTAGCTAGTTAAAGATGAGCATTAGCATCCTTTCAGATTGCTGCAGCCATTACCCATTCTGGAATGGAAGTGGGAGGTCATTAGTATATATTTTGTCACCGATCTAATGAAAAGTAAGAAGCAAAACGATTCTATTTTTATAGTAATTGACAAGTTTTTAAAATAAGTACACTTCATTCCTATGATGTCGTCCTACAAGGCAGTGAATATTGCTAATATCTTTTTGAAGGAGATATTTAGATTGCACGCAATGCGCAAGGAAATCATCTCGGACCAAGATGTTAAGTTTACATGTAACTTTTGGAGATATTTATTCTTCGGATTAGAGACACAATTGAACTTTAGCACTACTTATCACCCGCAGAAATATAGGCAAACAGAAAGAGTAAACCAGATTGTTGAGGACATGCTTAGGATGTATGTCATGAACAACCCCACTAAGTGGGAAGACTACCTGCATCTTCCATATTTTGCAAATAACAATGGTTATCAGACTCCTCCAAGATAAGTCCCTTTGAGGTACTCTATGGAAAAAGTGTAGAACATACTTTACTTGGGATATCCCAGTGGATCAACTCATGTTAGGGCTTGATTTATTAATGGACTTGGAACAACTGGTTACCAAGGTCTAGGTGAACCTTACAGCAGCACAAGACCACCATAAAAGTTACGCAGATCAGAAAATAAAAGATACAGACTTTCAAATAGGAGATCATGTCTACATGAAAGTCAAATAAAAATGAAGCTCGTTGAGCTTGGGTAGGTGTGGTAAGTTAGAGCCTATATTTTGTGGACCTTTTGAAATACTGGCCAAGAAAGGGCCAATGGCATATGAGCTAGCATTATCCATGTATGTAAGAGTCCATATTGGTTTCCATGCATCCTTGTTAAATAAATATGTTTATGATACTAAACATGTACTGGATTGGTCCTTATTATAGGTGGAACCTGATGGGGAGTTTTTCCCCAAGCCTATTCATATATTGGAAAAAAGAGAGGTGTAGCTTAGGGAGTGCACCATAGTCCAATTGAAAGTGCAATCAAGGCACTTTGAGGCCAAGGAGGCTACTTGGAAGAATGAAGCCACCATGAGAAAGGCTTACCTCACCGTGTTTCATGATATCATTTTGAGTCCCTAGAACACCATGAATAGTGTTGTTCTAAGCGGGGAGGGATGTAATATCCCGAATTTTGGACCTAACAATTATAGGCATGATCCTATTGATTATGATGTTATGTTGATATTTTATTTTGATACATTGGGTCGAAGACCCCACAGCATATGAATATGATGATTTGTTTTATATATTGGATGCACACCAATTATTGATGATATATATATGGTTTTTTGTTTTGGGCGCAGACCCCAAAGCACATGATCGATGAGATGTTATGTGTTGAGTGAGGAGTTGTATAGCACATGACTACTTTCATTTGTGTTAAGCGAGAAGCTCTAGAATGCATGAAAATATAATTGGTAGTGTTGGGCATAAGCCCTAGAGCCTTCCATGTTGATGTTGAGAATAAGCTATGGAGCATTGGATCCTTGGCCATTGTATCCCTAGGTGTATCGTACAAGTACATCCTATCATTAGTGTTGAGAAAATATCCTTGGAATTGCACGAAGTTTGTAACTCAAATATTGTAAAGGAGCTCATGTTCCCGTAAATTGAACATAGCATCCTCAGATGTAACTTTGTATATGACATTACTATGTATTTGTTTCAGGTACTCTCTCTGTTCCATTGGATTTCTGAGTTCTCCAAAGATGATGATTATAATGTATTTCGGCCATCGTTTCCCTCTGACCTCACACATTAGGGGGGATCTATTATACACATAAATGGCACCTCTCCGTCTGAGTGCCAACTCCCTCATGTTGGCACACAAAAGGACATCTATGGATAGAGGTTTTCCCAAAACACTATAGGTTGGCTTAGTATAAAATACATTTCTCCTCCATCCAGCTGGTTACTTTGCCATTTTGATATGTTTAGTTGTATTCGCGACTCTCTACATGTACAACTCGCGGATCATTCGTGAGTGTCGGTTGCTGCAAGTCGCGAATGGATGTATTCACGGGTTTCTCTTATAGAAACTCATGGATCATTTGCGGGTTGTCCTTATCCATACCCGCGAATATGTCCCTTGACATTTAAAAATAAAAACACATGGTGATTTGAGATTAGTTAAGAATTGTTACCTTAATTACCTTAACTGTCTCAACCTCCTCAACCTTCGAAACTGCCTTATTTCCTCCATATAAATACAGGCCTTGGGGAGGGTGTTGGATATAGACTTGGAGAGCAAAGTCATGCTGGTGGATTTTATACAAAATTCTTTGGAGTAGTCGAACTTAGAATCCTTTGGTTGCAGAGGAGTCCTTTTCTCAAGCGTTGGGTTGTAATCTGAACTCTTTCCATTATTGATAATAAAGAGAATCCTTCTTTTATATGTGTTTCATGTATCTTGGTTTGATAAATGTTTATGTTTATGCATTTTATATATGATTTATCTAACCTGCTTATATATATATGAATCATCTTGTATCTGGAAGATTGACTCTTGACAGGTGAAAGAGGAGAAACCTTGAAGACTTTGGAGGTGAAGTAGAACGGAAGAGGACAAGCAAGGATCAACCTTCGTTAATTGAGTAAGTCTTTCTCATCCTCCTATTTCCTTTACTGCACTTTTGAATTCAATTGTATGCAAGTTGATTGAGTATGTTGGTAACCCCAGACCTATGGTTATTAGGTGTATAATCCTATACAACAGAACTGGAGACTCTGTTGGGGATACCTAGACTGCTATAGGTTGTTTCTGTCACCCCTGACCAGTCCTTGCTTGAAGTCTGTATGTGATCTTACATCCTGGTTCATAATTGCCTCAGCATTTGAAAGTCTTGGGAATTTTTTTTGCTTTTTGAGAAAAATCCTTTAGCTATTCGCGAGTTTCTCTCCTGAACAGTTGCGAATACAAGTTTGCATTCACGGGTTGCTGTACTGGACAGTCGCGGATCATCCATGGGTTGCTCTTATATACAGTCGTGAATTTGCCTGGAAGTAGGGATTTTCTTTAAGTTAAGGTTTGCTTGTTCCTTTCTTTCTGTAATCCCTGTTGGTGAGTTGATTTTCTTTATGAATGTTGTATGGTTGGTTTGAGTGCCTCTATTGATCACACTTTGTGCTTTTTCGAAATCCCTTGAGTCTCTTTTACTTGGATTATTTTATGTTTGCATGCTGAAGTGGTTGGCTTGTTTGGGTTGAAGGTTAAAGTGTCTTTGTTCACATCTATGATCAGGGTCTTAGGCTCTGTTTTTCCAGTCTGTCTTCTAACAGTGGCTAGTTTCCATTTTCCTTTATAAATCTACGGTGATTTTTGTCATTGTGTGCACCCAAGATAGGGTTCCTAGCCTTCCTTTTTGGTTGTCTTTTGTTTCTGTCAGCCTGTTCACTTCGGTTTGTTGCTTTTAGATAGTTTATTTGATTCAAGTTTGCTCAAGTACAAAGCATTGTAGGTGTATGACTCTAGGGAGTTAGAGTCATCCCTGCTGCTTGTTTTTTGTCTTTTTGGTAAGCTTTTATAGCATTAGGGTTTTCTCTTTGTTCTTTCCCCCACCTCCTTTGCTTGGTATGATTTTTGTCTTATGTTTATGATCAGCCTCTGTCAGTGATCCTTGTTTGAGTTTAGAATCTTGTTGGTGTTGTTTTCCTTCTTCTTCTGTGGGTTAACTTCACCGTGCCAAAATAGTTGGCTTGTTTCTTATGCAAGCCTTCCTTCCAAGTAGGGTTTATATTGACTTTAGTTCTTTCTAGAGTTTGTTTGGTGATTGTTTAGAAAAGTTCCTTTTTCTTTGTTCTTCTTATCTGCATACTTTGCTTTGTAGGTAGGTTTTTCTTTTGCATTTATAAAAGAAAATTAAAAAGAACCTATACTTGTTTTTGCTGCTTGCCCGCCTACATCCTTCATTGGCTTGACCTTGTTGGACAAGGTACTGAGCAGCCTTTGTTTGTAGGTTTAGATTGATACTTGGGACTTCTTGACCTTTGTTTATGTCAGTCTTTTTGCTCAATCTCTTCATTCCAAAGTTGTTGGCTTGTTTACTTTTGTAAGCATTCTTTTCAAGAGAGGTTGATATCTAAATTTAGGGAAACCTAGGGTTTGTTTGTGGGGTGTAGAGTAGTTGTCTATTTGCTTTGCTTACAGTACTTGCTTGCATTAGTTGATAGGCTGTTTTTTCTTTTGCATTTATAAAAGAAAAAGAAAAAAACACATGGTTGCTTTATATGCATGTAGATTAGGTTTTTAGTCTATATTGCATGGCATACCATTGTTTTTGAAAAATATAAAAAGAATTTGTTCTTTTGTGGCTTTCAATTTTTCTATCTTGAAAAAGAAAAATAAAGAGAATAGTTTTTGCTTTTTCATTTCATATCTCTTTGCTTAGTCATTTTGTTTCAGCTTTGAGTCAAAACACCACATAAATTTCATGCCATTTACCCTCTGACTAAAAACAACCCTTAAAATAAACGATATAATTTAAAATTTACTAGTAAGTTTTATTTTATAGGGTCATACACCAACTAGCTTAGGCTAGACTTGTGGGATAGGGAGTTTAAACTCCCCACAAGTGTTAAATCTCAGACATAGTTTGCCAATCACTAGGTAAATCCTTGACTTTATCGACTGTATCTGGGAAGCTCCTCTCAAACGGGAGTTAAGCATGAGGCCGCATGGAGGCTTGGACAGAGGAGATAACCCTTTGAATCCTTGTCAAAGCGTAACTCAGGACTTTTACGCATCTGGGGATTCTGTCCTAGATAGAGTTTCGGGCTTAGCTATCCTGCCCATGCGTATGAGTCCGGCTTGCGACTATCCCCCCAGACTATTGGTATATCCAAGGTAGCCTTTAGTGTCTTTGACATCTAGGGTTAATACATAGGTACACCGGAAGGTTATTTCTGGTTGACATTGGATGGGCTTGGAAGGTAATCCTGGTAGACAGTGTGGGAGGGCGGTGGGTGATTCCTCCGCTTGTGCCTAAGAACATCCACAGGGACGCCAAGTAATTGTCTCTCATCTTTCTTCTAGAAAGTATATCTTATACCTGTTTGTCTGTTTGGCTTTAGGAATTTTTTAGTGAGTGCTGTGTGGTTTGTCTGTACTTAGTGTGCCTTTAGGTGTGTGCTTTGTAATTTTGGTTACCTATCAACCTCAGACTTTGTATCCTAGTTTGAAACTATGGCTAACACCCCTTTGAACACCAACCAAGAGATCCCCATGATGGGAACTCCTTGTTCTATTCCTCTCACGGGGAATGTTGGTGTTCCCTTGATGGCCACCCTGAATCTACCTGGATTCACCTTAGGGATACCGGTGTGGTTGTTTTCTACTCCAACTATCCTGAATGCTCCTGATGCTTCTCAAGCAAGCTCCTTATATCAAGGGCATCAAAACACTACTTCCCCTTCACCTGTAGTTGATTCTCCTCCTCCTTCTACCTCATGCGGTGAAAGTGCTGATACTAGTAACCGACAGTATAAAAGGAGTAAAAGAAGGAGGAATAGGAAGAAGGCACATAAGCAAGGGGGCACCCGTTCAACCTCTGCAAGTCAAGTTGAACCTAACCACCCAGCCTCTGTGGTTCATGCTGGGGGCACCTATCCAACCTCTGCAGTTCATGTTGGATCTCAACACTCAACCTCTGCAAGTCAAGTTGATCTTCACCATCTAGCATCTGTTGATCATGATGGTGGGATCCTTCCAACCTTTCTAGGTCATGTCGGATCCAGTCACTCGGCCTCTGTATTTCATGCTGAGGGCACCCGTTCAACCTCTGTTGTTCAAGTTGAACCTCCCCATCTAACCTCTGTAAGTCATGTTGGGTCCATCCACCCAGCCTCTTTGGTTCATGCTGGGGGAACACACTCAACTGCTGCAAAGCATGTTGATCCTAACCATTCAACCTCTGTTGTTCATGTTGGTGGTGCCCATCCAACCTCTACAAGTCATGTTGACACTGTTGAAAAGACTATTCGTTCAAAACACAAGCCCAAGTTTCCTTGTAAGCTTTGTGAGGGAGACCACCTTACTTATAAATGCCCTTCTATTGCGGAGGTGCAAAAAGTTTGGGTTCATGGTCATCCATTTTTTGAACATCCTGAAGCTTTTCAACAACCAACCTCTCTTATTTAGGTTGGACCCAGTCACCCAGCCTCTGTAGTTCATGCTGGGGGAAAAATCTTAGCCTCTGTAGGTCATGCTAAGAGCAAACAATCATCCACTACTAGTCATGTTGACACCGTTAAGAAAACTAGTCATTCGAAGTGCAAACTTAAGTTCCCTTGTATGCTATGTGAGGGAGATCATCTTACTCACCAGTTCCCTGCTATCCTAGAGGTGTGAAGAGTGTGGTGCAAGACTCAATATTCTCCTTCTCCTGAGCAACCTATAGTTTCTCAACAACCTACTTAGCCTTTGGTTGGTCAAGTGGTCGAACCAATCTCAGATTTGGTTGATCCCACTCTTCTTTTGAAGAGTGATCCTGATGTGATTGAACCAATGTCATCTTTGGTCAATCCCAATCTCCCTTCGGAGAGTGACTTTCACGAAGCGGTTGAATCGATTCCATTGTCGATCAATCCCACTCTTCCTTTGGAGAGTGAAGTGTCTACTAGTCACATTTTCTTCACTACCAGTTCAGAACTTATTGAACAAGGGGGCACTAAACTTGTTTCTGATCAACCCCTACCAAGCTCTCGGATTGCTTCCTTTTATTGGGATAGCCTAGTTGAGCCGCGCCTTCCTTCTAATGCACCTTCCCAGATAAAGGTCAAAGTTGAACCATACATGATTGCTCGTTGTATTGTTGATGAAGGAGCCTCAGTTAGTATTTTGTCTGCTCGTGCTTGGCGAGGCATGGGATCTCCCAGCCTTGTGTCAACTGTTAGTCAGTTACTGGAGTTTGATAGAAGAACTTGTATAGACTTGGGAATTCTTGCTCAAACACCTGTTACTTTGGGTGGGAAGACCGTCTTAGTTGACTTCATGGTGATAGAAGACCCCTTGGACTTCAATATGCTCCTTGGACGTGATTATGTCTATGCCATGCAAGCTGTGGTGTCAACATTATTTTGTGTGATGTACTTTAATCATGGAAAAGAAATTGTCACTATCGATCAGTTGGATTTTCTTGATCCATCTCCTGACCCAACTAGAGACTAGGTCTTTCCTTTTTTGGTTCCCAATGTTTCTATAGACACTACTCCGCCACAGGTGAACTATGTGGCCTCTTGTCCTTTATGTTCAATTGCTACTGAGAAGCAGCCTCTGTTTTCATGCTTACCTTCTTGGGACTTGGTCCCCGCAGTTGATCGGGTGAATCATCCTATACAGACTGTAGAGCCTTCTCTCCATTATGTTGATCCGTTTGAAAGTTTAGACATGTGTCCTATCTCAGATGATCTCCTTCCTTTAGATGAAGTCTTCCTAGAGTCTTTGATACAATATGACCTTCTTTTGGATGTTGGTTCAGTTGTGACTAAATATAACCTTGATTTTCCTAGTAAGCCTGACCTTTCTTCTTATGTTGGTCTTGTTGAGTCTTTGGACTCTCTCTTCGAACAGCAAGTCAGTGATCCTGATGAGTTTGATTTTTCTTATGAATTTTTCAACTCCTATGATATTGAGTTTGTTCCTACAGACTCTATCTCCCTTGTTGATTTTTGCTCTCCTTCTGAGGTTGATCTTATGATTATAAACCCTTGAGCCTTGGTTCTATAGAATCTTCTTCGATTGATTCTGCCTTGACTTTACCTTTTATAGAAGATAGAAAAGTCACACATGTTTCTGCCAAAGTGACTCGCATCAGATTGTTTCTTCCGAACATAATTCTGATGTTGTTGTTTCTTGGAGATAGGATTTGTAGTTGGATTCACAACTGTTTATTGGCCTCACCTTGTTGTTCAAGCTGTAATTGCATTTGCATGTGCCCTGCTCGCGCTTATGAGCCTGATGTCGACTTCCACACTTTTAGCTCTTTTTATAATCCCTCATCTTTGTTCTCATTATCGCCCATCCTTGTATCATTTTTCCTTTGCAACTTGAAACCATTTACCTTGAGGAGACGGTCCCTGAGTGTCCTTATCTTGCTCACTTTCCTTGCATTATGCATAGGTTTGTTCCTTGTGCTTGGAACTAGTTTCACCTGTCTATAACACTCGTCTCCTCGCATTTAGAGCATTCTTTCTGCTCTCCTTCGAGCTCGTTAAAAACAGTAAGGAGGCCACGAGTTGACTTTTCTGGACTCATTGAAACTTCACAGGAAAGATATTGAGTTTCTTTAGGCTCAGTTCTAACTCCTCAAAATAGACTTGACTGCCGAGTAAACTTGTCCATTCAGGCTCGTTAAGAATATGTGAATGGGCATCCACATTGGTGGTAGGTTATCTCTTTCTCGGACCATGCGGAATAATACGAGAAAGGATCCCTCTCTTTTCTTTTGAATTGAGAAGAGTATTCTCAGGCATAGGTTTATCTCTTTTCCAGACCTGAGGGACTAAAATTACGGAAAAGGAAACCCTGGTATGAGCTTAGTTTTCTTTTTTTCGTGCTCTAGACCAAAACATGAAAAATATTCTGAGTGTACTTTATGTCTTTGTCATGCTCATTAAACCCTCAAGAACAAAGCATCGATTTTATTGTTGTAAGCCCCATTTCTCATAATCAAATGGATCTTTCCGAGTGATCTTGCCTTCCTTCACACTCGTAAAACTCAGGATATATGCTACTTTTGAAGGAGCGTTGGGTAGGTGGTAATTTAACCTTTTTTGGACCTTCCTGACTAAGTACGAAAAAGGTGCGCCTTTTCTTCTTCGGAAGTTAAGAGAGTTCTTCTTTGGTATGTTTTATACTTTTTCGGCCTCAGGAGACTAAATTGTATGAAAAAGGACCCCCCTAGAGTCTTCTTTGGAGTTTTCAGACTCTCTAAACTATGAAAACATCATCGAGCATGTACTAGTTTGGGCTCATAAAATCCACAAATCAGTGTTTTATCAAGCATTCTTCTTTCTTTTCTTTGAGCTTGCCAAAAATGAATATGGTCTTGAGTTTGCTTTCCTGGACTCGTTAAAATTTAACAGGGAAGGTAAGGAAGAAGTTTTCTCTTGTTTTCAGTAATGGCAGCATGTCATCCTTGAAAATAGCACTCTTTGTTTTCCAATATCCATGTTTCAGTGTTCACTTGTGTTCAGCTATCACTTTGAGTTTCTTACTCCTCCTCTTGTCCGTTATACCTGAGGAATCTGATCATGTCTCCTACATGACAGATAAGTCTAGTTTTTCTCTCTATAAGTTATACGCTACCTTGGGTCATCTCTGTGGTGTGCTCACTATTCAAGTATTCTTCCCAAATGTCTGATTTCTTGCCTGATCCCATCATTGTTATATCTGTTATGTATTTGTGTCTCCCTTCTTTTTCCCAATTCCTAGTCACTCTTGTGATCTGTTGGAGGATCTATTGCCTTCCTTATCACAGCCTGGTTCCGTTTCAGCACTTCCTGATGACAAAGACCTAGAGTTTTGATGATGGTACCTCAGGATTCACTTTCATCCTTGGTGAATTCCTTTGCTTCAGTTGTTGATTATCACCTATTGGTTGACAAACTATTGAATCCTTTCCATGTTCGACTTCAGCTTACCCTTATTCACATGGCTTGGATTGTACTGGTTCTTTGGGATATTTTATGAAGACCTTAGTTCCTCACCTATGGACTAAGTTGCGCAATATTATGTTCTATTCTTCTACACAACTTCCAGATCTTTGAAGACTCATTATTGTATAGTGTGGCTTCGATCCACTTTTGTAATATACGTGGTTTTATACCCGTATTATATGATGTACTCAAATATTGTAAAGGAGCTCATGTTCCCGTAAATTGAACATAGCATCCTCAGATGTAACTTTGTATATGACATTACTATGTATTTGTTCCAGGTACTCTCTCTGTTCCATTGGATTTCTGAGTTCTCCAAAGATGATGATTATAATGTATTTCATCCATCGTTTCCCTCTGACCTCACACATTAGGGGGCATCTGTTATACACCTGAATGGAACCTCTCTGTCTGAGTGCTAACATCCCTCATGTTGGCACACAAAAGGACATCTATGGATAGAGGTTTTCCCAAAACACTATAGGTTGGCTTAGTATAAAATACATTTCTCCTCCATCCAACTGGTTACTTTGCCATTTTGCTATGTTAAGTTGTATTCGTGACTCTCTACATGTACAACTCGCGGATCATTCAAGTGTCGGTTGCTGCAAGTCATGAATGGATGTATTCGCAGGTTTCTCTTATAGCAACTCGCGGATCATTCGCGGGTTGTCTGTCTCCATACCCGTGAATATGTCCCTTGACATTTAAAAATAAAAACACACGATTATTTGAGATTAGTTAAGCATTGTTACCTTAATTACCTTAACTGTCTCAACCTCCTCAACCTTCGAAACTGCCTTATTTCCTCCATATAAATACAGCCCTTGGGGAGGGTGTTGGATATAGACTTGGAGAGCAAAGTCATGCTGGTGGATTTTATACAGAAGTCTTTGGAGCAGTGGAACTCAGAATCCCTTGGTTGCAGAGGAGTCCTTGTCTCAGGCATTGGGTTGTAATCTGAACTCTTAATTCCATTATTGATAATAAAGAGAATCCTTCTTCCATATGTGTTTCATGTATCTTGGTTTGATAAATGTTTATGTTTCTGCATTTTATATATGATTTATCTAACCTGCTTATATATATATGAATCATCTTGTATCTGGAAGATTGACTCTTGACAAGTGAAAGAGGAGAAACCTTGAAGACTTTGGAGGTGAAGTAGAATGGAAGAGGACAAGCAAGGATCGACCTTCGTTAATTGAGTAAGTCTTTCTCATCCTCCTATTTCCTTTACTGCACTTTTGAAGTCAATTGTCTGCAAGTTGATTGAGTATGTTGGTAACCCTAGACCTATGGTTATTAGGTGTATAATCCTGTACAACAGCTATCAACACAATATAAAATCTAAGATAAACATCAGAGAAGATCTTTCAAGGTCTGTATAATTGAATGAACATTAAATAACAAACAATTTCAAATACAATAAAAATTATTAAAATTTAAATAAACAAAGTAAGCATCGAGACCATTCATTCGTTAAATTATAGTTCCATCTAATATCAACTCAGATCCATTGCATAATAATTAAACAAAGAATATTACAATTTAAACAATTTAAACCATGTAATAAAACCATTGCCATTTCTCTTACATAAACCACGATGTCTTTGTATTAAAAACATACAACAAACATTAATACACAGGAACCAATTTACAAACCTCATCACAATCTTATAGCAGTACAAGTAATTATACAAGAGATAGCAGGACTCGAATCCTATGGGGACTTAAGCCCCAAATTGCAACCACCCATTTATTACAACTCCTTGTATCAACAACGACTAGGATTCGAATATTGTAGCGTCATTCTACATTTATCAAGGCCACGCTATACACATATTGTATGTGGGCTGTTACATTAAAATAATTCGCTAGAGAAAGAACGTCAGAACCTCATCCTTCTACACATGGGTTGTAAACAGAAATAAAAACCATTACACAGAGGTTGCCAAACCTTTACTAATATATATGCTGCATTTACATAGCCACGACTTATAAATAAACTACACAACAAATATAAATAACTATCTTGCACTGTCAATGAATCCACCTACAACAACGATAGCCATCCATGTTTTGAACCCACGGCTTCCTTGCTTTCCACATTGCACTATGTGAAAACCAAAATGTAAAATATAAATAGTATACAATTTCATAGATTCCATGGCAAGCACCTATGGCATCCACGACATGGCTCCAAGCCATATGCTTTCAATGTTTTTATTTCTCATAACTAAGCTAATAATGGAAACGAGTCTACACAGTCCAACCATGAAGGAAAATGCCACACAAAACCCATGTTTAAATAACAACCAGCACAACATAGATTGCATATCCAAAATATTAAGTCTTAAATCAAGTCTACAAAATTATCCAATGGTCATGGCACCATTTAAAGCAATGGTGGTTCAACTGTGTACATTTATAAATCAAAACCTTGAAATCACAATTTACACATAGATCCTATGAAAGGTCTCAGGATTCTCCTTACGGCTAAAAACCGTCTTTACATTACATTCCATTTCAATTAAATACAGACCCAAAGGAAAACGAAACTTTATAGCCCAAACCCCAACCTCGACAAGTTAAAACCCAGGCTTAAGGAAAGAGGTGGTGAGTACAACTTGAATAGCAGGCTTACCGTATTGGTAATTCTTGACTCTTGCTCATAGTCATGCTATTAGCCATGCATCTTCTTTCCAAACCTGTCTCCTACAACCACACGAAAACAATGAGAATGAGAAGTATGATTACCCATAGTAAGAAACCAACTAATGACAGTGAGAACAAGCTGAATTATACCATACCTTTGATACCCTAGAGGTTTCTTTCACCCACTGCGTAGGGTCGATACCAAACCACCAACAAAAATAGAAAATGACCAAAGTCCATCGTGATCCAATCCCTAAGCTTGGGCGTCCAAGAACTCCAATGCGCATTAATGGCACCATCTTGGTGTCCATTACCCATGCTAAAACCCACATCTCTATACTTTGTAAACGACACAAAATCATTTCCCACCTTTCTCATTTGCATAGTGTTAAAACCCCAATCTATAACGTTTAGACCATGGTATATATTCGCTACCCCAAAGCTTAATACATGGTATAAGGCATTGTATGCACTCTGTACATTAGGTGCTAAGCCTTTGAACCTTAGCTTATCTCCCTCCTTAGGCAATAATATTAGAACCATGGCATATGAATTATGTCATGGTAACTATTGTTTTCATAAAGCCAAGAATTGGTCTTTAATCAAAGGTTTGTAAACCTGCCAAGAGAAATAACAAGATATGTTAATACCCTTAATAAAATAAATTTGAAATACATCTAGGCTAAAATAAAAACAATTGATCATTAAGATCATAATGAATAATAAGTGTCACTTAGATAAGCACTCTAGGTCTTAAATGGAATAATCATGGAAATTATCCTATCACTAAACCGAATCTATAAGAAGTAATAGTAACAATCAGTAGGTGTCACTAGCTGCGAGTGTAAGTACACCTACATGTAGAAAAGTTAAGAGTGCCTTAGTTCAAACTAAACTAATTAACCCCGCTAGACAAGTAGAAACTTTACGTCTCAGTCGGTCACATGGGAAAACTAGTCCCGCCACTCCACCCACTTTAGTTCCAAAAAGAAAGTTAAGTTAGAAGCATGTAAATAATAAGTAAGACCATGCATAAATGAATGAGGTATATAATAAAGCAATTACTGATACACAACGATGTAAACACATGAGAATAGCTTAGTAATCAGATTTATGACATCATAATGTAAAATACAGTAACAAACATAACTAAAAGAAAGTAGTAAAATGTGAAAACATCTTACAATAAATAAGTGGTATATTTAGTGTACGTTATATTCCGCAAGTCCAATAATGTCCATGCCTACGTAGTTTATACTATCCTAATGAAAAAAAAAATTCAAGTTTTGGGGACATTACAAGTGGTATCAAAGCCTAGTTTCAATACTAAGAGACCTATGGGTGCACCAAGAGTTCACCGAAAAGAAAATAAAGTATGTTATTAAAATTATTGTTCCTAACAGAAATTTTTCCTATTATTAAAATTTTTCGAAATTTCAGGAATTTTTACAGAACAAGTTCAAATTATGAATGTTGAGGAAGATAACAACTGGCAAGGAGAGATGAACGCCCCCACCCTGGAAGCAGATCTAGTGGTGGAATTAAATTATGATATTTTGAAGACCATACACAGTCTTCAAGAAGAATTGCAAAGTTTCAGATAAGATAGTGTGAATGAAAGAAAGGAACAACAAGCTATTAATGAAGTGTTACTGAGAAATATGACGGGATGAATCCCGTAGGGAAAGCCTACTCAATCCACAAATAGATCCAAAAGAGAAACTTACCATAAACAGGCCAGTATCCCAAGAGAAGAAGAAAAAGAGGAACGTACCCCGGAAGCACCGAAATGAGATCATCATAGTCCTTCCAGTGATTTCTCTCTTTCTCCTCGCAGAAAGCAACAAAGAAGTGACGAAAATCTTCAGGAGGAATTTAGAAAAATAAGAGCCCTGACCTATGAAGGTGAAGTAAACACTGGGGAGAAAGATGAAGAGTGACTATTGGTTATGAGCAAATATTTCCAAGTTCATAACTACTCAAGTGAGATGAAGGCTCGGATTTCCATCTATAATTGGAATGGAAACGCAGTGAGATGGTGGAGAGATTTGAAACACACCAAGAAATATGAGCTAAGAGAAATACGCTGGGATAACTTCTAAAAAATATTCTAAGAGAAATATATGTTGGAAAGCTTCTTCGACAGTGTTATCTCCCAAAATAAATTTATTTTGATAGTATGAAGAATTCGAGTCATGTAATGAATGATCTGAGGATGACTAACAAATTAAAGGTCTTTGTTTTTGCTATGGTTGAAAAATTTGGAAGTTATAGATTTCGGTGGCTTAGGCGGGGTTCTTAATAGCTCATTAGCCACCGAAAGGATTTGTTTCGGCAGCTAACAATTTAACACAGGATAAAGGTAAACCACCGAAAGTGGGTTCGAGCGAGTAAATGGTGAAAAGACTTTCGGTGGCTTAGGCGAGACTTCAAACGACTCATTAGCCACCGAAAGGTGATGCTTTTGGCAACTTAGAAAACAATTCAAAACATGCTTAAACCTCTAAAAGTAGGCAAAAGGGCATTGGGGAAAAAGTGCTTTCAATGGCTTAAGCGAAAGCTCTGAGGTTTCATTAGCCACTGAAATGACAGGTTTTTGGCGGTTAAAAGGAATATTCAGCGAGGCCACTATCCACCGAAAGTTGGGTTTCACCACGACGCTAGGAAAATGGTTTCAGTGGCTTAGGCGAAAGGGATATCATTTCATTAGCCACCAAAAGCCATCATTTTGGCGGCTAGCAGACAAACTCCCGAAGGCTGTTAACCACCAAAAAGGTAAAATGTGGAAATGGTTAGAAAGCGGTCAAATCAAACCCCGTCAGCAAGATAAACGATCAGTAAAGGGCGTGATAAACCACCGAAAGGACATAAGTCTGCATAACTGTGTGTGGAAATAATTGAAGGAGGTCATTAGAAAACTGATAAAGGACTGATAGGATCTGAAACCTTCATTTTTCTTCCACCTGTCCAAAAGAACAGTAGAAAAAATCACCTGGTATCTAGTGTTGGGCACATGGGCAGACCCGGGTTAACGCTTTATACGTCGCACCAACAAAAGACCCACTGTGTTGGCCCTTTCGGCAACAACCTGCGCGCAGGTTGCAGTCTCACCCGAAACAGCAATGGGGGGCCGCAGAATCAGGTTTCTGCATGCAGAGAGGGGTATTACTGTACCTTAGCCTTTCTAAATAATTACTAATCAAATTCTTGTTAACTTATCATTCATTCACATATAACTTCCCAGCATAATAAACAAACCAAACTTGCATAACCCACTACCGGGAATTCACAACGAAGCTTAGTATTAACAGAGATCTTATATTATCAGATATATTCAGTTTAATGCATGAAGATGACAGAAAAAGGAATAACACAACAAAACCCCAACACCAAATATAACGTGGTTCACCCCCAGTGTAGGGGCTACGTCCACAAACTGCGTTTTATTCCTCTTTCCTCAAAACCACAGTTTATCTGCGCACTCAGCTGCAGATTCCTTCAGCTTTTGACAGCCGTGCACACAGCTGCAGATCTTTCTTACTTTCTTACAAAAACCCTCTACGCACACAGCTGCAGAGGTCGTCGACGCACACAGCTGGGACTTGTCCTTTCCTTGCCAAAAACCAAGCTTACTTCACCTTATCTTTCTTACATCAAAAAGCCTAACCTATCCATTTTCCATAAGCGCTTATTTATACTGCGCAGCTTTACAAAAACCATGGTCTTAAACCATGGGCATCCACAAAACCCTAAACCCTGGATTTAAACCATGGGCTTATTACAAAAAGAGAGGGTTTTGACTTACCGTGACACCCCTAAGACTATTTTCACCCAAAGCTCCGCTTATAAATTAGCCGCGGAGTTACCCCCTATGGGGTATGCGCCCCAACAGGCCCCTAAGACTCACTAGTGGCCCGTCCCGGGACACTCGGCGTCTTCTCTGGTGGCCGAATCTTCTGCGCGAGGGTCTAGAAACGACTGGTGAGATTATGCAGTATTTCATCAGTGGCTTGCTCCTTTTCCACCATCTCCTGTAATACTGAAGAAGAGTCTGTATCAGCCTTTTCTTGTGCAAAATTGTCATATGTCTTCAAAATTTTGAGCTGGCTTTCCGCAGCATTGGTCAACTCTAAGGCTTCATCTACCAGGGGCTGTAGCGCACTTTCCAACATTGTCACCTTCGTCCTGCAGGACTCGATCTCCTGCTGAAGTTCCTTGCTGCGTTTTACTCTAGCCATCTTCTGCATAGGTGGCAGCGTCTTGATCTCTATTCAGACTGCATCGAGCTCGTCCTGGCGCATCTTGATGGTTTCCTGAATTTTCCCTACATCGGGATGATCCTGTAAATTTTCCCAGGCTTCTATGCTGTCTTCCAGTAGTTTTGCGACACTAACCATGTTGTCTGATATTTTTGTTGCTGAAGCCTTGATATCCTGCTGGCGCTGTTCTCGAACCTCTGGAGGAGTCTCGGGAGGAATGCGTAGTTGTAGTTCTGCAATCTGTTGCTGATATTCTATCTTCATCTGTTCCAATTCACTGTGGGACTGCTGGGCATAGTTTTTCATCTTAGCAATCTTCTGCTTTGGTTCCTCTGTTTCCTGTATGTTGGAGCCAGACAGACTCCGACATGCCTCATCCAACGCTTGCAGTAGCGTAGTTGTTGTCTGCTCAGCCTCTTTCTTCTGTTGCTCGAGCTCTTGTAGGCGCGCAGCGGAAGTTTTGTTCTGCTTGATGGATTCCTCCAGTTGGACCTGTGACTCTTGAGCTCGGGTATGGATATCCTTTGTAATCGCGAGCTGTCGGAGGTGCAACTCTGACATAGGTATCTTTGTATAATCAATCTCTGCACTTATATTTGTCGGGGGTCGAGGATCGATGGCAGGCTGCATCATAGTTGCACTGGAAACCTGTCCCTGGGGGTCCCTAAGTGGCCATTGCATACCGTCCTGCTGTGGGGGTGCCATAGTGCTGCTTGCCACAGTACTGGGTGCTGGGTTTTCAATTAGCTCTTTTAACTCTGATACCCTGGTTGTGAGACTTGCGAGGCTGGCAAGATGTAGCTCCGCGAATTTGGACCATTTTTTAGTAAGCACCAACGTAGATTGTTCAAGAGCATACTCTAGTGTACTCATTGTGACAGAGGCTTCCTCCTCGATATCTTTATCCTTGGATGCCTTTACCTTTTTGTGAGACTGCGGCTTGGTTACCTCGGCTACTTCGGGCGACTTGCGCTTCGCCGGTGGGGTAGGATCTGGTATGGTCTTGACCGACTCCTCATCCTGTTCATCCGGCTCATCCTGTTCACTATCACCATCCTGGTCATTATCATTTATCTGGGAAGCACTTGGGTCTTCGCTATCGTCCAACGGGCTTTGCTGCTGCGCCTGACTAGTACCTGCGCCAATATTGATAGCTGGAGGAACCGAAATAGAAGGTTTTTTTCCTAAATCTTTCAGCCATTCAGCCGGCCATTGCTGAACGATCCGCTGGATATCTAGTTCAGTGAATACATATGGTAATTTGAAACATTGCCGTTGAGGGTCTGCACGAGCTTGAAGGAAAACATGATGCATGTCGGCGCTAAAGTGCGCAATCCCCTCGTACTGAGAGAACACCTCATTGGTAAGGCGAGGTGTCCGCAATATCTCATAGTGAAGGCTCATAGCATAGAATACGAACATAGTGTTCGTCATCTGTTGAGTTTCCTTATCTGCGGATACCCAAAGGGAGGCGTAGCTTGTTTCCCCCGGTGTGCCGGGGTTTACTTCGACAAACTGAGCTTCAGTGGGTTCCTTCCATCCAACTAACGCAATAAGGATTATAAGCCATGAATAAT
>LPNX010900691.1:218912-230275 GCA_001517045.1 Pseudotsuga menziesii
TACGCACACAGCTGCAGATCTTCTTACTTTCTTACAAAAACCCTCTGCGCACACAGCTGCAGAGGTCGTCCACTCACACAGCTGGGACTTGTCCTTTCCTTGTCAAAAACCAACCTTACTTCACCTTATCTTTCTTACATCAAAAAGCCTAACCTATCCATTTTCCATAAGCGCTTATTTATACTGCGCAGCTTTACAAAAACCATGGTCTTAAACCATGGGCACCCACAAAACCCTAAACCCTGGATTTAAACCATGGGCTTATTACAAAAAGAGAGGGTTTTGACTTACCCTGACACCCCTAAGACTATTTTGACCCAAAGCTCCGCTTATAAATTAGCCGTGGAGTTACCCCCTATGGGGTATGCGCCCCAACATCTAGGTTGATTTGAAATATGATTGATGGGTAAGGGTTATCGAGAATATGAACTGCAACCATCACCTTATGACCTCATCATCCATCATGAAATCAAAATCCCTCATAATCAGTGCCAAAACTTCAGTACATTTCACCATCAACCTTAGCATTTCTCTCCACCAGAAAACCATCTCTGAGAAGCACCCTTCTAACACACTGTCATATAGAACTTAAAATTATTTTTGCAAGTACCCAAGAGTGGCATTCATCAAGATGAAGAAGTGAGGACCTTCTCTTAGGAAAGAGTTCGGAGATATCAGCTATTTGGAAGCACATCCAGAGATCTGTAAACTTTTCCAGGATGCTGGCTGCTATAGGTTTTGTGAGAAGATACAAGGTTCACATCAGCAGGTGGCTGAGGAATTTGCTCTCTCATTTGATGTCTCTAAGGAAGTCATAGGCAAAGAGGAATTCCACATAGATGAAACCCTAATCACTGAAGTGACTGAACTCCCTGGCACAAGAGAAAAATGGTTCAAAACCACCATACCAAAAGATGTAAAGTTTAGTTCTTACCTAAAGCCTGAGCATAGAGGAGTGGTGTGGAAGAAGAGTGTGCCATCCTCTTGGTTAGAAGATAGGTGGAAGCAACTACTGAAGGCCATTGTGGTCTACATAACATGTGAAGGAATATATAACAGATACATGATCTACCATTTTAAGTTACTGAAGCACTTCATAGGTAAAAGCCCATTAAATATCCCCTTTTACTTACACAGGAGTTTAGGAAAAATGGCACACCAGGTGAAGGCTTAGCCAACCAAGATTGCTGGTAGACTATCTCACCATGGCCTTATCCAACTGTTGATCCAAGAGTTTCTAAAAATGAGGAATATGGCATGGCCTTATTTCTTGTTTTGGAATGGATTTGAAACAGGCCTTCACCGAGAGGAATAGGGGAAATCTCCTACTAAAAAATCCAGCACAGTAAGAAGTGGAAAAAGGAAAAGAAGGGCCATATCCACAGTAGCAGTAGAACAGGCTCCTTCCTCTTCCAAAGCCAAGAAGGTCAAAATAAACTTGGACTTTAGTGAAAAGGGCTAGGAAGTTGCAGCACACAGTGAGAACATTTTAAACCTACCCTACTCAGACTCAGATGAGGAACCAAAAGAAGGTGCAAACCTATATTTGTAGATTGTAGCAATGACTGAAGAACTACCATCCCCTACACCAAAAGAGCAAGAGGAACCAACAGAGAAGGTTTCCTCCAGTAAGCCCAAGACTCAAAGGATAAATCAATTGTTGAAGCAAGTGTATGAGTTGGAGATTTTGGAAAGGGAAATAAAGAAAAATAATGTTGCATTAACTAGTAGAAACAAGCTGCTACATAAGTCTTAACTAGAGCAGAGAGAAAGATATATTTTCTTAAAGAGAGGGAATACAAGGTACCTACAAGACAATACTATTGTACAGGATGATTAGGCTCCAAAGAATGTAGCTGAAGGAGTCCAAGGCAAACCCTAGCATCCACCCCACGTTGGAAACCCTAGCTAAAGCTATAGTTATCCTTCAACCTCTAGAAACAAGATAGGCTACTGTAAACCCTCCTAGCATAGAGCCCACTGAAGAAGAAAGCTGAGCAGACAGACTTAAAAGAACATTTTTGAAAAAAACCTAAGAATTTTTGGAAAACAGGGCTTTTGGTGGCTTAGGCAGACGCTGAGGCAATTCATTAGCCACCGAAATCCCTGCTTTCGGCAGCTAATGGTTCTGATGTTCTATCCTGTTAACCATCGAAAGAGAACAGAGGCATAAAATTAAATTTTGACACATAGGAACAGTTTTGGGCGAATATGGATGGCTCAGGGACAAAGTATGAAGATGAAAGACATAGAATAAAGCATGAGGAAAGGTCTGTTTCAGTTTTACTATGACATAATAGTGGGAAAGGTCACCAACACCTAGTTTTCAAAGGAAAATAGTGACTTAACCAACAGAGGGCTAGTGGCAGTGATTTCTAGCAGTTACCTTAGTTATCTGAAGGTTTTGTAATGTCCCCAACCCTTCGACCAGCAAAGAGGATGCTACCAAACAAACAAAAACCTCCAAGAAAATAGCCCCATGAAGATGAACTCACATATAATGATGATATAAAATGATTAGAACATAAAACATGCTAAGATGCATAAAACATATAAGGATGCATAGTTACTCAACATACAGCGGAAGCAAACATATACATTCCATCATCAACATGTTCATCATTATGATTCATTAGAAATTAGACAGTAAATGTAGATGTAGAAGCAAAATGGACAAGAATACTCATCTTATAAAGAAGTCGTCCCGCAACCAGCTACGTCGCTGCAACGTTCCACCGAACCATAGGCCCGCGTGCTCTTTAATCTCTCAGCAATGCTTCCACCCTCGAGACAAGCATGATTCCCCAAGGAATAAGGAACTAGCAGGCTTACACATAGCCAAGGATAACAACACCACAAGGATACATAGTTCATCCAAGCCAACATAGTTGGGGTTATCAGGCCATCCAGGAGCTGGGAAAGGATAAATGCTAAGATGGTGAGCTCTTTAAAGAGCTAAGGATACCTACACCAAAACTAGCCTAACTTCTAGGACACCCACGCACACCCAACAGAAGGAAATCAGTCCTTTCTCTACTATGCAGTCCCTTAGGTCCAAACCTCCCTTCCAATGCTATTCAGGGGTTGTGGAGAAGAATGCTAGCCCTCTAGCTCATGTGGATTTTGCGATCCCATGACAGTTCATGCTCGTGGTTGCTTTAAATTTTAAGGAGTCTGAAAGCAAATAAGAAGACTCTGTATTGATGGAACGTCACTATCATGTGGATTTTGCGAGCCCACGACAGTTCATGCTCGTGGTTGCTTTCAATTTTAAGGAGTCTGAAAGCAAATAAGAAGACTCTGTATTTGGAAAGGTCAGGCAAGGAGGAAGTGTTCAATTAGGGGACATTTATGATGATCAGAACTGATGGCGGGGGGGAACACTGGTGGATCTCCTTGCAGGGTGGATGGATGGTGGCAAAATAACGAGACCTTTGCAGTATGACAGGAGTGAATGGCTCATGTAAAAAGTGTGGAACGATCAGACTGCAGCCGATGGGGCGCGCTAATCAAGGTAGCAAAATGCCAGGACACAATGTTATGATTGTACCTAGGGGAGAGCGAGAAAGTATCTCAAGCATCATCATGAGCTCGGAACGGTGATTTCGGCGATATAAAAGTACTAAAAATGGAGGGCGGATAAAGTGGCACGCAAACCGAGACGACTATTGATGTCTAAAAAAATGGGCAAAAAATGATGTAGTCAAAAAGATGCAACGAGGTGACCGTTAGGATGAGCTAGTCGTGCTGGTTCCAATGGTGGAAACGGTTCGGAAAACGGATTCCGGATGGGTTCAGAATGGCCAAAACAAGAACGAAGTCGACTGACTACAAATAGTGAGTGGGCCCCATGTGACACGTCATTTGTACTATTCGAGATTGATTGGCGATCGGAGTGAACTAGAGCTTACGTGTGATTTCTGGACGATCTGACTGGCAGATTCGAGATTCAGGAGAGTCAGGTATTCTGTTAAACCGACACTTGTTTTGATTTTTTGGGTTGGGGGGTTGGTGGGGCCCAGGGGGCTCTGTTGTACGGTCGAGAGGTGTGGACCGCGGGTTCAGTGATCGAAATCGCGGTCTCCGACCATGGGTTTGACTTGGACAGCTGTGGTCAGAGGTCGCAACTGTCGGGCTTGACAGCTGCGGTCTGGACCGCGACTGTCAGGCTTGACAGCCGCGGTCTGGACCGCGACTGTCGGGCTTGACAGCCGCGGTGTGGACCGCGAATGTCGGAATGGACAGCCGCGGTGTGGACCGCGACTGTTGGGCTTTACAGCCGCGGTCTGGACCACGACTGTCGGGCTTGACAGCCGCGGTCTGGCCCGCGACTGTCGGGCTTGACAGCCGCGGTCTGGACCGCGGCTGTTCTGGGTTATGGATGGGTGGGGCAGGTCTGTTATTTGGTCATGAGCCTAATGAGACTTCTTTGTTTGATTTGCAGGATGCCACGGGTGATGTGGCGGGAGAGGGAGATGCCCGAGGATCTAGTGACTGCCATTAGAGAGGACCGTCGGGTGCGGTCTATGTTGGCGCTCTTCGGACTACTAAAGTTCGCGGAGATTACGATGATACGGTCAGCAGGTTTACTGCTGAACCGCTTGATTGATTTCTGGGAGCCCGAGACACAGGAGTTTCAAGTACAGGGAGAGAGGGTGGACCTCACCCTGGTCGATGTGTATTTCATGACGGGGTTACCTTGCCTAGGGCGGGTAACGGATACACAGCCGCGGGTCTCTGCGGATCTCGACATAGATGACTTGGCAGCGCGATTTTGCAAGGCAGACGCGAGGGTGCATAGGAATGCACTCCGGATTCAGGATTTGCGGGAGTCAGCTGTACAGGCGATGGCAGCTTGTGTCGTACGGATCTTGGGATCCCAGTCACCTGAGAAGGTGTCGGGGGGTCAGATGCAGATTGTTGAGCGAGTGCTGGCTGGGACGTACTATGTGTGGGGCCAGATGTTCCTGACCTGCATGCAGCGACAGTTGACCGCAGCGAAGGAAGCTGGCAAGGGATTCTGTTTTGGTTCGTTTCTAGTGGCCTTCTTCATGGAGAGGGTCCCTACCCTGCGGCTGCGGGTGTCGGTCAGAGAGGGAGGCCTGAGGGAGCCCCGGATGATCCGGTGGGGAGAGATGATGCGTCGCCGGGGCGGCGGGGACGTGGGGCAGTATTTCACTCAGGAGCTGTATATGCAGTGGCTGCAGTTACCTCTGGCGTTGGAGGACTATCCCTACAGAGGCATGGACTACACAGGGGATCCGGATGTGCCACGGCCACCTGGACAGGCATGGGGTCCAGACGGTATGTATGATTTTAATTGTTCTGTCTAGTTTTTTATGTTATATATGATATATATGGTGACTGACAACTAGGTGTTTGCAGATGTGGGTCTGAGGCCGCCGTGAGATCATGTGCCCCGTAGAGGGGTTGTGGCGGTTCCGGCTTTGCTCGGGCGAGGTCCTGTGCATCGGTGAGACGCGGATGGGGCGCTAGAGTCTGTACAGGTGCTGTTGGAGCGGTTGTTGATGGGAGTGAGCGAGGCGGGGTGGGAGGACCTTCCTTGAGATATGATTCGGGATTGTAGGCAGGTGCCTCGGGATTTCAGAGGGATAGCGTTCCGGGTGGCTCTCTTGGCGGAGAGGGCACGAGCACGGGTACCGAGGCCCAGGCGAGCGGAGGACTCGTCAGAGGAGGAGCAGGAGGAGGAGTCAGAGGCTGCTGACACGGAGAGTGATCCGGGGTATGATTCCCACTAGGGAGAGCAGGGGGCTCTCCCTGATTTTTTGTAGTTGCGGCTTGTATTTTATGAGTTTTGAGGGATGTACATACATATTTTTTGTATAGCTGAGTACTGAGGTACTCAGAACATGTATAGTTCTGAACATGTATTTTTTGACCTGTATATATATATATGCACGTGGATGCACATGGATGCCCCGATGGATGAAAATGTCATTTTTATGGTTTTATGGTTTATGTATGCAAATGTTGATGCCATGCAGTCTTTTTGGTTTTTTGTATATTTGGATGATATGCTATGGGGTAATGATGCATGATGGAGGTGTTACATAGTGTGATTGATATGCCAGTCTAGGACATTGTTCGCCATTTGATCTGCGACACTATTGTAAGCTCTTGGGACATGTGTGAAGGTGATGGATTCAAACTGTCGGCTAAGTTGTTTTGTACGCAGGAATTTTCTAAATAGGCAGGGATCACGCACCTGGTAGCAGTTGTTGAGCTGGGAGACAAGTAGCCGGGAGTCCAAGAACACATGAAGGTGACGTATGCCCATATGGAGGGCAGCAGTTAGGAGACCGATCACAGCATCATACTCCACCTGGTTATTGGTAGCAGCGCCGATACATATTCCGTCAAGGTAGATGCGTTCGTTGGAAGGGGAGTATAAGACCCATGCTGCAGAAGCTAGGTTGAGAGACCAGCGGCTGGCACCATCAGCGAAGCCGATGTAACAAGGTGGAAGAGGATCCATCTATGGGCATGCAAAAATGCGATGAATGTGAGATTGTGGTCAAAAACGGTGAAAAACAAAAAGAGAGAAAACTGTGCAAATGCGGACCGATGAGGTCGCGGTTTCGGTTATGGGTAGAAACGTTTAAGATACAACCCATTCCAGGGGTTGGAGAAGGGTCGGCCTTCAAATTCTACTAAAATGTATGCCTCCTTGCCGAGGCAAGTTCGCACAATGTAAGGGCCTTGCCACATGGACTCGAATTTTCCTTTACCTTTTTTGTCGTTGGCTTGATCATAGGCGAGGACGAGGTCTCCTTCGTGGAAAGTTCGAGGGTGAACATGTTTGTCATAATGGGATTTGGAGCGTGTTTTGGCAGCTTCGATATTCTGGAGAGTAGCACGACGATCTTCATCAGCTTGTTCGAGGGATAGCAGACGTTGTTCAAGGGGGGAGGTATCGGGGAGAAGCTCAACAGCGATGTGTAAGGCAGGTATCTGACACTCAATGGGGAGGACAGACTCTACACCGTGAACTAAATGAAATGGGGTAAAACCAGTGGCGGTCTTGGTGGATGTACGGTAAGCCCATAAAGCAGGAAATGGCATATGGTGCCAATTGGACTTATGCCGATCAATTGTGCGTTGGAGTATGGTTTTCAAGATTTTGTTAACTGCTTCTACTTGGCCGTTCCCTTGGGGGTAGTAAGCCGAGGAAAATTTGTGTTCGAACTTGAGGAGGGTGGACAACTCGTGCCACACACAATCTTCAAAATGTGATCCATGGTCAGATACCAACTGTTTAGGGACTCCGAATCTAGTGATGACATGGTTGAAGAAGAAACGGGCAGCTGTGTCAGCCTTACAATTGAAGGTGGGCATGGCTTCCGCCCATTTGGTGAAATAATCGACGGCGACAATGATGTATTTATGGCCATTTGCGGATGTGGGTCTACACTCCATGAATTCAATCGCCCACTTACAAAAGGGACCAACAGTGACTACTGGGTGTAACAGAGCAGGTGGCGTCCGAGCTTTGGGGGCGAAAAGTTGGTAGTTATGGCAATGCTTGACCGCATTGATGCAGTCGGTGAAGAGTGTGGGCCAGAAATATCCGGCGCGGACGACCTTTTGGGCAGTGGCCATCCTTGAGAAATGGCTGCCGCAGGCACCGCTATGACAATCATTAAGGACTTGTTCAGCTTCCTCATGTGTAAGGCAACGACGAAGAATTGTGTCGATTCCTCGCCGGTAAAGGACATCTCCAATGAGGAGGTAGCGAGAGGCATGGTGACGGATACGACGACGTCCGTTCTGAGTGACTGTGGGTTGAAAATTCTGCGTGCGTAGGTATAGCAAGATATTGCTGTACCACGGGTCATCGGATGAGATGGTAAATAAGTGATTGTCGGGTAACTCTTCGGAGATAGGTGGGGCTGGGATAAAGGAAGGGAGATCCGTCATGAGTTGGGCAAGCGCAAGGGCTTTGGTGCTCTTGGGTGTTCGGAAAGTAAGGTCATATTCTTGGAGGATAATGACCCATTTGGCCACACGACCTTGCAGGAGCCGCCGGTTTAAGAGATAGACCATGGGGTTAGAGTCGGCGACGACTGTGGTATGACTAAGTAAAATGTAGTGTCGCAACTTTTGGACGGAAAATACCACTGCTAGGGCTAGTCTCTCCTCATGTGGATAACGTAGGGGTGGGCCAGACAAGGTATGGCTAACATAGTAAATGACATGTTCTTGTCGTGAGGCGTCTTCTTGGACCAAGACTCCTGACACAGCATACTCGGATGCCGAGATGTAGAGGATGAAATCTTGAGAGAAATCCGGAGGGGAGATCAAGGGGGCTTGTGTGAGAGATTTCTTGAGGGCATTAAATGCAGCTTCTGCTTGCTCATCCCAGACAAAGGGTACTCGGGTACGGAGTAGGCGCAAGAAACCATGAACAGTTGTGGCGTAATCGGGAATGAAACGTCGAAGGAAATTAGATCGCCCTTGCAGACTTTGGAGCTGCTTGAGTGTTCGGGGAGAGGGAAGGTCTAAGATGGCTTGGACTTTCAGTGGATCAACAGTAATTCCTTTGTGGGAGACAATGAACCCCAACAATCGGCCTGTCGAAACGTAAAAAACACACTTGTGTGGGTTCAAGCGGATCTGATATTTGCGACAATGCAGAAAAACTTGCCGAAGGTCGTTTAGATGGTCTGATCGTTTTCGGGAACGAGCGGTAAGGTCATCTAGGTATATGAGCAGGATGTGGACCAAATCATGAAAACAATAGGTCATGGCCCGTTGAAATGTTGCGCCAGCATTTTTGAGACCGAAAGGCATAACACGATAGGAAAAAGTGCCCCATGGGGTAGTAAAAGCGGTCTTGTATTGGTCTTCCTTACGGATTTGTATCTGATTATATCCAGAAAAACCGTCCATGAAGGAGAGGACTTCATGCCCCGCACACGCATCGATGAGCTGGTCAATGAATGGCGTAGGGAAATTGTCTTTGGGACAGGCGCGATTTAAATCTCGGAAGTCAGTGCATACTCTAAGGGTGCCTTGTTTCTTGTTGACAGGGACAGGGTTTGAAACCCATGTGGTATAAGCAATAGGATAAATGAATCCTGCTGTGCGAAGTTTCTCGATCTCTGTTTTGACAGCTAGGAGTTTGGAGGGGTGTATGGGACGCTATTTCTGACGAACGGGGGTTATATCAGGCCATGTGTCGATGTGGTGTTCTATAATGGCAGGGTCAAGGCCAGGCATTTCAGTATAGGACCAGGCAAAGACATCACGGAATTCTTTGAAGAGTGCTTTGTACTCGTCAACCTCCTGCTCAGTGCAATATTCTCCTAAAGCGATGAGTTCGGGGGTGCCCCCGGGGGTAGTAAGGTCGACTTGGATAACAGGTGAGATATTGGCCATGTTACCCTCTTCGAAGGCGTCAGGAGCAGGGATAGGGTCCTTGAACCAGTCGACCTTCGGAGGAAGGAAGTCTTTGGATTCCACTGCAAATTGAGGAGCAGTGCTGGAAGATGGTTCATCTGGGAGAAAGTATGAACGATGATGCATGTCATCCCAGGGATAATCTGGGGCGGTGAGAGCCTCAAGAAATTCTTCATCACTATAGAATGTTCGGGTTTTCAGATCGGTTGCCGGGGGGGTGGTGACGGAAGAAAACATATAAATGGTCTCGAACTCTTTTGAAGCAGAAGATTCCGGGGGGTGGATCTCCACAATGGGGAGTTGGGTTGTCTCAAGATCCAGATCTGAGGGGAGGATCTCGTCAATGGTGAGGTCTGCCGTCTCCAAATCCCGATTGTTCATCTCAAAGAGAGCTATTCTGTAGGTGGGGAGATCGGGATAGTGATGGGAGTAATGCCCGTAAATATCACATAAGGCACATGGGTGGTTGGTGCGTAGGGACTTGTCGCGAGGCATAGGGATTGACTCTAGATGGACCACCGGGATGGTGGGGTCGTCGTCAAGCATTTGCATGTACTCCTTTAATGCTGGTAACTGAGGACATAGGTGAGTCGCATGGCCCAACTCATCGCAGAGCGCACATTTGGGAGGGGCACGGAATACAGGGGGTTTTGTACTGTCTTAGGAGGTGGGACAGCAGTGTAAGGTTGGGGGCCTCTGCCCCCAGTGGGTTTGGTAAAAATAGGGGGTGGTTTTGTGGGGGTTGACGGGGTAGCGATACCAGGAGGTGGTTTTGCGGGGTTTGACGGGGTAGCGACACCGGGAGGTGGTCGACTAGTAGTGGCTATGGGTTGCACTGGTTGCAGGACGACATCGGGTGTCAGCGGACGAACTGGAGGCGAAAGATACCAAACGGGTAATCCTAAGGTTAAACCCGGGAGGCTAAGGGTAGCCATGACTGGGGTGCTAACCACTCCTGAGGGAGGGAAGAGGAAAGGTATGGTATGTATGGGTGTGGCACCAATGTGGCTAGGTACCAAAGGGGGTTGAGGCAACAACGGTGGTTGATTACTAGGGGTTCTCGTGTGGTGGGACAGAGTCAGTAGGTCAGCCACTTCAGTAGTAGATGATGGTGGGGGGAGTGATGGAAACGTGGAGGTCATCGGTGTGTCTGAGTAAACTCTGGGCCCCACAGAAGAAACCAAGGAGGTGGTGGCATCCGGAATAAGTTGTTCAACGATGGGGAGCATGGGCCCTATAGAAGAAACGGCTGTGTTGGGGTCACCTGAGATAGTTTGTTCAATCATGGGGAGAACATTTTCGGGTGTCGCGGCGGCCTTAGGATCGTAGTACGTGAGTTGGTCAACTTTGACCACGCGTCCCTCATGAGGGAACATCATGATGCGAAAAATGGTAGAAGCAACTGCCCGCATAGCATACATGTAGCTGCGGGCAAGTAAAAGGTTGTAGTCAAGCTGGGCATTGATAACCTCGATGTTTATCAGGACCATTTTACCAGCCAGCTGGATGGGGACATTGGTTAATAAGCCTTGTGGTTGAGCTGAATGACCGTCGTAGGCTCGCAATGCAGTGGAGGACGGTTGGAGAGGGGGGGATCCCATTTTCTGCCAGATGGAGATGGGCATGACACATGTGGAGGCACCTTCATCAATAATGCAGCGATGGACGACAAAATTTCGGATGGAGACAGTAACTTGGAATGATAAGTTGGAGGGCAGGCGGGGTTCGGATTGGTCCAAATCATATGCCATTAACTGCGAATCGTGTGGATCGATAGCCCCAATGGCTGAGAGTAAATTATTACGCTGCGAAGGGCAATTTCGTAAGACTTCTAACGCAGACATGGCTGCGGGAGATTGGGCTAAATCGTCTACGATGTTGTAGTTTGACGTAGCCCGCGCATTGGGGTTGTTATTGATACGACGAAGTGGGAAACGGGGTGC
>LPNX010900696.1:1756-124339 GCA_001517045.1 Pseudotsuga menziesii
TGGAAAGAGACATTAGTTTACAGTTGCTTACACCAAATTACTTTATGTTCTTGAAGACATTTCACCATAGACAAGTTATAAATTATATCTTGAACAATGAGTAACATATAAAAATAGAGATGAAGCTCTCAGGCTTGCTTTTCTTATTAAACGAGGAAAAGAATTACATTTATAGCTTGCCATACAAGCAATAGATCCATACAAAAATGGATCTGATAACAATAAATAAGGAAAGCATATATTTAGTTGCATTTATTTCTATTTTATTCATTTCTACATTAATATCTAACACTTCCCCTTAATGGAGAAATGGATTTTCTACTACACCTAATTGTTTCTTGCATTCTTCAAAGTTCTTCTTTCCAAGAGGCTTCGTAAACATGTCAGCCACATTATTAGTGGTATTACAATAGATCAAGTCAATTTCATTTGATTGTATCTTTTCTCTTACAAAATGAGGCTGAATTTCAATATGCTTGGTTCTAGCATGATAAATTGGGTTGTGTGCCAATTTAATAGAGCTCTGGTTGTCACATTTGAGAACAGTTGGCTTCATTTTCTTGTGGCCAATATCTTTAAGAATTCTCCTTAACCAAACATCATCACAAGTAGCATTGCATAGAGCTTTGTATTCAGCTTTTGTTGACGATAAAGAAACTATTGGTTGTTTCTTACTGCTCCAAGACATGACCCATGTACCTTTGTTGAATGCATATCCCGAGGTTGATTTCATGTCATTTTAAGGATATTTAGACACTTAGGAGTTAGTTAAGATCAACTTGCGTAATATATCCATTAAGTAAAGTGTGTTTCTTTAGTATGCATTATTATGCATTTGTAAATATTCTAATCCGACGGTCACGATATGTTCTAGGCATAAAGTGATCTGACGATTCAACTTCTCTTATATCATACCTACCATTGATCTGTGGCTTAACACCAGATTAGTCCATGATCTCTATTTAAAGAGCATGGAGGGTCCTTGGCTAGTTCATCGATTATGAGAAGCTCATTTGTAACCTTCTTTATTTTGCATAATAAATTGCTCCAAGAAACTATTTGGATGGGGTCGTGGATGGTTTCCCTCTCGAGGGTTTTAACCACGTCAAAATATTAGTGTGTTGATCTGTGATCTATTTGTGTGAGTGGATGTTGTTGGTTTTCAGTCTTTTGGGAGTACCATGTGTACCCAAACATGGTATGAGAGCATTTATGAAGAGCCGCTTTCGTTTGTGATCTAGATCTTGAACCGGTGTTATCGAAACTTTGATAGGGTTTCTATTTCTGGAATTTCTATTCATTTTTTGCATGTGGGAGGTGTTCCATTGCCTCCGGAGCACCATTTCCATTTCATCGAAATTTTTTTTTGTTTTCTCCATAAACACCCATTTCGCTAGATGTGAATGTATAATGTTACAGTGACGGATTCGTTTTATATCTCTCATATATTTATCCATTTTATTATTTAGATCTTTTTTTTTTAGTCTCAGATTGTTTCGTTCCCTTCTGTGCACCTTGGGTGATCGCGGTGAATTAGAAACACAAAGGGAAAGGGTTTTCTCGGCTGCGTATGCTCTTTTCCATGCACCTTGTGCGATCGCCATGAATCAAAAACAGGAAGAAAACATAGACTTTCTGGGTAATCTAACAAGATCTAACCCCACAAGAGTGGAAAAGTTTTTTTGTTTTTTGTTTTTCGGTTTGTGGTGTGATTTGCAGGAAAAAGAAGCAAACAAAGAAACCGAGAGAGAAGAGTAAAAAAAAAAAAACCCCCTTCCTCATTCCCTTATTTTACGTACCTTTCAAACTTAGCTCACTTGGTCCATAGTTGCTTTATTTCTTAATAGGTCTCGAGTTCAAGTCTTATTAAGTTACTTTTTAGTGAATGCAATTTCTATTTTCAAGTTACTATATTGTAAAAGTGCATCTCACTTAAATAAAATAAAATAAAAAGCGAGTAACTTAAGTTCTTTTTATTGCCACACTATTTAAAGTACCATTATTGAAAAAGTGAACATCACTTATTTTACAAAAGTGATTCACTTAAAAGCAACTTTCTTGTAAGTGATTGTCAAAGGTTCATTGTAAGAAGAAGGGGTTTTTTTTTTTTGGTTCGTCAAGTTAATATATGCCACGTTACTATTGGGGACATCTTCAACATTTTCTTTGATCGAGCATAACTTCATCATTCGAAATTAGTTTTTAGTGCCGTTTTATTTTTAAACAGCCTAATTTTTCGAGCTCTTTGCATCCAGACAGCTAGTTTCTATTTTTCCAACTATTATATTACAGTATGGACGCCCCTTGTGATATTCTATTTACCAATTCTAACTATTTCTCATGGAAATCTTGTATGGAATATGTTCTACAAAGTAGGGGACTTTTCAGAATTACTCAAGAAAAGAAACAAAACCCACTGATGATGATAAGAAAATAAAATGGGAAAATAGATGTGATGAATCTCCTAGATCAATTGGGATGTCAATCTCTACTGATTTGCGATTCCACATATACGGAATTGATGAACCTGATAAAGCTTGCAACAAGTTGGAATCTGTTTTTGGTAAACACAATGAAATTCAAGGTCATCAACTTAAGAATGAGTTGATTTCTTTGAATCCAAGTGATTTTTCATGCATTTAAGATTATTTATCTAAGTATAAAACTCTTAGACTCTTATGTGAAGAATGCAAGATTGAGAAAGAAGACAAACAATGTATTTATCATATTCTTTCCAAACTTGGACCTGCATATTATGTTTTTGTATTTACATTTTACTCCATGAAAGAATCATTGACTGCAACTAGCTATCAAGATCCTAGTCTTGAATCCTTTTGTGATTCGTTAATTACAAAGCAAGATAAGCGCATTCATCTTGGAATAATTAACAATGGAGATACATCTAGGAAATCCTTATTGTACCAAGAGAAAGAAAAGTCCAAGCTTCCCAAGAAACAAAATTTTCTGAATAATAATCCAAACAAGGGTCCCAAACCCTCTTAGTCAGCTACTTCTTTAAAAAATGACAAAGCATCCAATCCAAAAGGAAAGAAGGTTAAGCATCATTGCAATTTTTGTGGGAAAGATAATCATGATGAATATAAGTGTTTCAAGAGGATGGAAGCCTTGGAAGTAGCAATGAAGAAGCACCACATCGTCCTAGATTCGTCTTTAGAATCTACCTATCATGGACATGCACTTTGTGCTTTTGGTTACTCTTATACTATTGTTGCAGCTGCAACTTTTTTCCCTAAATTCAAAAATTTTGGGAACCTCCTTTAACTCATTTGGGCTCAACTTTTGAGTCTGCTTGATGTTCTAGGGAAAGACTATTGTTTATGCCAGCGATGTTTCACTATTTGTTCTCATTTTACCTTGCCATCGGAAGCGTTTTGGATGTTTAAGTTGGAAGTCTAGTCATCTGCGCACCCACCATTGCGGAAAATTAACAAGAAACCGAGTCTGATTCGAGATTTGTTTTCTCCGATGCTTTTATTTATTTATTTATCTCAATCAGTGGTTTGTTGGAATACCATCGGAACGTATTGTCTCTATGGTTTCCGTAGTTGTGGATGGCGCATTACAAAGTCCCTCGATGATTGCATTAACTTTCTTCGACCCCGCCGTTTTGTTTCACTGATCCTTGCGATTTCAGCGTCCGCCATTGCGGCTTTGAAGAGTGTTGTCTTTCTGGCGTAGTTCGATTTTATTTTCCGCGGGACCGATGCTTTGGTCAAGGTCATGTTGGTTTTTTCTCCAATTTTCACCGGTCTGCAGAACTTGGTTTCTTTTGTGTTTTCGCCGTTGCGGCTCTCCAACCTTCTATTGTTCTAATGCTTTAATCTTGTGAGTTTCGATGCGAATATCATTTTGTTTCTCTGTCGATGCCTTGGCAGTTCTCCTAACTGTTTCATCATCCGAAGTTACAGAGGCAATGTTCACTTGGTCGTCGATCCTTTAGCTTTTGCCGCCCGATGAATTTTTTCTTCCCGCCGATTATAGTTGACCGGGAGTATATATAGTGGGTCAGGTGGTGCTATCATCAGATCTGCTCCAGCAAAATTTCAGTTTTTGGCAGCATTTTACTTACTGGCGGCAGAGTTTCAAACAAACTTATAATGCAACCCGGTGGGCAGAGAGGTTCAAAAAATCTGGAAAATCTTATGAGGATTGGGCAATGGACAGTTGGCTCTCAAATAACTAAAGATGGAAAGTATGTTCTTTTATATAGTATAGAAGGCTGTGACCCCGTGAACAGGCTCTTTTATTGTGATCTTGCTACTCTTCCTCAAGGTCTTGAAGGTTGCAAAGGCAGGGAAGAGATGCTTCCTTTCAAAAAACTTATTGATGACTTTGAAGCAGAGTATACTCTTGTTGCAAATGACGGTGCTTTGTTCACTTAAAAAACCAATAAAATGCCCCTAGGTATAAATTGGTTCGCGTAGACTTTATGCAACCAGACACTTGGAGTGAAATCTGTTCAGCAAGTTTTTATAGAAGATGGACTAATTCTTAGAGCTGTGGTGCAATAATTACGTAATGCAACAGGACCAGAAGTTTGCACACAGGGGCTTTATGTGCTTTGCAATGTTGCAGTAAGGAATGAGTTTCACAAAGATGAAGTCATGCATTTTGTTCAAGCATCTTTCCGAGAAGAGTGTATTCCTTTGATTAGATTTTTGCAGAACATGAACAACCCTCAAGATCGTGTGACAGCAGTATGGTGTATAATGAACCTAAGCTATCCTGAAAGCCCCAGTGTTCTTTCTCGTATAGAAAGGCTTATACAAGCAGGAATTCTTTCACAACTTCAAAATATGACCAGTGATCCTAGCTTAGATGTTAAAGGTCGCGTGAAAACAACATTGGAGCATTTTATGGCTGCAGAAATATCATTGTAGCACCATATTTATTCCAAGCTCTTTAACATCAGCTAGTTTGGAACTCATGTACTTGACATGTTTGGGTTCGCTCAAAATCACTTTTCAAGAATTTTGTTTTGAAGATATGGAGCATCCATGAGATAGTTTATAACAAAACGAGGATTTATAAGACTATCTGTCTTAAAAGGACCTTTTCTTTTGTACAAGAGAATATTGTTATATTTTGTGTACCTCATTAGCGATGTGCTAGGTCACATACTATTGAAAATCAAATGCTGGAAATGAAATCGGTAAAGAGACTTTCCTCTATCATCTCATACCACTCTCAATATTGAATCAGTTGAGCATAACAGGTTGTAATGATACGCCTTGGCGTTCTACGTTTGAAATGATTCTACACAACCATTATCAAGTGAAATCCTTTCTTGGAGACTCAGGTTACAGGGCTTCATGGATTGTGTAAAGCATGTCTTCTTATTTTTATGAAACAAATAGGCACAACACCACTCTGAACAATGAAACATGTGTGTGCCTTACTAATTTGGTGCTGTTGAGGACATAGCTATTGGCTAAGAAGGGAGAATGGAGTCGAACGTACTCCATTGGATTTAGTTGCAGACTGCTTACCCTATATAGTTGAATATGCACCACCGTGGAAGCTATATTATGAGCTTCTTTGTAGCATATTCGATCTTGCTGTGTCAATGGAGATCAACTTCTATTAAGCTATTTAAGTGATGCCAAGTATGTTCTGCAAATACGGGACTTGCAATCTGGAAATTTGCTTCATAATTTGCCAATAGATATTGGGTCAGTTTCTGGAATAGCAGGGAGGCGTAAAGACAGGGAAATTGCTGGAACGTGGCCAATTTGGCTACACCTATGTCGCCATTCATAGGGTCACAAATGAAAAGTTCACTGTCAAAAAGATCAAAAAGAAAAAGTTGGTTCTTCCCATTTGCTATTGACGATGTGAAGAGAAAGGTGCACATATTGTGTGCTTTGACTGGGCATGAGAATGTGGTTCATTTCCACAACGCATTTGAAGATAATGATTATGTTTACATTATAATGGAGTTATGTGAGTGTGGAGAGCTCCTTGATCTCATATTGGCCGAAAAGGATAATTGTTGCTGTGAAATTGATGCGGCAAAAAAATTGTACAAGAAATGTGAAAGTTGCCGCAGAGTGTCATTTACATGGCATTGTACATCGAGATTTGAAACCAGAGAACTTTCTTTTCAAATCTCCCGATGAAGATTCATCTCTGAAGGCCACAGATTTTGGGTTATCAAACTTCATCAAACCAGGTAAAAAATTTCAAGATGTTGTGGATAGTGCATATTAGGTTGAACTGGGAGTTCTGAAGCGCCTGTCTGGACTTGAGTTTGATGTCTAGAGTATATGTGTCATAACACATATTTTGATATGTAAAAAATGCCCAATCTAATTAACTAGCAATGAAACCAGATTTCAAACAAGGAACAAGGATAAAAGCGGAATGAATTCATTTCCTATCTGTGTAGATGGGCTAACCTGTGCTGAGGAAATGAAAAATTGTCCATTGGTTACTACTGAGAAGCTCGAAGAATGGATGACAGATTCAGTTATGGAGATTGTCAATCATATTCAAGAAGCCCCCTTTTTTGCATTATGTATTTGACGGAAAATCCCCTTTAGCAAGTTTGAATAAACAAAGGGGTAATGCGGATATTTTTGGAAAGGTCGACAGTTGGATTAATATCAGAAATTCTCTGAAAAGCAATTGCAAGAGATAAGGAATTTGCAGAATTGGTGCACAAGGTGCATTTACTCTGTTTAATTGGAAGGGGAATGCTATTCAATAGTGCTTTCTATGATCCTCTCATTCAGGCTTCTTTATATTCTATAGTGCCACCTCACTTGTTGGACCTTGCCAATGAACAGAAGTTAACTGCAAATATATTGATCCCGCTTGTTAAATGGTTTCAAAACTCTTTCCGTGTCCGGTCTTCTAAAAAAAGCTCATCTACTGAGCCTGAAGGGAGTAAAACATTTGTCACCAAATTGCTCCATTCCATAGAAAGTCGCACTGGGACCATGGAAGAGGTGGTTGCCTTATCTATGGCACTTTTAAGAGTTTTTGGTCTAACCACTCGGTATGTTTCAATACTTGATATGGCCCCTCTCAAGCCAGATGCTGAATATTTGGATGCTTCGGAAGATTGGAATTATGATACAGATACCGAAAATGGATGGAGCATTCCTCATATGAACACCACTAAAACAACAACAGCTAGTCTCGGTCAAATTCTTGCTAGGTGTCCTTCTCAGGTATCTCCACAAAATAGAGTAACTGAAGATCGAGGAGGTAGTGAATGCCATTTTAAAGGCTCCATTTAAGTGTTCAGAGTTATAGTTTGCTTGTGAAAGCAATTCTGTTTGTTGACGGATGTTTCTTTTAGTTTACACTTGTGTTAAAAAACTATTTAAAAGGGATTGACTTCCCTATTTTTGAGAAGGCTGGATCCTTAGAAATAGGATCTCATAGTTAGCTTCAAGAAACAGATATTTAGTATTTAAGCAGAGTCTCTAGAGGAGACAAGAGGGAGGTCTTCCTCTCAGAAGGAAGCAAGGAGATAGGGTTGGAATTTTGGAGCTATGGATGCCCAGTTTTAAACCACTGTCTGTATAACATGAATACTCTACAGCTTCAGTAACAGGTTCTATCTTGAATGAGCATGATGATGATTTGCCTATGTGTTTTATGAACTGTTTTTCTGGTAATTTATTATGCATATGGTCCATTAAATCCCATTGCAGTAATTCTTATTGTGAAATGCAATTATCCTTATACTTTTAGAAAATAGAGGCAGTTTCACTTCTTGACTTTATGATCATAGTAACATAGTAACCTCAATATTGAACTTTGTGTTTGATTTTATGTTATACAGTACCTGTTGATTATCTTGTAGCTCTGATTGACTTACCATCCTACTTCTTCAATGATTGTTTTGATTTTCTTATAGATCTTATATTATACCAGTTTATCTCATTCATAATTGTGTGATCTGTACAAAATAGCCTTGATTTCATACCAGTCTAGTTCTGTAATGATTGTTTGATTTTACTTACAGCTTTCATGTTAGACCAGCTTAGTTCATTGTTCAATGTGTGATTCTACCAATAGCTTTGATTTCATACCAGCTTGGTTTTCATTTTGAGTTTATTGATTTCTATTTTAGAACAAGATTTCCTTAAGCTTGAAACCCTGTAGTCTAGGTTCAAATTTAGGGATAACAAGTGGTTTATAATTTTATTGTTATTTGTGGATTTTCTCTACGTTGTCGTTTTCACTCGAGCAAACCAAGATTCTCGCTGTCAGTACCCTCGCTCCCAGGTGGTTTTTCCATGGAAGCTCAACAATTTTCCTCCCGCCAGTCACGTAGCAGTGTCAGGTAGGCCCTTGTACTCGCTTTCCCATTCCGTTCAATTGGACGAGCTAATTTCTTGTCTCTACAGTTAGGGTTTTACCTAGATTCTCGTCTCGACATGTATATATTCTGAAGTGAATGGTGTGACTATTAGTGGGGGGGGGGGGGGCGCTTTGTGGTTTACTCGATGTTTTCTTCCACGGCCGTTATGGTCTTACGGCCTGCACTCGATTGTTGGGGAAACCGGTGCAGACGTCTGTTACGCTGTCTACACTAGTTTGCCCCATTTTGCGTTTGGCCGTCCATGGAGGGATTTCATGGTTTTCCTCTGGATTACCAGGTTTGTTTCCACTAATTCGGTCACCCACATTCTAAAAACCAAGACCTCAGTGTTTCTTTCAGTGCATTTTTTAGAGCGACCCTGTTCACGGTCGAATTCGAACCCCGAACTGGTCTGGGGTAGTATCGCATTACCCGGTCTAAGATGGACCATGAGATGAGCATGTACAGTTTCTAGGGTGCTATCACTGGTAGCATCCCCTTGAGATTTTTAGATTAAGTGCCTTAGGTGTCTGCGTAACGTGTAGGTTATCACGTCGAGAGAGGGCCCAGGACTGTTTTCATTTGTGACAAAGGCCTTGTTTTCCTGCATCCAAATTTTGTTGGACTAAACTGGTTTTAGTTTTTCGGGCAGGAGCATTTGTTTGAACATGTTTTGCTTATTTTTATTAAGTGTAGTCATGTTTAATGCAGACAAGGTAAAACCTTTATCTTGTTATCCTTATGTTTAGCTGTTGTCCGGAATGACCTAACAAGAACCTAAATTACAATTTTATACATGACAGGGAAAATCCTCGGAACTTAAGATGTCTAAGCGTCAAAAGAAGAAGGCCCCCACGGTCGAAGAGGAACCTGACGTCGAAGTCATCACCAGGGTCGAATATATTTATGAAGACACCAAATGCATAATTGGTGTAGTGCCCGAATACCAGTGGGGAGATATCTACAGATTGATTACGCATCGAGAGGTGCCTGATATAAGCTTTGAGGAAGAGAACATCTACACCAACATAGAGAGGTCTTCATTAATGAATATTGCTACGAGACCTGAGCTCTTTCCATGCTCAGAGGTGATTGGGTGTATTTTTCACAGGGCATATGTGACCACCATGAGTCACGAGAATGTTGATAAATAGGGTTACGCTGACTATAGCCCTGGATATGTAGCCCTGGCGTACCACTTTCCAGAAGAGCAAATATATCTGACTGAAGACTGGATAAAAAGAATCAGGATGGACCTCGTCGAGACACTCAAGAGGATGCTCATGCTTGGAAAAAACTTTACAACCAGGACAACTGGAGAATATGACACTGCAAGTCTAAGAACCCCTTACAGGTTCATTGCCTTGATGCTCAATAGGATTTTCGGGAGAGCCCACGGTAAAAGTTTCAAATTGGAGTGGGTGTTGATCATTTTCTATGTTGCGACACAGGGGACCATTTTCAACTGGGCCAACATTGTGTCCAATAGCCTCTTGGCCTGCATGGCATCAGCTTTGGGAGGGGTGTCCCAAAAAAGATCAGAGTTTTACATGAGCTCCATACTGATTGATTGCATACTATAGAATCAACCCTTCCCCAACCTGAGGTGCATCTGGGACCAGGAAAGGACACCTGTTTACGCATCCTACAAGCCACTGTGGGCCCATAAATACCACAGTCACTACAGGGAGGTGTGTGAGCATTTCATTATGCCATTGTATACCCTAATTTTATTAAAAGAATGTGACTGCATGTCGGAGGAGGCATTGTAGGTGATTGAAGAGTATGCTGATTATTACTTGACTGAGGATGGGCTATATTTTAGAATGTTTGCAGGCTCTAGAGCACCCTCACTACTTCCTAAGTATGTCACAGACTATGTAATTCACAAAGGGGCAGTTAGACAAGTTTTTCTAGATGGCATAGGAATTTTTTTATTTGAACATAAAAAGGCAGCATACCCTCCTTTGCCTTTCAAATTGGGGAGTTACAAATTTACTAGGGTAAATAAGGCCGATGAATTCGTGGAGGAGTTGGAGAAGTTCCATTTTGGGGAAATTCCTTTCCACAGGAATGAATCCCGTAACAAGGTTGCAGAGCATTACAAAGAGGCTAATGTACATTTTGAATACAATAGCCATTGGGACAGAGAGGAGTCTATTTTTCGCAGTGCACAAAACATGACGGCCTTGAGGAGAAGGTTTAAAAATAAAATCACCACCAAAGTTGGAAAGGGACAGGACGAATAGGCAAAGGCCGAAGAGGAGGAAACTAGGAAAAGAAATGAAGAAGCTCAATGGTTATCCCAAGAAGCAGAAGGCTGGCTAAAAGGAGAGGATGAGGAGAAAATAAGAGCTGCACAAGAGGCATCTAGAAAGGCAGAAGAAGCTGCCAAAAGTGAAGAAGAATAAAGAAAAAGAAAGATAGACGAGGACCTGAAGAAGCAGGAGGCAGAGAAGATAAAGCTGACACAAGCACCGACAGAGCGATCAGCTTTTGACACAGCAAACAATCAGGCTCAGAACTTGGAAAACCCTGACATTCAAGATCCTGAAGTACCCTCTTTCAGTACACCAGGACAGTCTATTGTCCCCACCCTTAGACTAATCCCCTTTGAATAGAAGAAAGGGGAAGAGGTACTTGATTTTAATACTATCTTTTATGATAAAGAAAAGAAAAGGATAGTAAAGAGAACAAAGAGGAAAGTTGAAACCGGGGGGCTGTATGGTAAGATGATAAATGATACAACCATTGTATACGGGATAGACAGAGACCCCAGGTTCACTATCAGAGCGGGGGATACATTGATCCATGCTTCAGAGGACAACATAGATAAAATAATGAAAGATCTGGAGCAGTCAAAGAAGTCTTCTTCTCAACTCAAAGATACCCTGAGAAAGGAAAGAGAAGAAAAAAATAGGTTAAAGAGAAAGTTTGAATACATACAAAAGGAAATCAAGTCTTCAAAAGCTGAACTTCAGGTCCTCCAGATAGAGAAGAGATCTATGGAGACCGCCTAAGAGTGTCTGAAAAAGGTGCAGCAGGAATATCAAGAGTTGAGGGCTGAAAAGGAGCAATTGCTAAGCAAGATAGGGGACTTGGAACTGCAAAAGGCTACCTTGGAAGCCAATGAGAGGCAATCTCAATGGCAGGAGGCCGAACTTAAAAAGTAGATTACCTCGCTGACAGCAGCTTTGGAAGAAGCTAAAGAATAGCAGGTTAGTCTTCATCCTTTCAAGGAGCACGTTTTGGCATGGAGAGCCAAAAATGCACCAGCTGCAAGTGGCCATAGAAGGGGAAAGGTGAAAGGTTTTGCAAGTAGATATCCGGTTAGAGGAGATTTTGGAGACTTGCTCATATTTTGTTGATAGATCTCAGGACATCCTGGAAGTCCTGACATCAAGGATGGCAAGGTTAGAAGCTAATGAAGAAGCTCCTGGAGAGCTACCCTCAAAAGATCAACAAGCCCTCACGCCGGAGTACGATTTGTTGAAATTTGTCATCAACATAGCCGAAGAGTTCAAGAAGGCTATTAAGAAGACAAGAGGAGCGTGTGCAGAATTGTTTAGAAGAGTTCTGATTACCTATAATCGATGCCAGGTAGAGGCTGAGCAAAGAATGGATGCTTTTCCGGACCACAGCCTGTTTGTGGAAATTTTACAAAGAAGGTATCATGAAGATGAAAAAAGAATACATCACATTAAAGATTTGGATGAACAGATACTAAGGAATGAGGTAGATCATTCTGCGGTTAGTGTGTAGCTATTAGAAGATTAGCTTTGCCTGAGCACAGCCCGAATAGAAGCCATCAGGAACCAGGCTGCAAAATTCAAAATAAATATTCGATTCTTGGAAACTTATGAATTTGAAAGTATCACCTCAGAGGCTTCAGCGTGGAAGAAATTTTTGAATAATCAAGCAGGGCCCTCCTCATGAACATTTGTTCACTTTTATAATATCTTTTAAATTTTGTAAACACTTAGTGAAAGTGAATTTTCGGGAGGCGAAGAGTTGGGGAAGCCCAACAGTTTTGTTCTTTTGTATAAATATATATTATTTAGATGATAAAGGGGACTTTTTTCCAGCTAGACTAGTAAAGAGATATTGTAAGAAGAACTAACTCCTTTTGCAATAAAGAATTACAATTTGCCTGTTGGAGAAAGCTTGGTGGGATATTCAAATGTTATGATATGGATTTGTTGAAGAGGAACTATTTCATTTTTAGCTTTATGTTCATTAACTGTGAGATCATTCTAACTCTTAGGACCTATGTTCTTGTTTGAATGATTTCTGGTTTATTTTATGAAAATGCCACCACGAGTAATAAATGTTGTTCATAAGCAATTGGCTATCTGGTTGTTTAGATATCTTTAATTGTTCATGTGTTTTCAGAAGAAGTATCAGCTATCTGTAATTTATCTTTATAATACATTCACAAGATCCATTACTCATTAATAGGTTACTATCTTGCTCCCTGGGGATAGGTAGGTAGTTAGATTTATTTGCTAGCTGTGTGTGTGATTTATATGCTCGAGAGTTTAAGACGAGAGGTAAGAACCTGTGCATCACATTGTGAATACTCCTTGCATTCTCTATCAATCTGCATGTTAAATAGGCATTTGCATATCATACATAAAGTCAAAAAATACAAAATTATATACGGTGGACCAGGCCGCAACCGGTAAAACCTTTTAATTTTGTTACTTGACCTATGGTAGCCGAACCGCAAACTGGACAAATTCCCTACCCCAAACAGTCACGAGCTAGTTGGGAATGTTGACTGGGGAGAATCCCTTGCTATTGTTGCCTGCGATTTTCCAGGCCTCAACAGTTTCTGGCGCTAGAAGGAGGGCCTCCAGTGCATGGCTGGCCAAGGAAACACATTTTCCCGAGATTACCCCACCAGCGATATTTTTGAAAACATTTTGTGGCCTAACCCAAGTACTTAAGAAAATCTAAGAGGAAAGACTGTCCTATATTGGAAGACTCAGTGGTGTTTAGGGTTTGGAAGAACTTGTAGAAACAGCCTTACAGGAAGTAGTTCAACACTGGAAGCAAGTAGGCCCAAGTACACCTTACAGTTCTCCTATTAAGACCCATGTTCTTTCACCTCCTCATTTTTTACTCATGGCAGGTATAAATGTAAATCAGCCCAACCCACCGCCAGCTTGGAAAGCCATATCACCCTTGAACCTCACACCTCCGTTGCATAACCTACCTCAAGATTTTGAGAAGATGCTGCCTAAGTTTGATACAAACGAAAAGACGCTAGTCGATGACCATTTACAAAGTTTTTATTTGGAAATAGAAGGATTAAGAGCTGGGGAGCATGAAGATGTAGTTTGTAGACTTTTCCCACACACTTTTAAAGGTGCAGCAGCATCATGGTATTTTGGTTTGCCTACAAACTCTATCCCAGATTGGGATACCTTTGAAAGAATTTTTAGAGGCAAGTATGCATCACAAAATACGCATGTAGCACTCATGAAAGGACTATGCTCTTTAAAGAAGGAAAGAAAAGAGAAGGTGCATAGTTTTACCCAAAGATTCGCGGCCTATCTTAAGAATTTTTCTGAAATTGACAGACCCTCAAACAAGGTCTTGATTGAATATTATACCTCAACTCTGGGACCCGAGTTGGTCATGTTTGCCAAAATGAAGGCCAAACCTACGTTAGCAGAGACTTACAAAGAAGCAGAAAGAGTAGAGGCTGAAAGGGAAAGTATAGAAGATTATCCCGAGCAATTTGGAGAAAAAAATGTCGAAAAAGAGCCTTATTGCTGTCTAAACCTAAAGAGGAGCAATCACATAATTTTGAGGGAATGTTAAAAATGATGCAAAAACTGTCCAATAGAATAATAGATTTGGAGAAAGAAAAGGAAGCTCGGAAAGCTTATAATCCCTACTACAAAAGGGAGGATAACAACCAATTCAAGACCCTTCCACATAATTCAGCATCAATGAATTTGATAGAGGTGGGAAAGGATAATTTCTGTACTTTTCACCAACAACCTCATTCTAAAAAGAATTGTCCTCAATGGTTAAATTCAATGACATTGGTAATGAACCAACTCTTGGATTCTAAATTGACAGAAGATAGTGGTGAAGATGAAAAGAATAATAAGACCATAGAGAAATAAGAGGATGATACCATGTTCTTATGGGACTGTGTCTCACTTTTTGATATAGAAAAAAGCACTCTTAAACCTGAAAATGTACCAACGATAACAAAAGACCCTAATTTGATAACTAAAGACAACGCAATAGTCTCAAAGATTAAGAAGTTGTAAAAGAATGTCAGGGGATAGTAAAAGAATGATACTGAAGATGAAATACCCAAAGTTACCATTTTCAACCGGGAGACGGAACAAATCAACAAGCCTGTCGAGCTTATGGAAGGACAAGTAGATGTTGAAGAAGGAAACACTGAAAAGACTGAAGAGCCAGAGAAGGAAATACCCACTGAAAATCAACCTGTGGAGGATGACGTAGAATTAACTGGGGAAGAGAAGGCTAAAACCCCACCTTTCCTGTTGACGCTAGAAATCTTGAACCATAAGGTTCATAATTGTTTGGTAGACTCTGGATCGTCAGTGAATGTTATGCCACTCGTATTTTGCAAGAAAATTAATGGGCAGCCAAAACCCACTACATGGGAAGTTATTCAAATAGACAGAACTAGTTTCAAAGTAGTGGGAGAAATGAGGAATGTTCTCATTCGTTTATCTGCAAACAACAAGATATGTCAATTTATTGATGTTATGGTGGCTGACATACCAGATGGATATGGGGTTATTCTGAACCGAGGCTGGTCTGCAAGGTTAAAGGGGTATTTTTCTCTAGACTGGTCTCATTTATGGTTACCTCATAAGGGTACCCCAAATCAGATCAAAATTTCAAGAGAACCTTACCTGAAACACACTGTCACTAAGTTGGGAGAAGGAAATGAATCTGCTAATTCTGTTCTAGGAAATTATCTAACGGAGCTTGAACTAAGATATCATGCCTCAAAAAAATCCAGCAATATAATTGACTTTCAGCCTGATCTCCTTCAACTTCCTGAGGCTGATAAGATTGATCGTAAATCAGTGGACATGGTTTCGGTTTCAAAAATAGTACAATTAGACCATAGATTGGTATCTCATGTCTACAATACAGCCCAGCCCTTTGACTCATTAAATTGAAGTATTTTCATGGGTGGGCACACAATTTTCTTTTCTTTTGATTTAATGATTTTGCACATAAATAATGTGATGCTTTTCTGCTTTGATTTACCACTTTGTTTCTAGTTATTTTTGTTTGAATAAAGAGGCAAACTTTTGGTTTCATGGGAAACATCAGGGTTCTTGATTAACTGAAATCTTTGAGGAAAATACTGTGTATTATTTTGGAAATGATAGAATGTCTTCTAGTAGGTAGTTTTCCTGAATGGCCATGCACTCATTGAAGTCCTTCTTAACCCCTGAAAAGAAATCAGAATTTAGAGGTCTGGAATACTATTTTGAGGCTCCATCCATTTCACATCTAAGACGTCCTAGGGAGTGATAGTAAAAGGCCCACGGAAATGAAGTAAGGTAAACCATTTACTATATATAAATGATCCCATGCCATAATTTCAGAAATCCTAAAGGCTGTTAAGAGTCAAAAATCCTTAAAGAAGCAATACATATCAAAGAAAAGCATCAGAAGCATGAATATCAATTTGCCAAAACTTCTTCTCCGTCCGTGAGCTGAAAAATAAATTCTTCTCTCACACAAAAGGACACTATGGATAGAATAGACTAAACAAAATTCAGAAAGAGAGGCAGGTGGAGGACTCAAAAGAACAAAATTTCAAACGGCGCAAAAGTGCAATTGGCATGGGAACAAGGAACAAAATAATAGTGTTGTTTACCATATGTTACGATCCTGTGGTGTCTAAGCTAGAAACTACACAAAGACAGAGGTAAATAAATCTCACCTATCAGAACTCAAAAGAGTTATCCGAACTTTCAAATATTTTGAGTGTTCCCATTCCCCAAAGAATAGACTGCTTCTCGATGATTTAAATGCATAGGTTCGCCATATTAGGAATGAAAGCATCCAAAAGAATTCAACTTATGAGCTAGACGATCAAACAGTCTTTTACTAGGAAGAAGTTAGGTTAGAAATATGGGGTTCACCAGGTAGTCGCCAATTGTTGCAGCTGCAACATTTTTCCCTAAATTCAAAAATTTCGGGAACCTCCTTTAACTCATTTTGGCTCAGCTTTGGAGTCTGCTTGATGTTCTACTTAAAGACTATTTTTTATGCCAACGATGTTTCACTATTTGTTCTAGTTTTACCTTGCCATCGGAAGCGTTTTGGATGTTTAAGTCAGAAGTATAGTCATCTGCACGCCCGCCGTTGCGGAAAAGTAACAAGAAACCGAGTCTGATTTGATATTTGTTTTCTTCAATGCTTTTATTTATTTATTTTTCTCAATCGGTGGTTTGTTTGAATACCATTGAAACGTATTGTCTCTATGGTTTCCGCAATTGCGGATGGCGCATTACGAAGTCCCCTGATGATTGCATTAACTTTCTTCGACCCCTCCGTTTTGTTTCACTGATCCTTGCGATTGCAGCGTCCACCATTGTGGCTTTGAAGAGTGTTGTCTTTCCGTCGCAGTTTGATTTTATTTTCCGCGGGACCGATGTTTTGGTCAAGGTCATGTTCGTTTTTTCTTCGATTTTTTTCGGTCTGCGGAACTTGGTTTCTTTTGTGTTTTCGCCGTTGCGGCTCTCCAGCCTTCTATTGTTCCGATGCTTTAATCTTGCAAGTTTCGATGCAAATATTGTTTTGTTTCTCTACCGATTCCTTGGTGGTTCTCCTAACCATTTCATCGTCCGACATTATGGAGGCAATGTTTACTTGCTCACCGATCCTTTAGCTTTTGCCACCCGATGACTTTTTTCTTCTCACCGATTATAGTTGACCGGGAGTATATATAGTGAGTCAGGTGGTTTATTATTTTATTGTTATTTGTGGATTTTCTCTGCGCTATCATTTTCGCTCGAGCAAACTAGGATTCTCTCTATCGGTACCCTCACTCCTAGGTGGCTCCACCATGGAATCTCAATGGTTTTCCTCTCTCCAGTCACGCAGCAGTGCCAGGTACGCCCTTGTTCTCGCTTTCCCATTCCCTTCAATTGGTCGAGCTAATTTCTTGTCTCCGCGGTTAGGGTTTTACCTAGGTTCTCGTCTCGACATGTATATATTCTGAAGTGAATGGTGTGACTATTAGTGGGGGGTGGGGTTGCGGTTTACTTGATGCTTTATTCTGCGGCCGTTATGGTATTACATCCTGTACTCAGTTGTTGGAGAAACCGGTGCAAATGGTCATTACATTGTCTGCACCAGTTTGCCCCATTTTGTGTTTGGTCATCCATGGAGGGATTTCATGGTTTTCCTCGGGATTACCGAGTTTGTTTCCACTGGTCCAGTCACCTGTATTCTGCAAACCAAGACCTCGGTGTTTCTTGCAGTGCATTGTTTAGAGCGACCCTGTTCACGGTCGAATTTGAACCCCGAACCGGTTTGGGGTAGTATCGCATTACCCGGTCTAAGATGGACCGTGAGATGAGCATGTACTGTTTCTAGGGTGCTATCACCGGTAGCGTCCCCTTGAGATTTTTAGATTAAGTGCCTCAGGTGTCCGCGTAATGTGTAGGTTATGGCGCCGAGAGAGGGCCCGGGACTGTTTTCATTTGTGACAAAGGCCTTGTTTTCCCGCATCTGAATTTTGTTAGACTAAACTGGTTTTAGTTTTTCGGGCAGGAGCAATTTTTTTAACATGTTTTGCTTATTTTTATTAACTGCAATAATGTTTAATGCAGACGAGGTAAAACCATTATATTGTTATCCTTATCTTTAACTGTTGTCCGGAATGACCTAACAAGAACCTAAATTACAATTTTATACATGACAGGGAAATTCCTCGAAACTTAAGATGTCTAAGCATCAAAAGAAGAAGGCCCCTGCGGTCAAAGAGGAACCTGATGTTGAATTCATCACCAGGGTCGAATATATTTACGAAGACACCAAATGCATAATTGGTGTAGTGCCTGAATACCAGTGGGGAGATATCTACAGATTTATTACGCACCGAGAGGTACCTGACATAGGCTTTGAGGAAGAGAAAATATACACCAACATAGAGAGGTCTTCATTAATGAAGATTGCTACGAGACTTGAGCTCTTTCCATGCTTAGAGGTGATTGGGTGGATTCTTCCCAGGGCAGATGTGACCACCATGATTCTGGAGAATGTTGATAAATAGGGTTATGCTACCTATAGCCCTAGATATGTAGCCCTGGCCTACCACTTGCTAGAAGCGAAAATATATCTGACTGAAGACTGGCTGAAAAGCATCAAGATGGACCTCATCCAGACACTCAAGAGGATGCTCATTCCTGGAAAAAACTTTAGAACCAGGCCAACTGGAGAATATGACACTGCAATTCTAAGAACCCCTTACAGGTTCATCGCCTTGATGCTTAATAGGATTTTCAGGAGAGCCCATGGTAAAAGTTTAAAATTGGAGTGGGTGCTGATCATTTTCTATGTTGCGACATAGGGGACTGTTTTCAACTAGGCAAACATTGTGTCCAATAGCCTCTCGGTCTGCATGGCATCAGCTTTGGGAGGGGTGTCCCAAAAAATATCATAGTTTTACATGAGCTCCATACTGATTGATTGCATACTATGCAATCAACCCTTCCCCAACTTGAGGTGCATCTGGGACCGGGAAAGGACACCTATTTATGCAGCCTACAAGCCACTGTGGGCCCATAAATACCACAGTGACTACAGGGAGGTGTGTGACCGTTTCATTATGCCATTGTATACCCTAATTTTCTTAAAAGAATGCGACTGCATGTCAGAGGAGGCATTGCAGGTTATTGAAGAGTATGATGAGTATTACTTGACTGAGGATGGGCTATATTTCAGAATGTTTGGAGGCTCTAGAGCACCCTCACTACTGCCTAAGTATGCCATAGACTATGTAATTCACATAGAGGCAGTTAGACAAGTTTTTCTAGATGGCATAGGAAGTTTTTTATTTGAACATAAGAAGGCAGCATACCCTCCTTTTCCTTTTAGATTGGGGAGTTACAAATTTACTAGGGTAAAGAAGGCCAATGAATTCGTGGAGGAGTGGGAGAAGTTCCATTTTGGGGAAATGCCTTTCCACAGGCATGACTCCTGTAACAAGGTTGCAGAGCACTGCAAAGAGGCTAATGTAAATTTTGAATACACTAGCCACTGGGATAGAGAGGAGTCTATTTTCTGCAATGCACAAAACATGATAGCCTTGAGGAGAAGGTTTAAAATAAAATCACCTCCAAAGGTGGAAAGGGACAGGACTAACAGGCAAAGGCCGAAGAGGAGGAAACTAGGAAAAGAAATGAAGAAGCTTAGAGGTTAGCCCATGAAGCAGAAGGCTAGCTAAAAGGAGAGGAGGAGGAGAAAAGAAGAGTTGCACAAGAGGCAGCCAGAAAGGCAGAAGAAGCTGCCAAAAGTGAAGAAGAAGAAAGAAAAAGAAAGATAGATGAGGACCTAAAGAATTAGGAGGTAGAGAAGATAAAGCTGACACAAGCAGTGACAGAGCAATCAGCTTCTGACGTAGCAGACAATCAGTCTCAGGACTTGGAAAACCCCGACATTCAAGATCCTGAAGTACCCACTGCCAGTACACCAAGATAGTCTATGGTCCCCAGCCTTAGACTAATCCCCTTTGAACAGAAGAAAGGGGAAGAGGTACCTGATTTTAATACTATCTTTTATGATAAAGAAAAGAAAAGGATAGTAAAGAGAACTGAGAGGAAAGTTGAAACCGGGGGGCTGTTTTGGTAAGATAATAAATGATACAACCATTGTATATGGGATAGATAGAGACCCCAGGTTCACTATCAGAGCGGGGGCTACATTGATCCATGCTTCTGAGGACAATGTAGATAAAATAATGATAGATCTAGAGCAGTCAAAGAAGTCTTCTTCTCAACTCAAAGATACCCTGAGAAAGGAAAGAGAAGAAAACAATAGGTTAAAGAGAAAGTTTGAAGACATACAAAAGGAAATCAAGTCTTCAAAAGCTGAACTTCAGGTCCTCCAGATAGAGAAGAGATCTATGGAGACCACCCAAGAGTGTTTGGAAAAGGTGAAACAGGAATATCAAGAGTTGAGGGCTGAAAAGGAGCAATTGCTAAGCAAGATAGGGGAATTGGAACTGCAAAAGGATACCTTGGAAACCAATGAGAGGCAATCTCAAGGGTAGGAGACCGAACTTAAAGTGCATATTACCTCGTTAATAGCAACTTTAGAAGAAGTGAGAGAACAACATGTTAGTCTTCATCCTTTCAAGGAGCACGTTCTGGCATGGAGAGCCAAAATGCACCAGCTACAAGTGGCCATAGAAGGGGAAAGGTGCAAGGTTTTGCAAGTAAAAAGCTGGTTAGAGGAGATTTTGGAGACTTCCTCATATTTTGTTGACAGATCTCAGGACATCCTGGAAGTCTTGATAGCAAGGATGGAAAGGTTAGAAGCTAATGAAGAAGCTCCTGTAGAGCTACCCTCAAAAGATCAAAATGCCCTCAGGAAGGACTACGATTTGTTGGAATTTGTCATCAACATAGCCGAAGATTTCAAGAAGGATGTTAAGAAGACAAGAGGGGCATGTGCAGAATTATTTAGAAGAGTTCTGATTACCTATAATTGATTCCAGGTAGAGGCTGAACAAAGAATGGATGCTTTTTCGGACCATAGCCTGTTTGTGGAAATTTTACAAATAAGGTATCATGAAGATGAAAAAATAATACAGCACATTAAAGATTTGGATGACCAGATCCTAAGGAATGAGGTAGATAATTCCGCGGTTAGTGTGCATCTATTAGAAGATTAGCTTCGCCTGAGCACAACCCGAATAGAATCCATGAGGAACCAGGCTGCAAAATTCGAAATAAATATTCGATTCTTGGAACCTTCTGAATTTGAAAGTATCGCCTCAGAGGCTTCAGCGTGGAAGAAATTTTTGAATAATCAAGCAGGGCCTTCCTCATGAACATTTGTTCACTTTTTTAATATCTTGTAAATTTTGTAAACACTTAGTGAAAGTGAATTTTCTGGAGGCGAAGAGTTGGGGAATCCCAAGAGCCATCCGTGGGCAACCCAACAGTTTTGTTCTTTTGTATAAATATAGATTACTTAGATGAGAAGGGGACTTTTTCCTAGTTAGATTAGTAAAGATATATTGTAAGAAGAACTAATTCCTTTTGCAATAAAGAATTACAGTTTTCCTATTGGAGAAAGCTTGGTGGGATATTCAAATGTTATGATATGGATTTGTTGAAGAGGAACTATTTCATTTTCAGCTTTATGTTCATTAACTGTGAGATCGTTCTAACTCTTAGGACCTATGTTCTTGTTTGAATGATTTCTGGTTTATTTTATGAAAATGCCACCACGAGTAATAAATGTTGTTCATAAGCAATTGGCTATCTGGTTGTTTAAATATCTTTAATTGTTCATTTGTTTTTGGAAGAAGTATCAGCTATATGTAATTTCTCTTTAGAATACATGCACAAGATCCATTGCTCAATAATAGGTTACTATCTTGCTCCCTAGGGATAGGTAGGTAGATAGATTTATTTGCTAGCTATGTGTGTGATTTAGATGCTCGAGAGTTTAAGACGATAGGTAAGAACCTGCGAATCACATTCTGAATACTCCTTGCATTCTCTATCAATCTGCATGTTAAATAGGCATTTGCATATCATACATAAAGTCAAAAAATACAAAATTATATACAGTGGACCGGGCCACAACCGGTAAAACCTTTTAATTTTGTTACTTGACCTACGGTAGCTGGACTGCAAACCGGACGGATTCCCTACACCAAACAGTCACGGGCTAGTTGGGAACATTGACTGGGGAGAATCCCTTGCTGTTGTTGCCTGTGATTTTCCAGGCCTCAACAACTGCATCTTCTTCTTCTACTTCAAATGAATGGATCATTGATTCTAGACAATCTTATCATATGGATAAGGATCAAGCTGTCTTTTCTACTATGCATGAATGTAACACCAAACAAATATTTGTTGGTGATGATAGTTCTCTAGATTTTGTAGGATATGGAACAGTTCCAATAGAAAATGGTCATTTTAGTGATGTACTATGTGTTCCAAGAATTTCTCGCAATTTTTTATCAGTCTATGAAATCGCTCATTCGGGTGAAGGTAAAACTGTGACATTTACCCCTCACCAAGTTGTTATCAAGGATTTCAAACACCCTCAAAATGTCCTTGCTACCATAATTGTTGATGATATTACCAGGTTGTACAAATTTAATAACTTTGGGTCATCACCTTTTCCTTTAGTTTTTTTTGCTCATAGTGATAACTTGAGCAAACTTTGGCATGAGCGATTTGGTCCCTTGAATTATCGCTCATTTCAACAACTATGTAAATAAAATATGGTGACAGGTCTTCTGATGGTATCTTGCAAGGATGGTGTTTGTTTCAGTTGTGTACTCAAAAAACATCATCGAGAAAGTTTTGATAAACATGCCTCTTGGAACGCCTCGATTCCCTTGGAGCTTGTGCATAGTGACTTGTGTGGTCCTCTTCCATCTGCTTCCTTTTCTAGTTTGAAATATTTCTTAAGTTTAATTGATGACTACTCCATATGCGCTTGGGTTTATTTCCTAAAACTTAAGAACGAAGTATTTTCTTGGCCTATAAGGCCCTTGTTGAAAAACAATCTCGTCATCAAATTATAAGTTAAAATCTGACAATGGAGGAGAATATGTTAACAAAAGTTCACTACTTTCTTCACTGAACAAGGAATCCAACAACAACACATTACTCTATATACACCACAACAAAATGGTGTAGACGAACGGAAGAACCACACTTTAAAACAAATGGCTAACTGTATGATCTAATCTAAGGGACTAAGTATTCAATATTGGGATGAGGCCATAAATTGTGCAAATTACATAGTTAATCGCACACCCATTACATTTTTACAAGGTATAACACCGGAAGAAGCATGGAGTAAAATTAAAACAGATGTAAGTCACTTCCGTGTGTTTGGTAGTGAAGCATGGGATCACATTCCTAATGAAAAACGGAAAGCATTGTAGCCTAAAAGTGAAAAGTGCATATTTGTTGGATATTTTGAATATGTAAAAGGTTATATAATTCTTCATCCATATTCTCATGATATAATAATTAGATGTGATGTTAAATTTGATGAAAATATCTTGTCCTGCGAGCATAACTTAGCAGGTGTACCATCTTTGGCCTGCGAGCGTGATTCGATGATTGTGCCTTCTTCTACTTCCAACATCCTTGACAAGTTTCCAACTCTAGTTTCTGATGATGACAGTGAGGATGAAAATCCACCTCCACCTGCTCATGTTCCTCCAGTTGCACCAGCACAAGTTCTTTCTTGATGGGTCTGTTCAGCATGTGAAGCAACTGGTGATCTTGCTGGTGATCCTAGAGATCAACATCATACATGTTCTCAGTTTCAGTGAGCCTCTTCTCTTTTAGATCAAGTTTTTGAGAATCATGATCTAGAAACTTTTGCAAAAGTTTCAAGAAATCCATATTGAGATGCAACTATGGATGAAGAATATCGTTCCTTAATGGTGAACAATACTTGAGATCTTGTTCCTCTTCCAAAAGGAATAAAACCTGTCAGATGTAAATGGGTCTATAGAAGTAAGTATGCATCAGATGGAAGTGTTGAAAGACTTAAGGAAAGGTTAGTTTCCAAAGGTTTTTCCTACGTTGAAGGGATTGACTACAATGAAACATTTACCCCTGTCGCAAAAATAAACTCCATCTGCCTTGTTCTTTCCCTTGCATCCTTACATAACTGGGAAGTACATAAAATGCATGTCAAGTATACCTTCTTACATGGTGATTTACAGGAGGAAATTTACATGGAACAAACTCCTAGATATGTTCAGAATAACTCTAGCCTTGTATGTCGCCTTAAGAAATCCTTATATGGCCTTAAGCAAGCTCCTAGAGCTTGTTATACCAAAATGGATAGATTTCTCCTTGACACTTTTTTTTATAGATTCCATTATAATCCCAATGTCCATACCAAGAAATTAGGAAACCATCTCATCATAATTGTTCTTTATGTTGATGATCTTATCCTTACTGGTATTCACCCTAAGCTCTTAACCCGTGTGAAATCCAATCTTAAGCAAAATTTTGAAATGTCAGACTTAAAAAATTTGCATTATTTACTTGGTCTCCAAGTATTGCAAACCAAATAAGGAATATTTATTTCCTAGTATAAGTATGCTTGCGACCTTTTTCATCACTTTTACATGGAATATTGTAAACCAACCCCTTCTCCCTTCTAGTTTGGAGTCAAAATTTCTGCCACTTGTACTTGCCCTGAAGCAGATGCCACCTTATATCGGTAGCTTGTTGGTTGTCTCTTATACTTGAATCATTCCAATATTTACCTTTCCTTTGTCATTGGTCATGTTTCTGTAATGTCCCCTTTTTGGATTTTTTTTTAAATGCCTAATTTTCTAATTTTTCTCAATTTTGGCTTTTGACTAGTTTTGATGTCTAGACCTCCAAATTGACCCAAATGCTTCCAAATTTTCTATGAAGGTACATGAATGATAATATAACTTAAATATAATTCTCATTTATGTTTTTCTACCTCCCAATTACATCTACAAACTTTTTTAATGTTCTGTTCAAAGTAGGATCCTTTACTAGCAAATTGGGGCTCCAATTCCCCTTGGGTAATTGCCAGAAATGGCTTCACAAATGATCCCAAAGTCACTTGAATTTATTAACAGAGGATGTTTATATTTAAGGGAACTTTTCAAAGTCTCATATGCATCATGGTTCAGTTTATACAGTTGGTTATGACTCTTTCCAAAACAACTCCCAAGTCACAATTTCGACCCTTGGGGAAAATGCACCAAATCTTCTCCCAATGCAATAAACATAAGTAAAATGCATTCCAATGCTTAAGTAATAAACATGAGACTTGAAATAAACATTAATTAAATTCAATCCATTATACATTTATCATATATAGATTCCTCCATTCAAAATAATAAGCATTACCATGGCATATATCAAAATGGAGTGGAAATGGTCATTTTTTGCTCATTAAAAGTCCTTTTGACATACAAATCTTGGGAATTTCGACTTAAAACTTTATGAGAATGAATAAAATATAATATTGAACTTATTCCAATCATAAATGGATAATTAAAGGATCTCCCAATTCAAAATCATCAGCATTACAATGGTTCACAACAAGATAGTGGGCAATTGACACTATTTCTTCATTGTTCAACATTTTTACATGAATTATTTTGGGTATTTATACCTGAGAGAATTATAAACATGAAATACAGATCATATAAATCATAACATAATATAATGAGCATTATAATCTTCCCCAAAGAGATCAATAGCTCACCCAAAGTGCAATCCCTCCATTGGCATGAATATGGAGTGAAAATTAGAAATAGTTGAGAGAGAGTGCTGCAATAGAAGAATCCACATTCCTTCCTGTAGCTTAAAATTGAAAATAAGACTCCATTAAATCTCCATGAAATATCTGAGTGGCCTTTCCAAACACCAACTAGGATGGGAATCTTTCACCCTCGAAATTGGCTTAAGCAAGAAAACTAGTCATCCACTAGCTCTCACAATTCACAAATGACAATTTCACAAATGAGCAAAAAATTCCTCTCATGGATTATCCTTGTATTTTATAAACATTATTGGTATCCTAAGGTTCCAAATCCATCCATAAACCAAAGCCAAGTTGAATTGGTGTGGTTTCTCATGCTATGCCATGTGGCCTCTCTCTTCACCTTCCCTCTTCTCCCAAATTTGAGTAGGAGCCTCTTGGCCTTCTCCAAATCCCAATTTTGACCTCCAAGATGCTATATTTATGCCTGACATGTCAACCTTCATATCTGAATTTGGTCATAACTATCATAGAATCTCCATCATTGGTGTCATAGCTGTCATAAATGTAAGGGGAATCTAGCCAAGTGTCCATGAAACTCCCATTTGGCTCTTCCTCTCCCATGTAAGTTACAATTCATCCCAAATTCAACCTATGAATTATATGGACAATTATGTTAACAATATAATCCATAAAAAAACATTATAATTCCCATATATTCAAATTTTCAAGAGAAAGATACCATTTAACATAGAAATTCTAGCTAGTGTGGGCCCCATAGTCTCCATGTGTCTTCATGCTCTATTGCCACTTCCATTTTCTCTTGTATTTATTTAATAAGATCAATTATTAAATATTTATCCCCTTATAATGTATAAACATCATTTATTATCCCCCTTATTCCAAATCTCAAAGCTTCCACCCCCAACCTAGGAAACTAGTGATTTTCCTCCTTGGCAATTATTTGACTTTTAGCATCCATTTGACAAATTTCATGAATATGGAAAATGTGATTTGGCCATTGTGACCCAATTCCAAATTTGGGACATTAAAAATCCTCCCTTGCCAATATTTCTTGTCCTCAAGCAATTTCAAACATGGTTGTTGAAGAACCTGCTTTCTCTATGATTCTTTGAAGTTGCCACTAAGCTTCCCACTTTGAGTCTTTAAGATTCCATGAATATTTTAGAGAGGAACCACCATTATTTCTGCTGCACTAATATGATTAATATCACCTTATTAAGTGGGGAATCCATCTCCCATACTGCTTGCTTCCCAAAGAATTTGAAATCAATCGGATTAAAAATGATACCAGGGTCCCATTGCTTGCATTGCACTCCAATAATTAAGAGTGCTCTCCAACCCATACCATTTGAAAAGAGAATTCCTGGATCCCATATTCTTGTATGAATTCTTCCAAACATCATGAGTGCATAATATATATCATCAAATTATATAAAAACATAATAAGAATGCACATCAAGGAGGTGCCTCACCAATAAATCATGAAAGTGCTTATACCTCCCAATGAGTAGACTACCATTTTACAAGTGCATACAAGCTTCAAGTGAACAATCAAATCTGCTCCAATGACATAGGTGAGGATCCCATGTCCCACTATTCTACTCCAAAGACATATAATGTGCATCAATATAATCAGCCATGTGTTCTTTCATCCAAGGAGTGAATGAAGAACCTCCACCAAAATCTGAACCAAATAATGAGCAAAGAAAACATGAAGACTTCAAGTGGATCAAAGAAGTCTCATCAATACACCCATGAATATGTATATCATCATGAAATAACAGAGGATTTATTTTCCAATAAGAATGTTCTTCAATCACATATCTCTTCACCCAAGTGTGTGATGAATTTCCTCCAACATCAAATAGACTAGGCAAGGAGCAAGGAAAATCATGAGTCTCCAAGTGACTCAAGTGAACATCATAGGTGCACCCATGTAGATGTGTATAATCATAATGTAAATAAGGATTCTTATGCAAATGTAAATAATATGGTTCTCTAATAATTACATCATCAAAAGGAAAAATAGAATGTCCATGCTCTTTATGTGGCACCATCAAAAAGAAACCTTTCACCCATACTTCATTAGGATGACTGCTGCAAAATTTAGAAGTGTAGGATGTAGGAGAAAGAACCAACTCACCAAAATGATCATTAAGTGCAAAATTGTCATAATGTGAAGGATCCATAGAGGTAGAATTATGCAGCTCTTTTAGGAGTGTGAAACCTTTGTCATAGATTGGTTCCAATGTAGAGGAATCATGTTCTTCTTTAAAAATTGCATACCCTTCATCAAGAGACCATTCAAGTTCCTCTTCAACCACATCAAGTGTTTGGATCTCTTCAAGAACATATTCAAATACATCAAGTACATTCAAATTTCCAAATTTCTCATGATCCACCATGTCATGAGAATCCTCCAAACAATCTACCATTTGACAATTTGAAACATAGGAGGAAAAACAAGTGTCTTGCAACTTTTCAAGAACTTGCTAATTTTGAGTTGTGAGCTTATGAATAACTTCATTATTCTTCAAGTAGGATTCATGTAAACATTCACTAATCTCAATGAAATTTTTTCTATCAAAAATCAAATACATGAAATTACATTTGATGTTGCACGTTTCTCTTTGGATCTTCTCCATGTATTCAAGGAAGGATGGATCCTCCAAGGAAGTAGCTCGCCAACAAGAATTTGATACCAATGCTTGAGTGTCATGAAGTATGCTAAGGGCCTCTTGGATCTTATTTTCATTCATCTTTAATGACCCTTCAAGAAAATGAGGCTCTTGCAAATTAACATCCTCATATTCTTCCTTTTTTCTTGGACCAACTTCATGAAGCTCAAGTGGTGATGGGGAAGTTAATCTTATTTATTTTTCAACTGCTACAAGGTATTCATTTTTAGGTTTAATGGAAGTTTGGCTTGCAGCAACACTTTCAAAATTGATCTCTATGTCACCAACATAGAGATGTGAGCACCCATTAGTAGGTACTCCTTCATATTTAAAGAATCCCTCAGTAGATGCTCTTTGGTCCATGTACATAGTAGAATTTGTTTCAGAATGATATTAAATAGTTTCAAGGTACTCTTATTCCTTCTCATGTGATGTTTCCTCATCTTTTTCAAAGTCATTTGGAAGTGAATTTCGATCCTCTTCATGTAATGCCTTTTATTCTTCACCACCCACAGAAATTTGTAGATCCTCGGTCTCCTCCCTACTTGTGCATTGATTATTATTTCTTAATGAGTTCTTATTTGAATTATTTTTTATAAATTCCTTCAACCAATCATTAAGGTCTTCACAATGAATAGTTTTATGTGCCAATTTGAATGCTTGATTAACCTGCCAGGACATATCATCACCACATGCCTTAATGAATTTCTTCCATTAATATATACCATACATAAATTAAATAGGTTCCAAGACCATGCTCTGATACCACTTTAATGTCCCATTTTTGGAATTTTTTTAAAATCCCCAATTTTCCAATTTTTCTCAATTTTGGCTCTTGACTAGTTTTGATGTTTAGACCTCCAAATTGACCCAAATGCTTCCAAATTTTCTCTGAAGGCACATGAATGATAATATAAATTAAATATCATTCTAATGTATGTTTTTTGATCTCCCAATTACATCTACAAACTTGTTTAATGCTATGTTCAAAGTAGGATCCTTTACTAGCAAATTGGGGCTCCAATTCCCCTCGGGTAATTTCCTGAAATGGATTCACAAATGATCCCAAAGTCACTTGAATTTATTAAAAGAGTCTGGTTATGTGTAAGGTAAATTTTAAAATTCTAATATGCATCATGGTTCAATTTATACAGTCTGTTATGACTCTTTCCAAAACAACTCCCAAGTCACAATTTCGACCCTTGGGGAAAATGCACCAAATCTTCTCCCAATGCAATAAACATGAGTAAAATGGATTCCAATGCTTACGTACTGAACATGAGACTTGAAATACAAATTTATTACAGTCCATACATCATATATTTATTATAAATACATTCCTCCATTCGAAATAATAAGCATTACCATGGCATATATCAAAATGGAGTGGAAATGGTCATTGTTTGCTCATTAAAAGTCCTTTTGACATACAAATATTGGGAATTTAGACTTGAAAATTTATAATAATAAATAAAATTTAATATTTAACTGATTAAAATCATAAATGGACAATTAAAGTCTCTCCCAATTCGAAATCATCAGCATTACAATGGTTCACAACAAGATAGTGGGGAAATGACACTATTTCTTCATTGTTCAACATTTTTACGTGAATTATTTTGGTTATTTCGACCTGAGAGTCTTCTAAACATGAAATACAGAGAATATAAATCATAAAATAATATAATGAGCATTATAATATTCCTCAAAGAGATCAATAGCTCACCCAAAGTGCAATCCCTCTATTGGCATGAATATGGTGTGAAAACTAGAAATAGTTGAGAGAGAGTGCTGCAATAGAAGAATCCACATTATTTCATGTAGATTACACCTACAAATAAGACTCCATTAAATATCCATGAAATACTTGAGTGGCCTTTTGCAAACACCAACTAAGATAGGAATCTTTCACCCTCGAAATTGGCTTAAGCAAGAAAACTAGTCATCCACTAGCTCTCAAAATTCATAAATGACAATTTCACAAATGAGCAAAAAATTCCTCTCATGGATGATCCCTGTATTTTATAAACATTATTGGTATTCTAAGGTTCCAAATCCATACATAAACCAAAGCCAAGTCGAATTGGTGTGGCTGTTCATGCGATGCCATGTGGCCTCTCTCTTCACCTTCCCTCTTATCCCAAATTTGAGTAGGAGCCTCTTGGCCTTCTCCAACTCCCAATTTCGACCTCCAAGATGCTCTATTCAGGCTTTTAATTTCAGTATGTCAGTATTTCATAATTTATATTTGACTTGGGTCATAACTGTCATAGAATCTCCATCATTGGTGTCATAGTTTTCATAAATGTAAGGGGAATCTAGCCAAGTGTCCATGAAACTCCCATTTGGCTCTTCCTCTCCCATGTAAGTTACAATTCATCCAAAATTCAACATATGAAGTATATGGACAATTATATTAACATTATAATCCATAAAAAAACATTATACTTATTATATATTCAAATTTGCAAGAGAAAGATACCATTTAACATATGAATTCTAGCTAGTGTGGGCCCCATAGTCTCCATGTGTCTTCATGCTCTATTGCCACTTCCATTTTCTCTTGTATTTATTTAATAATATCAATTATTAAATATTTATCCCCTTATAATTTCTAAACATCATTTATTATCCCCCTTATTCCAAATCTCAAAGCTTCCACCCCCAACCTAGGAAACTAGTGATTTTCCTCCTTGGCAATTATTTGACTTTTAGCATCCATTTGACAACTTTCATGAATATGGAAAATGTGATTTGGCCATTGTGACCCAATGCCAAATTTGGGACATTACAGTTGCCCATTATATGAAAACACCTCATGAAAGTCACTTGAAAGCAGCAAAAATAATACTTTGATATATTCGAGGTACAATTAAGTTTCAGATTCATTATAGTACAGGGGGGAAACCTTTGTTGGTTGGTTTCACTGATTCAGATTGTGCTGGAGATCTTGATGATCGAAATTTTACTGCGTGTTATGTTTTCAGTCTTGGATCCGGACCTGTCACTTGGGCTTGTAATAAACAACAATATCTTTCTCTTTCTTCAGCAAAAGCAGAATATCAAGATTTAGTTAATGCCATTCAAGAAGCTTTATGGCTTCGACAGATTCTTTTAGAGTTTGGATTCAAGCAGTAGCATCCTACTCCACTTTCTTACAACAATAAAAGTGCCATCAAGCTTTCCAAAGGTCCATTTCTACATCAATGTAGCAAACACATTGAACTACACATGCAATTCATCAGAAATATTGTTCATGATCATATTCATAAAGTGCTATATTGCCCTGCATATGATCAAGTTGTAGACATCTTCACCAAGTCTCTTACAGAAGCGAAGTTTTCTAAACTTTGATATATCTTAGGAGTTCAGGAATGTGTCATTAAGAAGGGATATTCTCTAATTCCTCCTTCCTTCTCCTAATAGTGTCACTGTTGTAAATACTTCAATCCTATTCCAATTTGTTCTTAAGGGGGGATGTTAGGATATTTAGACACTTAGGAGTTGGTCAAGATCAACTTGTGTAATATATCTGTTAGGTAAAGTGTGGTTCTTTAGTATGCATTAGTATGCATTTGTAAATATTCTAATCTGACGGTCACGATATGTTCTAGACATGAACTGATCTGACGGTTCAACTTCTCTTAGATCATACCTACCATTGATCTATGGCTTAAAACCTGATTGGTCCATGATATCTATTTAAAGAGCATGGAGGGTCCTTGGCTAGTTGATCGATTATGAGAATCTCATTTGTAAACTTCTTTCTTTTGCATAATAAATTGCTCCAAGTATCTATTGTTGGAGACATTTACCACCATACACACTCATTTTGGTCAATTTGGCCTAGTTAAACCACTATCCTAAGTTTTATTGACTTAATTGAAATCATAGGAGCACTAGATGACATTAGAAATATCACACCCATGCCTACCTTCAGTCAAGGAGGCTAACTTAGCCTTCTCCTACATTCGGGGAGGCTAACTGGAGCACTCTAGGGGTGATCTGAGTGTCATTAATTGTCCATATTGCTAACTGATGGTTACAATCAGTTAAATAGAGCAGTGAAGGTGCATTCCTTCATTAAATTGATTATTTATTGATTATTTAATGAACTGAAGTCAACAGGGTCGCCTCCATCCACTTATGATGGTCAGTTACACTTCAATTAACCTTGTCGGGGTTCATTGGAGTCATTGATGCGCTACCACTTGTTGGTTAGCTTGCAGTGATATGTGTCTAAGCTACTTTCAGCTAGAATCTGTTATTTATTACACTCTAAATTTAGTTAGGGTTCAGTTGAGTCAATTTGGGTTTTGATCAGTGGTTAACTTGAGTGTTGACTATGGCTTACATTCAATTAAGCTAGACTCACTCATTCAATTCGAATGACCTCCTTGGGAATTCAAATTTCTTTGTCATTCATGCTTGCAGCATGATCATTGTATTGTATTACTCATTCTTTATGTGAATATACAAAGCAGCTACTCATTTTCTAGCACTATTACACCATTTTCATGCCTTATTGTTATTAATCTCTTATGAGACTGTGTTTTAGTCCCTATATTACTGTGACAGATTAATATGGTATCAGAGCTCACGGTGGGACAAAGCTCATATCTCTCAAAAACAAGGTTTTTGAGAGATCTTGCATGAAAATTGAGCAATAGCTCAAAAGTCCAACACTGCACCAGAAGCCAAGGCTTACCACTTAATACCCCAAGTAAGGAACTCGTTGATCAAGCTTGCTTGATTGAATACATTGGGTGTGATGAAATCCTAAAATGTGTAGGCTGTCTCACCTTACATTGCCCTTTTTGTTATGATTTTCAGGTTTTTAATAGGTGAAAGCATTCACTCCAGCAGATTCAGATGGCTTCTTCCGTAGATATTTTGACTCTGTTCAATTTTCACTCATGGAAAGGAGATATGGAGATCCAGCTACATGACAGAGGACTCTATAGGGTCACTATGGAAACTGAAGAAGAGCCTGCTTCTATGATCAACAAAGCTATATTCTTGAACAAGAAGGATGAAGCGTTCAGATTCTTATGCCTCTATATTTCCCAGGATCTTCTTTTCCATATTTCAGGATTGAAGGCTCCAAATGAAATTTTGGACAAATTGGAAACCCTGTATGGAAAGCAAGATGATTTGAGAGTTTACCAGCTCGAAAATGAATTGATGTGTCTCCAACCTTACAATTTCGAGACCTTGAATGACTTTTTCACAAATTTCAAGCACATTGTCTTACTGTTGAAGCAATGCAAAGTGGAGAAGGAGGATGATCAGCTCATCCTCACCATACTCTCCAAACTTAGAGCTAATTATTAATTTTTTGTCTCTACATTTCGTGTGAGGAATCTCACATCCCCTAGATGGAATATGCCTACACTCAATGCCTTTATTAAGTCCCTAACAAGTGAACATGATAAGCTTATCCAGATGGGGATCATCAGATCCTCCCATGATCAAGCCCTCCATGTCTCGAGGCCCAAATATTTGAAGGGTAAAGGAAAGCAGTAGAAGAACCCAAAAACTAAATTCGAAGCTCCTAATCCTAAAGTTGAAAACCAGCAGCATGATGAGTCTTTCGGCTCAAAGAAGAACAAAGGAAAAGGGCATCATGGAAAGGAAAAATTCAAGTGTTCATACTGCGAGAAGGGATTTCACCCTAAACATGTCTGCATGAAGAAGAAGCTTGATGAATCTACTTCTCTCCTTGAGAGAAATCACATCAATATTCCAGAAATATTTCGGAGGAGAGATCGGCAAGATCGAGAACCATAACATGAAAGAGGTCATGTCCTCATGGCAAGCACTTCGAATTCCAAAGAAATATTGATTGATTCTGGAGCTTCGAACCACATGATGGCTGAAAGAGACTCCTTCTCATCCTTGGAGACCGGTAAATCCATCCCCATCCACATGGTAGATGACTCCACAATCATTTCAGAAGGACAAGGTATAGTTGATCTTGAGAATGGTTATTTCTCAAATGTTTTGTATGTACCATCTCTAGCATCAAATATCCTTTGTGTCTATCAAATGACACATACAGGAGTGCCTAAGAGAGTATCTTTTAGCCTGAATGATGTTGAGATAATGGAACTTGCATCTGGGAAACTTTGTGGCGGATGCAAAGCCCACCGCACTACTAACTCATGGAAATGAAGTTAGTAGGTTGTGGCATGAGAGTTTTTGCCATCTCAATTTCAAATATTTGTAGCAATTACAGAAAAAAATCCATGGTTGAAGGCCTCCCAGTCATCAAGGCAACCACTGGAATTTGCAAGGGCTGTGTGGTTGGAAAACACCCTGAGCAGAAGTTCGATCGGGGGAAGGAAAATCGAGCTACTTGCATCTTGGGGATGATACATTCTGATATCAGTGGTCCAATTCCTGTCACATCCATGAATGGATCAAGGTATATTCTTACTTTTATTGATGATTTTTCAAGGTACACATGGGTCTTCTTTCTCAAAAAGAAGTCTGAAGTATGTGAAAAATTCACTGAACTGAAGCCCTTGATCAAGAATGGCTCTGGACTTAAGATCAAGATCTTGAGATATGATAATAGTAGGGATTATGTCAGTAATGATTTGCTGCGCATATTCTCCCAAAGTGGTATTCAGGTCCCACATTCAATTCCCTACACTCCCCAGTAGAACGGTGTAGCGGAAAGGAAGAATCGGTCTCTCAAGGGGATGACAACTTGTATGTTGGAATCAAAGAAATTGGCTGGAAATTTGTGGGATGAAGCCATGCATGCTGCAGCATACATTCAAAACAGATTTCCACACTCATCGATGAAAGGGAATACCCCTTTCAAAGCATACTTCGGACACAATCCAAATGTGTCGAACCTGCGGGTGTTTGGGTCCATTGCATGGGCCCGCATTCCACTTGATAAAAGGAGGGTTTTGCAACCGCAAAGCATAGAATGTCTATTTATTGGGTATCCTAATGAATCAAAATATTTCAAGCTGTTGGATATCAAAACAAAACAGATCATCATCGAAAGGAGTGTCAAGTTCGATGAGCCTCTTCAGGAGGTGGAACTAGTGAAGGAGAAAACTGCTGAATTTCCTTCCTATTCTACTGAATTTTTGGATTATGAAATTGGAGGTGATGACCTTGATTTGGATCCTATAATTTCTGATATTAGCTTATTGCAAACATCAGATGCTGAATCAAAACCTGAAGTACAAAATCATCTTCCCACATGGGCTCGACAGACACTCTCCTTCGCAGGAGATAACATTGGAAATCTGGATGATCTAAGGAGAACCCGATCTGATTTCCAAAGAGAAGGTATTGCGCTCTCTTGTCCTAATAATTTTCTGTTTGAAACTTGTTATTTGATGATTATTTCAGACCCAAAATCCTACTACCATTCTCAGATGGATTCGAGATGGCAAGTTGCCTTGGATGAAGAGATGAATTCTTTTCAGAAAAACACTACTTGGGAGCTAGTTTCTCTTCCTTTGAAAAGGAAATTGGTTCAATGCAAGTGGGTGTTTTGGACCAAGGTTACTGCTGATGGAAGAAATTGCAAATATAAGGCAAGGCTGGTCGCAAAATGTTTCTCTCAGGTCCAAGGTGTGGACTACCATGAGACTTTTGCACCAGTTGCAAAAATGGACTCCATCCGCCTAGTTTTGGCAATTTCAGCATCTAAGCACTGGGAAGTGCATCATATGGATTTTAAGTTAGCCTTTCTGCATGGAGATATTCATGAGTAGATATACATGAAGCAGACTGAGGGATACATCTCTGATACATCTTTGGTTTGCAAGCTAAAGAAGTCACTATACGGGTTAAAACAGGCCCCAAGAGAGTGGTATTCCAAGATGGATGCCTTCTTTCTCTCACAAAACTTTTAAAGGTGTAGATCAGATCCAAATGTGTATATAAAGTAGTATTATGGTCATTTGATTATTATTGTTTTATATGTTGATGACTTACTAATCACAGGTAGCATAGTTGCTTCTATTTCAACCATCAAAACTGCTCTCCACAATGCATTTGAAATGAGCGATTTGGGGCTCTTAAAACAATTTCTGGGGATCGATATTGAGCAAAATTATGATGGGATCATGGTCACTTAGTCCAAATACATATCAGACCTGTTAGTCAATTTTAACATGGCTAAATGTAGGTTTGCACCATTCCCTTTCCTTTCAAGGATCAGCCTTGAAGAAGGAAAAAACACACCTCCCGTGGACTGCACTATTTATCGATAGCTGATTGGTAGCTTGTTGCACTTGACACATTATTGGCCTGATATCTATTATGCCATGAATGTTGTATCAAGATACATGCAATAGCCCCATGATATTCATTGGAAGGCAGCCAATAGGATCCTCCAGTATATTCAAGGAACCAGGACCTACGGCATTCACTATGCTGCAAACTTTGAGCTAGAGTTGGTTGTATACACAGGTTCCGATTGGGTGGGTGATTCTATTGATCGAAAGTATACTTATGGAAATGTATTCATGTTTGGTGGTGTCCCCATTTGTTGTACTAGCAAAAAGCAGGCTTCCATAGCATTCTCTTCACTAGAGGCTGAGTATCAAGGAGTAGTGAATGCTTGCATCCAAGCAGTTTGGTTGCAAGGAATTATTTTAGAGTTTGATCTTGGCAGTACTTTATCCACTGTCCTCTTTTGTGACAATCAAAGTGCTATTAAGATATCCACAGATCCAGTTACCAGGCAGAGGACCAAGCATGTGGAGATACACATGCACTATATCAGAGAGCTAGTGCATGACAGGACCATCATTCTAGAATATTGCCCGACTGATGAGCAGATTGTAGACATCCTCACCAAGAAATTTTCAAAAAATAAGTTCACTTACCTTCGTTCACTATTGGGGGTGAGTCCATCAGGGTGATCAGACTACTTTCAGTGTTCAGCTTGAGGGGGGGGGTTTTCCCACTAGGTTTTCCCTCTTTTCCTCACTTAGTTTGTTTTTTAGCATTGTTTGAGTTTCAGTATTGTATAGGGTGACCTATGGCCTTAGTTTCCAAGGCCCTAGCATTTTTATGCATTTTATGTTTTGTACTCCTCCTAAGTATAGCTTAAGGGGGGGTGTTGGAGACATTTACCACCATACACACTCATTTTGGTCAATTTGGCGTAGTTAAAACACTATCCTAAGTTTTACTTACTTAATTGACATCATAGGAGCATTAGATGACATCAGCAAGATCACACCCATGCCTACCTTTAGTCAAGGAGGCTAACTTAGCCTTCTCCTACATTCGGGGAGGCTAACTGGAGCACTCTATGGGTGATCTGAGTGTGATTAACGCCCCATATTGCTAACTGATGGTTACAATCAGTTAAATAGAGTAGTGAAGGTGCCTTCCTTCATTAAATTGATTATTTACTGATTATTTAATGAACTGGAGTCAACATGGGCGCCTCCAACCACTTCTGATGGTCAGTTACACTTCAGTTAACCTCATCGGGTTCATTGGAGTCATTGATGGGCTACCACTTATTGGTTAGCTTGAAATGACACATGTCTGAGCTACTTTCAATTAGACTCAGGCATTTATTGCACTTCGACTTTAGTTAGGGTTCAGTTGAGTCAATTAGGGTTTTGATCAGTGGTTAACTTGAGTGTTGACTGTGTCTTACCTTCAATTAATCTAGACTCACTCATTTAATTCGAATGACCTCCTTAGGAATTCAAATTTGTTTTTCATTCATGCTTGTAGGATGATCATTGTATTGTATTACTCATTCTTTATGTGAATATACAGAGTGGCTACTCATTTTGTAGCACTATTACACCATTTTCATGCCTTATTGTTATTAATCTCTTTTGAGATTGTGTTTTAGTCCCTAGATTACTGTGACAGATTAATAGCTATTTGGTTGGGGCCGTGGACTATTTCTCTCTTGAGCGTTTTAACCACATCAAAATATCAGTGTGTTGATCTATGATCTATTTGTGTGAGTGGTTTCTCTTGGTGTTCGGTCTTTTGGGAGTACCCTATGTACCCAAACAATCATCAGGATTTCCATCCCAACTGAATCAGAGTAACCTGTCAACTCAACATCCCAATCATCAGTAAATATAATACCAAAATTAATAGTTTCTTTCGTATATCGAAGGACTTTATTTGTAGCCATCTAGTGTCTTTCAAGTGGTTTAACCATGAACTGACTAAGGATGCTCACAAAATATGCTATGTCTGGTCTAGTACTGGTAAGATAATTTAAAATTCCCACCAACTAGTGGTATAGAATACCATTTGCCTCTTTAGTTTCATCAACACTAGATTACTTGACATTCTGTTCTAAAGGTGTTGACACTGACTTGCTTTCACTCATATTGAATATTTCCAGAATGTCCCTTATGTATTTACTTTGAGTGGTCATTGTTTTACTACCATCTCTCCATATTTCCATACCTACACAATAATGTATTTCAACAAGATGCTTCATTTCAAATGTCTGTGCTAACTGAATTTTAATATCTTTAATCAAGTGAGAACCACTTCCTGTTATAATAAAATAATCAACATATAAGGGTACCATAGCAACATTCTGATTTTCATCTTTTTTGACATACAAATTAGGATCATTTTTGCTTTTTACAAACCTTTCTGAGCAAAGAATGAATCAATTTTAATATACCAAGATCTAGGTGCTTGTTTCAAACCATATAAATCTTTCTTAATCTTACAGACAATATCCTCTTGTCCTTTATTTACAAATCCTTCAGCCTGAACCAAATAAAATTCTTCTTTTAAATCACCATTCAAAAATGCATATTTAACATCTAATTGATGTACTTTCCAATTGTATTTTGTAGCTAATGCAATCATGATTCTAATTGTATTTAACTTAGCTATAGGTGCAAAAGTGTCTTCATAATCAATTCCTTCCTTTTGTGAATACCCTTTTGCAACTAATCTGGCCTTATATTTGTCAACACTTCCATCTGCATTAAATTTGGTTTTATACAGCCATTTACATCCTATTGGAAGTTTGTTTTCAGGAAGTTCTATTAATTCCCAAGTCTCATTCTCCATTATTGAATCATATTCTTCATTCATTGTAGTATTCCATTCCTTATGATTTTTGGCTTGTTCATAATAAATAGGTTCTACAACATTCATTACTTGTGTCATCAAAGCATAATCTTTATGCATGGAGGGTACCTGAATTGTTCGTGATGACTTCCTCTGCGGTCCACCACTTTGTCCACTTTCACTTCTTCTTTTCTGAGGTGTAGGATCCCCTATAATAGGAGTATTTGTAGTATCCATGATGCTTTCACTTTGTTCTTGTACGTGTTCTTGTACATGTTCCTATTCACCATCTATATCAATTGTATCATGAACATCATTGTCATAAGGAGTATGCCAGGCATCATATTTACTTATTTCATCATTTGTATTCTCATGAAAAATCACATCTCTGCTTGTTATGAGCTTCTGTGTACTAAGATCAAACAGTTTGTATGCCTTATGATCATCACAATAGCCAAGGAATGTACACTTAACAGATTTTGCATCAAGTTTTCTTCGCTCATCTTTGGGAATATGAGAAAACACCTTGGAACCAAATACCCTTAAATGACCAACTTCAGGTTTATAGCCATAAAGGAATTCAAAAGGGGTTTTTAGATCTAGAATCTTAGTTGGACTTCTATTTTTCAAATAAACAGTAGTGTTAATGGCTTCTTCCCAAAAACCATTAGAGATATTTTTACCTTTCAACATGTTGCGAGCACATTCCACTAATGTCTTATTCTTCCTTTAAACTACACCCTTTTGTTGGGGTGTAGAAGACACTTTGAATTGTTGAACGATCCCATTGTTCTTGCAGTAGCTATGAAAATCTCTTGAGGTATATTCCCTACCTTGATCAAATCTGAGTATATTGATGCATTTTCTTGTCTGCTTTTCCACCATGGTTTTAAATTCTTTAAAATATTCAAATACATCACTCTTTTTCCTTATAAAATAAACCCAAGTAAATCTTGATTTGTCATCAACAAATATAAGAAAATACCTTGTACCAGCAAGTGATGTGGTTTGCTTGGGTCCACAGACATCGGTATGTATTAATTTAATTATCTCTCTCTGTTTCTTCTCTTAATGCACTGGAAATTGTTCCCTATGTTGTTTACTGAGTGCACAAGCTTCACATTCTATATGCTCATTTTTCAAAACAGGAAGACCTTCAACCATCAATTTCTTCTGAAGTAGCACTAAGTCATTTTGATTAAGATGTCCAGACCTGCGATGCCATAACTCTTCCATTGTTATTGTTGTAGATGTCAGTGCTTGATGATTGGACTTTGTTACATCAAACTTATACAGTCCTCCAATTCTTGTCCCTATGGCTATGGCATTGTAATGATTATGGATATCCTTCATAAGACACTGAGAATGCATAAATTCTATATTTAGATTTTGATCAGTTATTGTGGAAACAAAAATCAGATTCTTTTTTTTATGCCTGGAACATACAACACATTATGAATTTGTTTCTTTTGGCCACTGGGTAAATTGACACATATTACTCCATAAGCCTGAACCTTATGAGATCTATTATCTCCTAAATATATGTGTGTTGCATTTGTGCTCTCATGATATTCATCAAATCACTCTTTGACACAAGACATATGAGCTGAGGCACTTGAATCTATGAACCATGCATTTTCATCATTAGTTTCTACAGACAATGCAGCTTCAGAAATAAACAACTTCAAATTCTTAAAACCATCATTGATAGAGGTGCCAATTTTCACATAATTTCCATTATGTTTTTTGAAATTCTGTTTGGATTCATTAGCTTTCCTTTTATCACAATCTTTAGCATAATAACCAGGTTTCCCACAGTAAAAACAACCATCAATTTTCTTATCATGTGTATCAAATTTTGATTGAGTCATACCTCTGCTCCCTGGCTGAAACTTGCATGCTTTGTTTATGTCCCATGGCTTTCCCCCGATTGGTTGTTTTCCTTTGGCTACTAACGCTAATTCTGAAGTATGAGAGTCCATCTTAAACACCTTCATTCTTTTTTTCTTCTTGTAGAAGAATCCATGTTAGTTCATTAAATGTAGGAGGCTTTGCTCTACCTCCTCGACTCGAAATAAAGACATGATAATTTCTGATTAAACCTTTTAATGTAATAGTTACCATGTCAGAATTTGAAACCTTATCACCAATTGCACTTAAGTGATCACATAAATCTTTAATTCTGGAAACATGGGTGGTGATATTCTCATGAGATTCCATTTTCATGGACAATAATTTAGTCTTCAGAAACATAATTATATTCGAGTTTGTAGTTTCATACAAACCTTTCAAAATATCCCATGTCTCCTTTGAAGTTTTACAATCTCTGATATGTGGAATTATGTTGTCCTCGATAGACATCCACAATAACACTTTTGCCTTTGTTTCATGTTTCTCCCAGTATACACCAGCAGCACCTATGGGTTTGGTTTCATCTCCATTTACAATAGTCTAGACACTCCACACTTCAAAAATAGTCAATAGCTTGAATTTCCAGTCAATGTAATTATCTCCATCAAGCTTGGATGCTTCATTTATATAATTATCTGCAAATGAATTTGACATCTCTACACAATAAAATCAAACAACTCAGAAAATACCTCAGAAAATGCCTTCTCATGCTAGTGATGGAGGATGGAATCCCCGACTGCGTATAATAGCAGGCTTATTAATCTTCTTCCCATGATTACCAGCTCACTAGCGCTGGTTCCACAAACTACACTCTACACTGCAAGCAAAGATGACCTCCACGCACACTTCACTGCTCCGGCTCATGGATTCTCAGAGCCATTATTCTAGCAATTGTTTCTATTTTATAATGTTTCTATTTTATTCATTTCTACATTAATATCTAACATTGAAGATATATGTAAGGTTACTATGGATATATTCTCAAACAAGAGGCAAGAAATTTTCGCAATCATATTGACTTTTGGAATTCTTCGCAATTATTTGATGTTTTTGAAGAAATTTCCTCACAGACAAGTTATAAATTATATCTTGAACATTGAGGATATATGTACGGTTACTATAGATATATTCTGAAAGTAGATGTTAGAATCCTTAGCAATTATATTGATTTACAAATCCAGGGTTGAAAATTTGGAAATCTATGTCACCCACGCTTCTCCAAGCTTGGATTGAAAGTGCACATCATTACTCTATAAATGGAAGCTTATGATTTTATGTTTGATATTTCACCAGTTATATCTAAACACATAAAGAAATTCCATTTTCAGTAACTCAAATCATTCTTGAAATAAGAAATATATAGGTTATTGAATAATCTATATTTTGAATGTATTATTTATATTTATAAGTTTTAAATCTATTTTTGTATTAAAATTATTTATGAAAATTTAAAACTATGAATATAGATTGATCTTAATTTTGGTTTTAGAAACTTTCTGAGAGATCAAATCCTTTTAAAGTATTAATTTTGAAGAAAAAGTTCCATCTCAATAGATTTGATCTTCCTCAACACTTAGTAAAGCTATAGTTAAACTAAATCTATATTAATATAATACATTTTTGAAAACTTTCTTTAATTTTTTTTATCTCACTTTGAAAATAAAATTATAAAAAATCTCTCCATAAATATACCACCTTTTTATAAACAAATTTATCCCATATCATAATAAATATAAAAATATTTATTAATAATGAATACCACTTCTTTGTAAAAAAAACTTATCTCATTTGAAAGTGATAAATATGAAAAATATCTATTAATAGACAAGCATTCAAAATCTCTACAGAAATACCAATACCATTTATAGATTGTGATGAGTAATATTCAACTTGCTACAAGTTATTTAATGTAATTTCAATAAGCTAGATACTTATTTTTCGAATTTGAGATTCAATAAACATTAAACCTACTACTAAAGCATTAAATAACCTGCAGCAAACTAAATATTATTAATAATTGGTTATTAAAAAAAACCAAAAAGATACATAATTGATCTGTTAATATCATCCTCCAATCCCCACAAAAAAATATCACGGTAAATGAACTCCAACATATTGTTGTTCATTCTCCCCTTGAGCATCAGTCTTGTCCTGTAGACTTGTCCTCTCTCAACTCCTAACATGTTGTTGTTCATTCTCCCCCTTGAACGCATCAGTCTTATCGTGTAAACTCACCCCCTCTTAAAGTCAGTGGTGTCCATTCTTGCCCCTTCAACGTCAATCGTTCTCTCAATCATAACCACCTTCAAATTCAGAAAACCTGGCATGCTTTGACAGGCTGCGTCACGGGGCGGCTGGTGTTTTTGATCGATTGAAAACACACTATATTATTACATATTTTAAATTAAATTATATAAAATGTAATAAAATAATATTTATATATCCGAGGATAATGAAGAGTCGGTAAAGATATTTATATTCTAGTAATAACTTGCAACGCTTTGGTTCTTACGTTTAGCCCAAACATGGACACCATGATTCCGACAACATGATTAAGATGCAGTGAAATGGACGATAATAGACCGAGTTCATGGAATTTTCAAAATGGGTAAAAAAATTGTTAAATTGTATAAAGTGTGCGCTTTTTCTGTTGGATAATTTTATTTTTGAGTTTCAACAAATTATAGATTTTGTGAATTAAATTTACTATTTAAAAAAAAATTCAATTTAAAAATCAAGACTATTCTTTACTTAAACTGCTCCGTAATTGACTGTGAGAATCAATTCATTTGATAAACTAAAAGTAGGGCTTCATTCAATTTACTTGAATTGGATTGAAGCTTCCCTAAAACATGGGACTGATCCATCGAACATTTAAGAATTCAAAGACACTTTGTTCAGGCATTCTTATTTTTTGGGCATTTTATTTAAATTTATTAAAACAGCAATAGGGTTGGTAAACTTTTGAGTAAATACTATTTAATAAATACATAAAATACAAAAATTGATATTAAAAAATAAAAATAAATGGTTACTTACTTAAGCTTATTTGAATTTTAGTCAAGACCTATAAACAAGATACCACTACCATAAAATGAATCTATGCTGTACAGTTATTATACTTGGTTGGTTTAATAGTTCAAACAAGTCCAAAATCTAAAATAATATCTAAATACTTAAATTTATGATAATAAAAGATATATATTAATATAATAATACATTAAATTAAGATTTTAAATGTGTAGAGACATAATGAAGATTTATGTTAATATATGGTTTCTAGAATCTACACAATTCCAACTATAAAAGGTTAATTCCAATTATAAAAAGTTAATTTTGAGTTGAAAAGATTTTTAGTAATTTAAAAACTTTGTTTAAATATTTAAATTAAAACATTTTAAATTTAAAAAAAATTATTAATAAAAATGAATTTTTTCATATATTATAAATGATTATAATTTATAAATTCAAACCTGAATGTGAGATATTAAGTATACTGAAGTTGGGCCTTCTAAAAATTGTAACAAATATGAATCTAAGATAACAAGGTTGGTCTTGAAAACATAAAACCATGATCCTAGTTTCTACTCAATATTCTCAAAATGATTAAATCTAACTTATATCCATAGCAATCCTACAAATTGTAACCCTTATGCTAAATGTGGTAAATGTCATTATCCTTTAAGTTCACCAAAAAAACCTATTTACAACCACTTAATACATTTATTAAATTTTATAATTTGTGGATCTATTTCCTAGTGAAAATGAGACAAGTGTATAGTCAAGATTGATTTTATAGGGCTCACGTAGTGATAGTTGTAAAAATTAAAATTAATCTTCAACTATTCGATTATTAGATACAATTACTAGCTTAACTCCATCCATTATTAGATACAACTATTAGCTTAACTCCAATGATTCTATAACTATTAGCTTAACTTCAACTCTAATCACTGTTAAATTTAATTCGAACTCCTAATAAACTCCTCCAAACTCCTTATAAACTAGTGCATCTACGTGTTTAGGTTTTCCATATAGATATAATTAGGTTTTCCATTCTTTTAAAGGGGGTTAGGAGATAGAATAATATGTGTTTTGAATTCATCCTTATAGGTCACTCAAGTTTAACTTAATAGATATAATATACATTTAGTAAATTATATGTTTAGGTTTTCATATAGATGTAATTAGGTTTTCCATTCTTTTAAAGATGATTAAGAGATAAATTGATATAAATGTAACTCACTCTAGTGTAAAGTATTTTAATTTGACATCCTTCAATGGACAATGAAATATGGCATCAAAATAAGCCTTAATTTAAACACTAGGGTAGATCCAAATCCTAGACTCTATCAAGCACAGAGAGGGATCAAATCTCTCTAAGTGAAAACCTCTTCTTAAGTATTACACTCAATGAGCTATCAACTTTGGTGTGTCCTATATATACCATTGATTTGATTCAAACCAAAAGACACATCTTTTTATTTAAGGTCAACATATAATATATTTATTATTAATATTTAATATTATTTATGGCCAACATATAATATTTAATATTATTTTTTATTTTGTTAGGAACCAACATTACAACATCTCCCCATAAATGGTTTTAAAACCATATGCAATGCCCTCCTAAAACCATGAGTTGTTTAGGAGGCATTACACATGGTCTTAAAACCATTTGCAAGGCCTTCCTAAACCATGTAGAATAAAACCATGGGTTTTTTCATGAGGCCTTGCACATGGTTTTAAAACCATGTGCCCGGTCCTCCTAAACCATATACAATAAAACCATGGGTTGTTTAAAAGGCCAACATTTTTTTGCAAATAATTTAATTTTTATTTTTGTATTATTTGTTAGGTAGGAACATTACAACATCTCCTCCATATTGTGTTTTTTTATGATCCACAATTTTTTGGGGGATAATTAAATTTTTACTTTTTTATTGTTTTGTTAGGTAGGAAGATTACAACATCTCCCCCATATTAGGTTGTTTTTATGGTCGACATTTATTATAATTAAAAAATCTATTTTTTTATTAATAAAAATAACTTTACTTAAAGTTACATAACTTTACGTCCCCCATACTGAGTTGTAGAAAGCCTCTAGGCTCAATAACTTTATCCAACCTTTAGCATTAAGCTTTATCCAACCTCCAGTGTTTTTTTGACATGCCATTTTTGTTTCTGTTATTGATAATGTATCACAATAAATAAAGCAATTAATGAAGTTTTGATTGATATGATTTTCAATGAAAAGAATACAATTTATTTAACAAATATATACAAATACTAGCTACTAACTCTTTCAATAACCAATTTCATTAGTAATTTAAATATTTATAGAAACTCATTGAAAGAAATGAAGTATTTACAGAACTGGAGATGACTATTTTCGATATAATATTTTTTTACAACAATCATTGAAAGCATAGTTGAGGTTTAACTTTTTGAAATCTTATATATAACAAATAACACGAATCGACGTGATGATTTCGATGATATATTTTCCGTTCTTCAAAGATTAAATGTTTTTTCACAACCAGAGGAAACAGAGATAGTTGATAAAGAGGATTTCCAGAGTAATCTGTTCCGTCCAAACCTATCAAGTGTACTTTTAGGTCAGTTGTATTCTTCTCCGAGTTGTTGCAGTTGTTTGGCCATTTGCACACTGCAAACAGAGGGATTCTCGAAAACACAAATCACTATAGCCTACTACGCCAACTTCCTCACTTTTTAAACACCATCGCACAACTTCTTTCCATTCAAGCGAATATTTATCGCCAAGTTGCATGCGATTTTATTAGTATAATTGTTACTAGTTAAATACTAAATTTTGAAACATCAAATTTTAGTGAAGATAACAAACATTGGATCCATCTTTAAAGTTAGCACTTAGCGTTGCATTCAATTAAATTAAATATTTCTAAGAAACAGATCCAAGTAATAAACCAGAAACGACACAATTTTCCTGAGATTGTTTATTAAAGATTATAGAAACGACACAATTAGAAATTCTCTTCCAGAAAAGTTTATCGCTGAATATTTTCTCTCTAACGATTTCTAAGGGATTTCAAAAAATATATATATATAAACATGAACAATCACTGAAGCTTTAAAAAATAAAAATAGAAAGAAATGATCGGTCACAAATAAAATCTCTTACTTTCCTCGTGATCGAGGAAAACTATTATCTTCATGATATATTAACAAGATACAGGTGAAACACTGAATCTCTATTTTGTCTTGGTAGATATGTTTAGTATCAGTCAAGACTAAGAAAGAACAACAAATTAAATATTATTATGAATATTATTTTATATATTGTTACAATATAAATGAAAATGAGAATGATGTAGTCATTTTATTTTTAAGTTTTTAGTGTATAACCACCCGTACGATGGTGCGTCTCACCCTTGATTCTTAAAGGAACATCAAGGTGTCCTATCTCCCATTTGAAAAAATAAGAAAATTTTAAAATCATTTTTATATGATTTTCATCACTAATTTTATTATAAAAAACATTTTTATATGATTTTAACAACAATAATATATATATATATATACACTACAATAATCCTATATATTTTAGAATTTTGGAGTGGACTACTATCTATGCTTTTTAATTTAAGAAGGATAATAATTAAAATAATAACTTAGTTAACATTTGACAAGTAGAGATTATCATAGTTGGAATTATTAGATACAATTATTCAATTAATAGAGACAACTATGAGCTTAACTCCATTGATAGCTTAACTTCAACTGAAATCATGACCTTTTACTTAATTGCGATTGATGATATATTAAATTTTAAATTAACTTTTAGATATAACTATTAGCTTAATTCAAATGATTCTAAGCTATTAGTTTAACTTCAACTTTAATCATGGTTATATTGGATAACTATTAGTTTAACTCCAATTATTTTACAACTATTAGCTTAACTTCAACTCTAATTGCTTATAAGAATAAGAGTATAGCTAACGTGGAGTCTTGTAACAATCCAACTCCTAATAAAATTGTTAGAACTCCTAATAAATTCCTCAAAAGTCCTAATAATCTCCTCCATCTGGTTTATTAGAGAGAAATAAACTTTTTTGGAAGATAATTTCTAATTGTGTCGTTTCTAAAATCTTTAATAAACAATCTCAGGAAAACTGTGTTGTTTCTGGTTTATTACTTGGATCTGTTTCTTAGAAATATTTAATTTAATTCAATACCATTTATATCTTAGAAATTTGGGGTGGAATACCATCTATGCTTTTTCATCTATGGACGACAATGAGACAAGTGTAAGTGTATTGTTCACATTGATTCTATGAGAAATTAAAAATTAAAAATTTCAAAAGGTCATAAATAGGTTAGTTAACATTTGATAAGTATACTTCATTATTAGATACAAGTATTTGATTATTAGATACAACTATGAGCTTAACTCATTTCATTACGCTGAAGGTGTATATATGTTAGAATTTTGGGGTGGACTACCATCTATGTTTTTTTATTTACGGAAGAGAGTGAGCCAAGTGTATTGTCTAGATTGATTCTATGGCTGTCGTTCAAGATTAAATGAGAATGAGACAAGTGTACTATCTAGATTGATTCTATGGCTGTCGTTCAAAATTAATAATTAATAATTTCCAAAAAAAAGAAAAAATAGCTTAATTAAGATGTGATAGTTGTAAAAATTAAAATTAAGCATCAACTATTTGATTATTAGATACAACTACGAGGTTAACTCCATCCATTATTAGATACAACTATTAGCTTAACTTCAACTCTAATCAGAGATATTGGATAACTATTAGATACACTATTAGTTTAACTACAATGATTTTACAACTATTAGCTTAATTTCAACTCTAATCACTTAAGGATCAAGGATTAGTCCAATTGCATTTGGCATCTAGGAGTCTAGCCATGTAAGAGTCAAAGTCCTAATAAAATAGTTGGAAATCCTAATAAACTCCTCCAAACTCCTAATAAACTCCATCGATATCTAGCTAATTTAGGTTTTCGATTCTTTTTAAAGGAGGTTAGTCTAACTCATAATTAACAATTTCAAAAAAATTAAAAATAATTTAGTTAACACTTCAGCTTCAACTATCTTGATTGCACTGAAACCATGCACCAAGAACAATTAGGTAATGTGCAAATTAAAAATTCTTATGCTTATATGATATTTAAACAAGTCGGGTTGAGGTCTTGCCAAAACATTTGTATTGGTGATCTCATATATGCATTCTTTTTTGTTGTGTTAATTTTTCTAACTTAACTCAGAAAATGACTAAAGGTAACTAGTTATAAGTGTGTGTTTGAGGGTTGTAGTCTGCTAGATCTTGTCTTGAGCTAGTCTAACCACCGAGAATGGTTATTGAGCATTGTCGCACGATAAGGAGAAGGGAAGAATCCACCAATTTTCTATTAAGTCTCTATAACACCATGATAGGTGGCTTCTCATGTTTAGAACACACAACAATGCCAAATTAAAAAATTCAAATACATATAGAAAACTCTCTTCCCCATGGATTCTCTTACATTAAAAATTCTTCAATGAAAACTTATGTCTTGCCACTTGATTAATACTTTTGTATTCCTTACTCCTTTTCTTTGTACTAACCTTTCTAGAAAGGGCCTTCTCAACTTCCATTGGTTTCTGAGTCAAATTTGTTTCACCAATATTCAACTAGTTCTTTTTTGTTGCTTTAAAAATTTTGTGATTTTGATAAGTATATGAAAGATTAAACTCTCTTGAATTGTTGATGTCGTCACATAAATCCAAACGATATTCATTATGGGTGTGTGCAAGAAGATGATGGACCTTTTAGATGCAATCCTACTCTGAGGAAACACACTCATGGTACATAGAAATACAACACATTCTTGTTATGTAATGCTTGGTTTGGTTAATCCCGAGCCTTGCATGTCATATGACAGGTAGGTTAGGCTAAGAAAAACATGCACACAATTTATAATTACAAAACATGCATGCATTATGGATAAGAAAAATGTGCACGCATTATGGACAAGCAAAACACACACTCATTATGGACAAGCAAAACATGCACACGTTATGGAGAACCACAAAAAATGGGTTTGGTACATGGCTAGGGAAATGAATAAAAACAATAGTTTACAGCATCAAGACTTAGTAACTATACTCATATTTTAGCATTATCAAGAAAAACACCTCAAACAACCATCCCTAACCTCCCAAGAGCATAATTTTTCTTTGTGTTGTAATATGGACACCATTGGGAGGCTTTAAGACCTTTTTATGAGTCATAGTCCCTTGACCATGCTTGGGGGAGGAAATGTTAGCCTAATATATAGATGTAAGCTAGGGCATGTAATTTTAATTGTCAATATGGTATCTGTAAAATTTGAAGCACATCTAACATATATGGTTTCAGATCTAAACATAGATTTTAAAAAGTAATATGAGATGGATCAAACACTTGTAATGTTAAGAAATACTAAACTCCCTTACAGGAGAATATTTCATTAGATTCTTTAACATTCATCAGTATTCCATTCATCAACTATTCTAAGTCTGAGATATTTAAGAAGTATGGAGATTTATATCATTATGTTCTTGATGACAAAATTATATATTGAATTATTTTACAAGAAATTCACTTACATCATATATGCTAGTGTTGAAACAACAAGAAGTAAGTTTCATCAAGATGGTCACTAGATAATTTGTTTTGAAAAATTCTAAACATCCTCTTACTGATTGGACAAGCAGATGGCTTTGATGAGTCTTCCTTCTTTCTTCCTCTTTTGGCCCCAGGAGGCAACCTTCTAGTATCCACTTTTTTGCACACTTCGTCAACCATGTGTGAAATCATTTTCAATTGTGTTCCACTATAGGGATCTATGACCAACTTCTGTATCTCAAGAGTGCAGTATTCTCAGAAATAAAAGACCTCCCTTATCTCTTCTTTCAAAGCATAGTACTCCATGGAGTACTAGAAGGATTCCTTCAGGTTTCTTTGATTGAAAATTTGGTCAATATTACCTGTAGATCTCTGCCAAATGGAATCATCATATATTGGAATCCATATATCATCCATATCATTCCCACTACCTCTACGTGAGGTACTACATGAGCGCTCTTCATAGCCTTCTTTTGAGACTGCTCAAGGTCTTCTTCATACCTTCTACAGTATTCTTCATATTGCTCATCAAAGTCTTGCTCAGAGTATGACATGGATACAAATTCATTCACTGAGACATTTCTTTCCACATGATAATCCAAGAAAGAGATTCGATACCACTATAATATCCCTGGATCATATTTAAGAAATACTAACTCCAGAAAAAGACTTGGTATAGAAAAATTGTCAAACTAGGTGCTAGGGAATTACTAGTTTTGACCAGAAGGACTCAAACCAAAAGGGTTTTTTCACAAAAGGAAATCAAAGCTCTGATACCACTGTAATGTTCCTAGATCTGATTAGATATCTGATAACTGATATTGCTGCAAACTTAATTATTGATCTATAACTCAAACTATGAACTCAATCATACAATTTTTTTTACTAGGAAAATGGAGGTGTTCTGCTGAGAAATTTAGCAATAGGGAAGCAGGAAGTGGGAAAAAACCAAAGAATTTTTTGGAACAAATAATTCATCTTCTCTAACACATTTATATTGGGGACCATTTCAGTTTTAGAGTCAGCTATGCTAAAACTTACTCCCACGCTTTTGGGTCACCCAACCGTGAAACTAGGAAGATTCCTTCAAGTCCCTTCAACCAGAGGCTTGGGATAATGAAAAAATATGATATCAGTGATTCATACAGTAGGAAATAAGGTTTGAAAGAGTTCATAACATTTCTGGATTGGTTCGAGAATTTTAGGAGTGAATTGCGAGAGTTGAGAGAATTTGGCAATTTTGGCTTGGTGAGGTCTTATGTAATGGAGGCTGCTCAAACCTTGTACAAATCCAACGAATTTTATGTTTAATGGTTTGGATGGACATAAGGTTCATTTATTGACATACCTCAACTTCTTAAATGTAATTATGACACACATAACTCTCTAAATTTAAAAAATTGTTAGACTAGTCAATTTTAACTAGCTATCTGGCCAGGGACAAAACATTATCGTGTTAAGCTGGCTAGTGAAGTGCGGAGAGATCAAAGAGGTGAGATGGAAGGAGTTTGATCACTCAACATTCGGCTCAATGGGGGTGGGGGATTCAAACCCTCCCCCCGCGCAAGCATGGTGGCGGCAGCAGCAAGGTGCTGAATGCCAGAGGAAGGTAGCGACTACAAGGCAGATCGAGAAAAAGGGAAGGAGGGGAAAGGTGAGGGGAAGAGATTAGGCCTGGGAGGATGCCTCTCAAGGGATTAGACAATCTCGGTGATCCAGATCCGATCTGAATCAATTCGAGGGAAAATAGAGATGTGGAAGGAAAAATCCTTAACTGGGAAGTTTGTGGGGGTTTGGCCCAAGGAGAAAGATCTGTTTCGATGGATCCAGAGCACATGGAGTCCAAAGAGCCACTACAACCTGCAGTTGGGAGCAAAGGGTTTCTTTACCATCATATTCTTCAATCAGGAATATCACGACAGGATCTTGGAAGGAGGGCCCTATTTTTTCTTCTCGGCAGTGCCTTTCCTTTGACCCTACAAGGAGCGTTTCAACCTTGAATCTGAAGATATGACAGTAGCCCCGGTGTGGATCCACTTGGTGGGTCTCCCCAGGGAGTATTGGGATACGGAAATATTACGCGATATTGGTAATTCAATCAGGGAATTTGTGAAAGTTACTGAGCAAACTATGCTCCGTAGGTATACTACGTTTGCTTGAATTTGTGTGTATATGTATCTCTCGAAGTACCTACTTGAGGTGGTAAGCTTAAAATGGGATGATGAAGAGTGGATCCAGTAGATTGACTATGAACAGCTACCCTTCTGGTGTAGGATTTTCCATGAGTATGGTCATTTTGGGAGGAACTACCCAAAGGGGATCCAAGAGAAGAATTCCCTAGACCATGAAGGGGAAACATAAGCCAATGCCAGATTCACACAGGTCAAAAATAGGAGGGGCAGGAGCAACAAAGGGAAGAAATTGTGTAAGGAAATGGCTGGAAAACCCACAATTTCCTCAAACCCTTTCCATGTCTTAGAGGAAGAGGGAAAGGATAAATCGAAGGAATAAGGGGGACCAACCAGCTCCCAGGAAACTAAGATGAAGGGATCGGAGGATGAGAACAACACTGGTAACATTCCATTCATCATGGAAGAAGACGAATCTGAGGACATGGAACTTAGGGATCTAGATCTATATGCACTGGAAGAAGAATGCAAGAACGTGTGCAAGTGCTACGTCTCCCGAGAACATATCGAGCTCTTACAACAGGCCATTATCGGGTCCAAAGCACACAAGGATCTGGGAATCAGCGTGGAGGCGCAGAAGGGAAGCAAGAGGAAATCACCGGAAGAAGACCAAAAGAGAGGGCAAAAAATGAACAAGCAGAGGATATCAAAAATTGGAGTCAAACTGATCGAATCAGGATAGTATCCTATGATTAAAGTGGCCTTCTCTGAAGTAAGTAAACTTACCCAATGAGTATAGTCTCCTAGAATATTAGTGGGTGTAATCACCTAAGGAAGATTAGAACCCTAGCTAGGAATATAAAGCAGGAAAAACTAGACATTCTTTTCTTGCAAGAAACTAACTATAGCTTTGAGACCATGATAAAGATTGGGCAAAGGATATGGAAAGGTAGCAAGGTCATGGAAAGGGACGCAGCTGGCATGAAAGGAGGAATGACCATTCTTTGGAAACCCAGAGAGGTGGATCTCTTGCAATGTAGAGACGATCACTTCTCCCTAATAGTGGAGTTTGAAATCTTAGGATCATGGATCAAAGGAATGATAGCTAATATCTATGGTCTTTGTGCCTTTCCTCAGAAGCAGGACATTATTCACTACCTAAGATGGATCTGTGCATCATCCCAAGAAGGACAATGGATTAGTGGAGGATATTTTAACCTGATTACCTCACTACGTGAAAAGAAAGGGGGAAGAAGGATGATGGACAAGCACCGAAAGGACTTTCAGGAGGTTCTATCCCAAAGCACTCTAGTGGACATTGAAACTGGGGATGGCTGGTTTACATGGAACAACATGAGAGGTGGGGACCATCTGGTTGCTTCTAGATTAGACATATTATTGGTGTCAGAGAACATGGTCAGAGGCTCAGGGGAAATTAGGGAAAATGTGCTCCCAGCAGCTGGCTCTGATCACTGGCCAATATGGCTTGGTTGGGAGGGAGTGGCTGCTCGACTGCCTAAGCCTTTTCGCTTTGAGCAGTTTTGGCTCAAACACAAGGACTTTAAAGGCCTAGTAGAACAATGGTGGTAGGAGATGGAAAGCCCTGGTGTGACAAGGATGTACATCTTCCAGTAGAAGCTCAAGGCACTAAAAGCCAATATCTGTACATGGAATAAAGAAGACTTTGGAAACATCTTTGAGGAAAAAAAGAGGCTTGATCAAGACATACATCTCATCTAGTAGAAAGGGATGGACTCTGGGTGGGACTTGGAGATGAAATAAAAGGAGAAAGACCTTTTTTCCCAGCTGGAAGCAAGAGAGAGGCAGGAGGAAATATTATGGAAACAAAAGTCCCGGGTCAAATGGTTGAGGGAGGGAGACAAAAACACCAAATTCTTCCATAACTCGGTGGTCAACAATAGGCTGGGTTCAAAGATATACAAACTCAAAAATACCAATGGGACCTAGATGGAAACCAAGGAAGAGATTGAGGAGGAGCTCACCAACCATTTCAAGGAGATCATGAGAGAAGACAACACTGATAGGGGACAGAATATTGACACGACCATAGATTTGATTCCCAGATCAGTATATAGGGAGGACAATGAAAGCCTCACCAAGCCTATATCCATGCAAGAATTTGAGGTAATGCTTCTGATGTCTTAGGGAAAGGCCCCATGCCCTGATGGTTTCACCTCCAATTTCTTTCATTTCTTCTTGGACCTGATCAAGGTGGAGTTCTGGGCCATAGTAGAGGAATCACAAAAAAGAAACGGAGTGCGCAAAGCCTTCAACACAACGTTCCTATCCCTAATCCCAAAAGGAGAGGGCGTTGATACCCCTGGTAAGTTTAGAACCATAACTGTTTGCAATGTGATATAGAAGATAGTTTCCAAATTCATAGAAAATAGACTTAATCCTCTCCTCCCGGGGCTGATCAGCCCGAAACAATCTGGCTTCATAGAAGGTCGACAAATCTTGGATGGAATTATCACGGTCCAAGAATCTATCCACTCCCTAAAATGCTCTAGACACCTAGGAATTCTCATCAAATTAGACATAGCCAAATATTTTGACAAGCTTAACTAGAATTACTTGGAGAAGGTGCTACAGGAGTTTGGCTTCTACCAAGATTAGGTGGAATGGTTCATGGGTCTGGTCTCTTCTCCCTTCTACTCCATCCTACTAAACGGCTCCCCGACGAGGCTCTTCTCGCCTTCTATGAGTATCAGACAGGGAGATCCCCTCTCCCCATTTCTATTGATTCTGACAATCGAAGGGTTAAGCAAGCTCATCAAGGCCCAAGCAAGACATGGGAGGATCAGGGAACTATCGTTCCATGAGGACATGGACAAACAAAGATACCAACAGTTTGTGGATGACACAATGTTGATGGGGCACCCTTCAGTCCAAGAGGCTCGGGACTTGAAAACAAGCATAACGACCTTTGCTAAGGTGTCGGGACTTACAGTTAATTCCTAGAAATCACAGATCTTTTTCTTCAACACTCCGCTCATAACCTAGAGAAACATCAGGAGAGTTTTGGGATTCCAAAAAGGATCACTACCGACCAAGTATCTGGGCGTCCCTTTTGGCCAACGAACTATCAGGAAGGCTTTGTGGAAAGACCAACTAGGTAGGATAAAGGCCAGATTGGCTAGTTGGACTCTCAAACCCCTGAACCTACCTGGGAGGTTAGTAATGGTCAAATCGGTCCTCCAGGCCATGTCGATGTACCTATTTTTAGTCTTATCCACTCCATATTCAGTCTTACGAGAAATTAGAAGCATCCAAAGGAATTTCCTATGGGATGGGACATAAACTAAAGCTAAATTTTCCGTTGTTAGTTGGGATAAGGTGAGCACGCCTAGGGACAAAGGGGGCCTTGGTCTGTTATAGTTGATTTTACCACTCCATGTGAATCACACTTTGTATGGCCTTCCCATGTCCCGGTGCAGACTCCTTAGACCCCATGGACCATTTTTTGTCCTTTGATGTTTCCTTGATCATCCCTAAAAACATGTGAAAAATGATACACGCGGCTTTTAAACCCTTAATCATGTATATATGCTGGTTTGACCCCTAAAACCGTGTACATCGGTGTACAAATTCCAAATCCTTTTGGAGTTTTCCTTGACATGGATCCAACTCACTTGACTCCTGGCCTTCTCTATGCCTTGAGATCACTCAAATTCGACCTTTCATTACCCCTTTGAAAATCTATATAAGGAACTCTATGGTACATTGAAGGCATATGAGAGAATTGAGAGCAAAGAAACTATATTCCATTGTTGCCGAAACTTATGCTTGAGTCTACATCCCTTTGTCCCTTGGAGCACTTTTGTGTTCTTCCCAAGCTTGCCTTTTGCTTGTGAGCTTGTTATCGATAGATAGAGGATTGAGGTGGTGGAGGCCCAAGTGGGGGATTCAGTTTCTCTGATTCACAGATGTACCGACAAAGGTTATATCTATTGTAATCTCTGATTTATATTAATAGAAATATCTTTTTATGTCCAATAATGTGTGTTTGAATGAATATTTTATCCATGGGATTATTTCAAATGCTTATACATTGTTGATTATATATGCTAGAATAGATCTAACACCATGATATATAGTATGCTTGTATTGTTTACTTGTTGTTGAGGAATTAAGTTATCAATTCAAGCTGAAGTTGGAAAGCTCAACGGGGATCTACTTCAACTGTCTGGAATAAGGTATGAGGTCTGATCCTTTAGTGTTAGACATTTATTTTCTATTGCATATTGGAAAAGATTGATTTCTGGAGTCAAGCTGTCTGTTGTGGTACCCCAAGCCATAGGAATTTCTCTCCATAACAGAATTGGCGACTCCACTGGGGAGTTCCTAGTAGTTTTCCTTTGGGGGTTTTTCTATCGGCATTCAATGACTTTGAATTGCTCTTTCTCTCTTGTTTCTGTGTCGAGTCTTGGGGCATGTTTTCCTGGAGTGTCTGATTGGTGTGAAGTTTGTCTCAGCTTGTCTGTTTTCCTTGATTTTATGTACCTTTCTTCCTGTATCCGAGTTTTTAACTCACAGTCGCGTATACACGCGGGTTTCTCTGTGATTTCCGTGTATACACACGGATTTACTACGAACAGTCACGTATGCACTTAGTTTTTCCTTTTAGTGGAATTTAAATGGTTGCTGGGTGAATTTTGATGATTGCTGAGTCTCCTTTGGCATTGCCTGAGTTTGTTTATACCCCTGTTTCTGACCAGAGACATTTTTTTAGGCTAAATTTTTTTTTAAGGTTCTTGTCATGGCATTTTCGATTTTTTGTTTGGGATTAGTGCATTAGATTTCTTTTACCTTAATGCTTTGCTTGAGTGTTATTTGAGTGTGCTTGCAAGGTCTGGGGGTTGTAGAAGCATTCTTTTTCTTTTTGTATCTCATTTTATTTCAAAAAATCCAAATACATTTGCTTATCGTCATGCATTGCATTTTTCATTTTGCATTGTACTTGCACTAGATTTGCTTTGGAGTATTAGTTAGGATTTCATATAGGAAATCTTGCATTCATCATTTGAAGAAAATTGTGCATTTCACGTAGTAGCATACCCTATTTTCATGGACACAATGCATTTGCATTGATTGTTAGGTGTGCATTTTACTTCATGTTGTGTCATAACACCATTAGTTGCATGGCCATATCCCTCTTTTGAGTAATAAAGCCAATTAAAATCAACGCTTAATTAAAATCAACTACATTCTTTTCTTTTCTAGGATCCACCAACAAGATTAGGTTTTAGGGTCTTGGAATAGTTCATTCTGAGTAAATTCTCCAAGACCACTAAACAACAACATGTATGCGTTTGTCCAGGTGAGTGTGTGAAATTCTTGGTATAACCAGTGTTTCTCAGGATCCTCCTCTCAAAAGGGAGTTAAGCACGAGGTAGTGTGAGCGGTTATTGATTGGGATGACCCCTAGTCATAACTGAGTAGCACCGGAGATATTTCCAGGATTGTATTCGTATCTGGGGGGCTCTTTTGAGAGTTTTTGGCTTTGCTACCCTTCCCATATGGTCAATTCCGCCTGCAATTGTCTGCTTGAGCATTGATTATATTGAGGTGACCTTAGTGGCCTTACCTAGGATATTGAAGGGGTACTTTGCAAGGGTTATTCTATGGGTGTCTTGGCCAGGTTGGGGTTGGACAACACAGTTGCTTTATGCGTTGAAGCTGAGGGCCACAATAATTGGTTACATACCTTCGCTTGTTGTGTATAGGAGTCTCAAGCCTCTCCTAGGTGAGACATACCTGCTTCATTTGGGAGCTCACTTATCCTGCCCTCGATTGCTTGCATTTGGCTTTAGATTTTATTGGTGATTGCTCCGTGCACGATAGCTTGCCTAGGGTTTGCGTAAATAGAGAATCTTTTCTATTTTTTGAGTCATTATGGATTTGGGTGCAACTCCTCATCGTTCTCATAGTTTAGCAGGATTTTCACCTTCTACTTCTCCTCCTCCTTTGGGAGAGAGACCTAGATAGTCCAGGAAGACTACTTCGCACATTGATTCACACACCATGGGAGACCATATAGAAAGTATTCCTGAACCACCTTCTCCCATTCATGTAGACGATGGGGAGTTTACTCCTACCTATGATCCTTCACCTGACTTGGTTGAGTTAGGTCCTGTGAATTCTGAGACAGGAACCTTTCATGATAGACCTACTCACTCTAGAGTTGATTCCCCATTGACGCATTACCGGTATGGAATGCCGGAGGATGCCGAGACTCATTTTGAACCCGCAAGTACTAGCTATGGTAGTTATGGTATGTCTAGTTTTCCCACACATGATTTGGCATTTCATGTCGAATCTGAGTTTGAGCCTCACACTATGCCTGGGGGCACTCTCATTCCTTACCATGTGGAGAGGTTTGGGAGCACTAGTCACATTGCAACTTTCATCTCGGTGGTGGAAGTTACATCACATATTCCTCCTAGATCTAGGGTTAGTGATCCTATTATGATATGAGACCCAAGATGAGTGACTATAGGGAATAGTACGTACATTATTACATAGGTCCCTCCATCCTCTATCCCTAGTTCTTCAAATGGTCACCCTCCACCTTATTCACATGGTCCTTTGGGCCGAAACGTTGCTATGAGTCATGTCAGTACTATAGTTACTAGACCAGTTGTGTCTCAACTTCACGTACCACCCGTTGTTTCGGGAGTTCATGCTCATACTTCTAGAGGTCACGTTCCTACTTCCGGAGTGTATATGCCTACTTCTGGAACGCATGTTTCTACTTACGGAGTGTCTCATGGGACATCTCATGCGATGACTTATGGGCCCTATTATGGGACGTAGTATGGATAGAGTTCTTCACCTTATGGGGGCAGGTATCAACAACCTGCTTACTCTCCTAATTATGGCTTCGTAGCTCCTAATAGTCAAGGTCCACCACAATATGGTGCTTCCATGCCACCCTATACGGGTCAAATGGGAGGCGGGCACTATGGTCAATGCCATGGTGGTAATCAGACGTATACGAATCAGGCCTATCAGGGAGCGATCCATCAACCTCATCATCCTAGGCTCCCTTTCCTCGCGATGCTGAATCTTCCTAACTTATCGAGATTGACAAACAATCCTGTAGCTCATGACCTGACTTGGCCGGCTGTCCCTACTAAGATTCCCTTAGACATACCTAAGTTCAAGGGAAAACCGGGAGAGGATCTGAGCGAACATGTTACTACGTTTCACCTATGGTTCTCTTTAAATTCCTTACATCAGGAATCCATCCATTTAAGACTATTTCAATGCACCCATATAGGGCCTACTGCGAAATGGTATATAGATCTACCTAGGGGAGCATTCGCTTTGTTCGATGACCTAGCAATGAATTTTCTTAACAAGTTCTAGCTACCAGTGCGTTATGACGTTGGTACTGAAGTCCTGTTGACATTTCGGCAGGATAAAGCCACACATATCTCGGATCATATCCAAGAGTGGCGTAGATGAAAGAGGTTATTTAAAGCCTTTATACCCCCAGAGTTCCTCCTCGAATGGTTCCTCAAGTCATTATTGCCATATATAGCAAAGGATGTTTCTACATCCGGAGTGCAGAATGAGGAACAGGTGATTTTTAGGGCGCAGGAACTAGACTTGATCTATGCTCAGTCCGGTTTGTTATATGAGATTATTCCCAATGCTCCACATTCTAGTTTCGACCCCAAAGTCAAACCTGGACCACATGCCGATGGAATTGTTGGTTGTGCAAGTGCAAAACCTGCGGATTTAGTTGCAAAACAAGTTAGTCAATTGTCATTCAACTAATCTGCTTCGGGACAAGCTACGGCTTTGTCTCAACCCGCCCAAATGGTGAGTGTACTTTCAGCGCAATTGTCAGACCAGAAGGGTAACTAGCAGCCCGGACAGAATAGAAAAAAGGGTAAGAATAATCATAAGGGTGGGAATAAGAATGAGAATGCTAATAGTAATGACAAGAATGGTCGTAATGCTGGGGGGGACAAGCAAGCTAAACATAAGGTTAAGTTCCCTTGCAATTTATGTAAGGATGATCACCTCACTTACTTGTGCCCTTTTATTGATGAAGCTTCAAGATTCTTGGCACAGGGCCCAGCTATGCTAACTAACCCTTTAACTCAAAATATGAACTTGAGGTCCCATGACCAGTCTGGTGGTGATAAACATCCACCAGAGGGTAGTGGTCGTGGTTGCATTAACATGGAATGTGCTGGGAAAGTTGTGACCTATGTGAAAGATTATGGTTCATCACAACCCAGACCAGGAAAAGAGCCTGATCCACCAAGGTCCCCTTTGCGTATTGAGAAACATATGGATAAACCTGAAACTGCACCTCTCATTCCTAAGAGAGTCCTTAAGCGTTTGGGGCACAATCCAAATGCTTGAGCCTCCCAAAACTATTTAGTTGTCGAGGATTTGGGCCATACTCCTCGTGCAATGTCTGCATTGGAAGTGCTTCAGAGTTGTCCTTTGCAAAGGAAGGCATTGCTTTCTGCCCTTGGTGTGAATGATGATGATTCTTCCTCCGTGATTAAATTTGAAACCACAGGACTTCAGCCTCTCTTGCCTTACTATGTGTCTCTTTTGATTCACGTAGAATTTCTTAATATGACCATCAAGAGAACTGTGATTGACGAAGGCGATGCCGCTTCTCTGATGTCTTTATCATGTTGGAAGGGTCTAGGTTCCCCTAAGCTATCTAAATCAGCGGCCATGTTAACTATGTTTGATGGGAGATCATTTAGGCCGCACGACATCCTTCCTTCCCTTAAAGTCCATCTGGGAGGGAAGATCGTGGTCGAGGTGGTTGATGCGCCCCTTGATTACAATCTCTAGCTAGGTAGGAATTTGATGTAAAGTATGCAAGCCATTGCTTCTTCCCTGTTCCACGTTGTATGATTTCCACATAACGGGAAGATAGTAACAATTGATCAAACGACATTCAAGAATCTGTCTGTTATTGCATCTTCGGGAGCTTCGATCCCGATCGTTGAACACTCTCAGCCGGTAACTGCGAGTGTGGGTGTAGGCATGTATCCATCCCTCATGGGAAGCTTTAGTTGTCCTGCATCGATCCTTATGATAGGATCTAGTTCCGGTGAGGCTTCGAAATCTATGAGATCGGTGTCTTTTTGCACGAGTCATATGGAAGATCCTTGGATTCTTCCTACACCGAGTACTCCAAGTGAGCCCATCGTGATGGACGTGCCATTGCCTGCAACTATGATAGCTTATCAAGCTAATATCAAGTGTGTTGCAGAGGCTAGTTCTTCATGTTCGCGGACGGAGGAGGAGGACCCTTATGTGCTGCCGGCATGGGCAGTATAGTCTTCTCATGCACACGACTGCCTTGATACGGTTTTCCCTTCAGATGAAGTGATTATTGATGCTATGTCGGGAGTTGAGCCACCATGGGAGGAACTCCATCATAGATCGTACTTTCTTCCTGAGCTTAACCACTTGGAGCGTGAGGACTTTAGGGTGGTTCTTAGTGAGAGAGTTGGTAGTCTCATGGTTCTGTTAAGCTCTCCTAGTCAAATGGCCGAAGGAAACATGGCAAACATATCTTCAATGATTCCTATCAACATCTCTCGTGATCCTGGCAGGATAGAGAATGCCTATATTGGGGCAGAATGTTCCCATGCTGAGATTCTAGAATACAATGAGCTATTTAAAGAATTCCTTAATATTTTTGCTTGGTCTTACAATGAAATTCCAAGTATCGACCCTCGTATTATCGAGCATGAGATTAATACTTATCCCAATGCTAAGCCTGTTTGAAAACGCTTAGGTGCGGTGAACCCTAGGAAAGCACCCGCGATTAAGGCAGAGATAGAGAAGCTGTTAAAAGTCGGTTTTATCTATCCCGTTCCCTTGACAGAGTCAGTTTCAAACCCTGTTCCGGTAGATAAGAAGCAGGGAGCGATCCACATATGTACTGATTTCCATGATTTGAATCCTGTCTATCCTAAGGACAATTTTCCCACACCATTTATTGATCATATTTTGGATGAGTGTGCGGGAAGCGAGGTTTTTTCCTTTATGGACGGATTTTTCGGGTATAATAAGATACAAATTAAACCTGAGGACCAACATAAGACTGCATTTATCTGTCCTTGGAGAACTTTTGCATATCGAAAAATTCCTTTTGGCCTTAAATACGCTGGAGCTACATTTCAGCGGGAGATGGACTTGATCTTCCATGATCTCAAGTCTATTATTGAAGTATTTCTGGATGACCTTGCTGCTCATTCTTGTATGAGAATGCATCATCCCTATCACTTGAGAATGGTATTTGAAAGATGACGGCATTATTTGGTTAGATTAAATCCTCATAAGTGCATATTTTGTGTGAAGTCAGGTCATTTGTTAAGATTCATTGTTTCTGAAGAGGGTATACGAGTCGACCATCTAAATGTTGAGGCAATACTTCAATTGTCTCCCCCAAGGAATATTCGTCATCTTCAATATTTGCAAGGCATGGCAAACTTCTTACAGACATTTGTTGTCAACTTTGCCAATTTGACTAGAGGCTTCATGCATATATTAAAGAAGGACACCCCCTTTTGTTGGGATGAGCAAGCTTAGGAGTCCTTTGATGCACTCAAGTGATCCCTAGCATCGACCCCGGTGATTAGTCCCCCAGACTATAGCCGTGATTTTCTATTAGATGTGGCCGCGTCCATGGAGATGATTGGTATGGTTTTGGTTCAAGAGGATGAGGAGCTCCAAGAGCATGTCATATATTATCTGAGCCGAAACCTTATTGACGCAGAGATTCGTTATTCTCATGTCGAGAAGCTTGCTTTAGCTACCGTACATGTGGTTCAACGGTTGAGACATTATATTCTCCTTCGCCAGACATTGGTTGTAGCCCATGTCAATCCGTTTCAATTCGTCCTCACTCGAAGGATGATTGGGGGGAAATATAATAAATGGATTGTCATTCTGTAAGAATTCAATCTTGAATTTGTTTTGGTAAAATCGAAGAAGTATTTAATTTTTGCAGAGCTTATATCGGATTTCCTGAGTGAGGCCGAGGAGTTGGTTTGTAAAGATACGTTTGTCGATGAACACATATTCTTAATCTCAAATTTAGACCCATGGTATGGGGATATTATAATATACTTACAAACATTGAAGGCCCCTACTCACCTCTCACGAGATGAACGACGATGATTACGTCACGTCTCTAAGAACTACCTCATAGTGGATAACACTTTGTACCGCTGTGGGGTAGATTCCATTTTATGAGGTTGTTTAACTCATGAAGAGGCTGAGGTAGTACTGAATGATTGCCACGGAGGGTTGTGTGGTGGTCATTTATCTGGGCTTTCTACAACTCAAAATATTTTAAGAGTGGGTTATTTCTGGCCATCGATCTTTAAGGATTGTGTAGATGTGGTCAAGAGGTGCCACCCTTACCAGGTGTTCACACATAATATGCGCTCGAAACCTTCCCCATTACATCTCATTATCACCGCCAGTCCCTTCACTAAGTGGGGGCTCGATTTTATGGATTGCAACCCAGCTTCGGCTAGGGGGCACCATCATATTATAGTGGTTGTTGCACGGCTGTTGATTACTTCACGAAATGGGCTGAGGCTATGCCTACAGTTAAATCCGACGGTGAGACAGCTGCCCACTTCGTATTCAACCAAATTATTACTCGATTCAAAATTCTGAAAGAGATTGTCACTAACCATGGCTCACACTTTCAGAACCATATGATGGAAGAGTTGGCATCAAAGTTAGGGTACAAGCAAGAGCATTCCTCTTCTTACTACCCTCAAGCGAATCGACAGGTAGAAGCAGTGAATAACTGACTTAAATCCATTCTCCAACAAACCATCGCACAAAGCAAGAATATTTGGCACATCATGTTATATCCTACATTGTGGGCGTATAAAACCGCTATTAAGACTACCACCAGTTTTTCTCCATATCAACTTGTACATGGAGTGGAGTCAATATTGCCGGTTGAATGTGAGATTCCTTCTTTGAATATAGTTGTAGAACTCTTACCAGACACTTCACCATTGGAGGAGAATTTGGTCCACCTTGAGCAACTTGATGAGCTTGGAATGCCTTGGTGGCTCTAGAAGTCAATAAACGTCACGTAAAGGTCCAGTATGATAAGTCTGTCTGTCCAAGGAGGTTGAGTGAGGGAGACTTCGTCCTTTTGTGGGATCAACCGAAAGAACCCTTGGGGGCAGGAAAATTTAATCCCATGTGGCGGTGTATTTACGTGGTCAAACATGTGTTAGAGAAGGGTGCTTATGAGTTAGTGGATTACGAGGGAACAACCTTCGTGAAGCTTAGAAATCGGCTCTATCTCAAGAAGTACTATGCATGATGTTCAGCCAAGGCTGGTTATTGTATATTAGTGTACAGTTTTGCATAGTTAGGTATTTTTCTTATAGTGATCGGGTTTGTGATTAGGTTCTGTTTCTTTTGCCAGATGTCAATGGAATATTTCGCCTACATAGGATTCGCGGATGGTGCGAGCCGTCACACTCAACACTTAGCCTCTGCTGCTTGGGTGATTTATACTCCTATGGGTCAGGTACTGTCTTCAAGAGGTGTATGTCTACGGCCATCTTCCAACAATGTTGTTGAATATAATGTCGTTATTGAGCTTCTACAGGATGCCATTTCACATGGCATTCTCTCTCTTGAGGTAAGTCTTGATTCGAAGTTAGTAGTGTCACAGCTTAATGGTTTGTACCATGTTAGAGATCTAACATTATTAAGAAGATTCTTACGTGTGAGATTATTAGAACAGAAATTTGACAACATAACATACATACACATTCCAAGAATTAATAATCAAGTTGCTGACTCATATGCTAACTACGTGTTAGATTGGCATTTGTTTCATTCACAATAAATTCATCACAAAAACAATGTTTACACATGTAAATAAATAAACCGATCACGATAAAACTTTTTATATAAACATCCAAAATGTGATAATACATAGTGTCATGATACAAAATTGGAGCTCTCGAGCCACCAACATATAATACATGGTAGTACAAAATGTATACACTCCCAGGTATCTAATCCTATGGAGGAGGGGGGTGGGGGGGTTGTAATCATGGAAGGTCACTACGGCTCTAGCTAGATGTCGGAATAATCGCACCCATGCGTGTGGTACACCCACCACCTGGCGCTGCATAGCCTCAGGCAAGTCCTTGACTTGTTCCATGGGAACCCTGTGTGTCAGCCTCACAAAATTAGTATGAATGCTCTGGAGCATCCACTCCACATCCACACCTGTGATACCATCTCCTCTTCCCCTCTGTCTATGATGAGGGAAGCCTTCCAGCCGCCTTGGTCCTACATCTGCACACAAATGGTAGATGTCACTATGTATTGTCACGCAAAAATATGCCTTTTGATTCCATATAATCAGAATACACAAAAGAATTAAATAACTCAAAAAAATTTAAAAAAAGAGAGGGTCGATATTCGTTACCTATATTGCCATATGCTGATCCTGGTGGTAGTGGCATGTCCAGGTCCCCCCAAAAATCTATCCCCGCATAGGGGTAGTCATCGATGAAAACTATCTGTCGTCGCCACCACAGAAAGAACTTAGCTGGATAGGAGTTGGCCACCCTACCTCCCCCCAGCCTACGCATCGTATCTTCCCAACACCGTTGGGTCGGATCTCGAACCCTGTGAAGAGGAACGTCCACTCTGGGGCTCGATCTTGGAACACGCTCGAAGAAAAATGTGCTCAGTATACTGCTGAACCCGAAGTTTCGCACTCTTCCTTCCTTACACTTACTGAGTTGATGTTTCATGTTGCTTAGTAGTGTAGTGCTCCAGTCATAAATCGTGGGTCTCATGCACTCCACTGCATAGAACATCAGAGGCCGTGAGGCCTGGTGGAGTGATGCTAAGCCTGCTATCCTGCCCAATGCCAATAGTATGGCCTTTAGGCTGAGCTCCTATATAGCATTGGTAGGGACCTGACTCCCCACCTTCTCTGTGTCTGGATAGTAGTACACCACAATGTACTCTTCGATAGTCAGGCCACCTCCTGGCACTACTACATTTCGATCCAAAATCCGAAGGCGCGTGGATTTCTCTTTTTAAACTTACCAAAAATCACAAGGATACATTTTTTTTTTGTAAATGTGGCCACATCCGTTGCTTAAGCGACGGATATTCTCACAACCGTCTCTTAACTGACGGTTATTCTCATAACCGTCGGTTAAGCAACGGTGCATTTGTCGAATTGAGAAATGAAGGTGATAAATCTAGACTAAAGTTTGCAATCCACCAAAATATTGTGTCAGTTAAGCGACAGATATTCTCAAATCCGTCGGTTAAGCGACGGCACGTTTGGGATTACAAGCACACTTTGTTTATTTAGAAAATATGTGTTTTCCAAGGTTTTTGGATCGACCCGATGCTTTTCGTTATAAAAAACCCCCTTTTTTTAGATGGATAGCTATGATACAAATGATTACTCGCTTAACGTGTGTGTTCGGAAAACGTTCAGTCCAGTGAGTGGTTACATCCTGAAGCAAGCTTTAGTTCATCCCCCCAGACTCAGACAGTGTAGAAAGTTGGGTGCCTTCAGACGAGGGACCATACCTTGACCTTGATTTAGTTTCAGATTTTGATTTTTATATATGCTATATCGGGATATGATTTAGAACCAAACCTTGGTTAGGGTAGGATAAACACTCATTAGGATGTGCTTATTAAATAAACATATATTTTGTTCTCGAAGAATGCCAGTTAGACAGCGACGCATCATTGAATCGTACGTGGAAACTTGTTGAGTTTATGTTTTAAACCAGAAATAGAAAATCGATTTGGGATTTTTGTTGTGGAAAATAAGGCAAGTCGAGGGTTTCTCCTGTCATTCAAGCAACCCTGTCTCCATACCCATCTGTATTCTCTATCAATAATCTGTCGGCATCTACCTAGAACCACAACCATCTGCGTTATCTTTGCATGCTTGGGCGACCAATCCATCTGCTTTTTTCTTGTATACTGAGACACCAACAATGTATACCTTTATATGGGTTCACCAAGTCGATTTGTGGAAGGAAGAGAATCCCCATTACTATCTTTGTCTCAACCCTCATTGTTATCTATTGGGTTTGATAGGGTTGCATTAAAAAACGTTTATTTGGCTTAAACATAGCAACGCCATGGACAAGGGAAAAAAATACACAACTCAACACAGCAATCAATAGGTCATTCTTCATCTCGTGAACAATAGGTGAGGGCCGAAGAGGATAGGGCCGCTGGGGACAGAGCTCGTAGAGGAGAGGGTGGCAGAGGAGGGGTTGAGGAGGGTTTGTAGAGGTGGAGGACGGTTTGCATAGGTCACACCGAGGCTAACAAAATGCCTCAAATCGGTGAGTAATCTATGTTTGCTTAAATAATTTTGATTTGGAATTAAAAAAACAAGCTCTTTATGTAGAAGAAATCTTATTTAGCATGGATTTACACTGGTATGGAAAATCTGAAAAGACTGTGTTCATAATATAGTTTAAAATCTGAACTTTTCTTCCCCTGAATTGCCCTCTCACTCTCTATGTGGAAAGTTTTCCCATTTGCCACACCTAATTTTGTAAAAGTGTTTCTGTGTCCTAGCAGGATTGAACAGAGAATAGTTGACTGTAAACGATAGTGTTTTTATTCAGGTATTTCATCTTTTTTGTGAAGCACTCAGCCTAAATTAATCCCTAAACTGATATACCTGGATTCTGAGATCTACATAGAATGCCGATAACCTATGCTCAATGGACCCTCTACTCCATGCAAATATTGCAACTTGATATTTCCATAGTCTGTTCTCTTTATCATAGGTTCTCTTTATCATAGTCTGTTTTTAGTAACATGTTGAATTGAAACAAATTTGCTTCTGAATCTATACTCTCGTTTTTGTGGATTTTTGTTGGCATGCAGTCAAAATGCAATCCGACTTGAAGAAAAGGAGAGAAGTGAGAAGGAGAGGTTGCATCAAATTATGGATGAGGCAGAATCATTTAGGGAGGAATTCTACAGTAAGAGGAAGATCCACTGTGAGACAAACAAAAACAACAATAGAGAAAAAGAAAAGGTGATCTACATGTATATTCTGCGTAAATCTATCTTGTTTTATATATTTTTGTATCTGCTGCGATGTGATGATGAAAAAAGAAGATTCTTCTTTAATTTAAGTTTTAACTTCTATTTTGGCTGTAGATAGTCATGGGATATGATTGTCAAATCTTTTGCATAAATTTGATACACAATTTTTGTTTTCATTAGTATGGTCATATTGATCAGGTGATCTTTCTTTGCATTGTAGTAAGTCTAAGATGCTTGATTTGCACATTTAACTTTGGCTTTCTGTATGTGAGGCCACACATTTCCTACAATTGCTATCTTCAGTCATCTAATTGCTGTCTGTAAGCAATGATCACAGTCAATGATTTTATGGAAGCCACAATATGTTATTTATATAGTTCATTCATTTTTCCAAGGAAAACATTGTTAGATTCCCCCCCACTTACCTGGACTATCGGGATGGAGGGAAGCTCAAATGCCAACCACAATAGAGTCCCCGTTGGCAGCATGCCTTGGTTGGATGCATTGCTTGATTGAGCTAACCCTTGTGGCTTTTATATTTTGGGTTTTGTTGAGGTTCAGTGAGTCATTGCAAGCTATGGGCTAGGTTAGCCCTGATGACTTGTTTCAAAAGGGACTTGAAAAGACTATTGAAGAGTTGGAAGTCATTGTCAAATCTCACACACTGCTATTATGTGGTGCCTGATGATCCATTGTTGGTGATTGGTTCCTTAGATCATTGTTCTGGTAGAGTTTGGTGGCCATCTATTGCATCTTCAAAAATAATTTGACTCTTCTCATATTTTCATGTGAATTCTTATTCAAGGCAAACTAGATATCCGTATCTAGTATTTTATAAATATTATGTTTAGTTTCTTAAGACTTAGTCACAAAGGTGACTAGTACAATGAGGTCCCATACTTCCTTTAATATGCTGAGAACTTTTTAACTGCCTTGCTTTCTAGAAAGGCTTTTCAAGATGCTCCTTAATGGTATAAAATTAGATATCTGGTCATATATGATGTAACCTAACTATACAGTATATGATACCTAATTTGCTTGGGTTAAGGGTTGAAGTTGGCATACCAGACTTACATGTTTGACTTGCTCCCAAGAAAAATAAGCAAAACTGATTCAAGGTGAGTCAAATTTGTGTTGACTATGTTAGACTTGGGTCAAACTAAGTCAACCCGAGTTCACTTGCCAAATGCCTATATATTCCCAGACGATGTGGCAAATGAATCATTTTTATTTTTAGTATTTGTCAAATGTTTCCTGAGCTGAGTCAAAATCTTGAGTCTTCTGCCTTGTTGAGATTTTTTGCAAATAGTGTCTGGTAGCATTGGTCTAAATGATTAAATCCCAACCTATTATAACCAAAGTAAATTTAATGAACCTATTATGGCACCATCAACCCTCGTGTATTCTGTGTATCCACTTGCCACATAGGATGAGGTCACCACTAAACAATTAGTTTAACTTCCATTTGAGTGGACCTTTATTCCAATACTAGAACTCATACCATAATAGGTCAATTCCACTGGAAATGAGATTTGAAATTAAATGGCTTAGAGGTAGTTCTTCATATCTTTACAAAGGAGTGGATGCATAGATTTTGCTTATTGAAATTTGAATTTAGGAACATTCATCTTTCACATTGAGAGAATATATTGTCATTCTGCTGACAAAATAGAGTAGCTTATCTCATTTTTTCTTGACAAAGTATGTTAATGGGATATCGCTTGCAATATACTTTCTTTAGGTTGTAACATACCATTAGTGGGCAGATCATATAGAATTAACTGTTTAAATCACAGTAATTTCCTTAAATGATTATTGCTCATCTAGTGTAGTTCTCTTCATTTAAACTAGCTGTTATTTCTAGCAATTTTTGTTATAACCTTCATAGTGCTATACAGGTTTGGAATGTACAATTAGTTCAGCAATATCTTCCTAGAACAAGTTCTTAAAGGGTCTTAGTACATAGGAACTTGGAAGTCATTGTCAAATCTCACACACTGCTATTATGTGGTGCCTGATGATCCATTGTTGGTGATTGGTTTCTTAGATCATTGTTGAGGTAGAGTTTGGTGGCCATCTATTGCATCTTCAAAAATAATTTGACTCTTTTCATATTTTCATGTGAATTCTTATTCAAGGCAAACTAGATATCCGTATTTAGTATTTTATAAATATTATGTTTAGTTGCTTAAGACTTAGTCACAAAGCGACTAGTACAATGAGGTCCCATACTTCCTTTAATATGCTGAGAACTTTTTAACTGCCTTTCTTTCTAGAAAGGCTTTTCAAGATGCTCCTTAATGGTATAAAATTAGATATTTGGTCATATATGACGTAATCTAACTATACAGTATATGATACCTAATTTGCTTGGGTTAAGGGTTGAAGTTGGCATACCAGACTTACATGTTTGACTTGCTCCCAAGCAAAATAAGCAAAATTGATTCAAGGTGAGTCAAATTTGTGTTGACTGTGTTAGACTTGGGTCAAACTCAGTCAACCCGAGTTCACTTGCCAAATTCCTATATATTCCCAGAAGCTGTGGCAAATGAATCATTTTTATTTTTAGTATTTGTCAAGTGTTTCTTGAGCTGAGTCAAACTCTTGAGTCGTCTGCCTTGTTGAGATTTTTTGCAAACAGTGTCTGGTAACATTGGTCTAAATGATTAAATCCCAAGCTAGTATAACCAAATTAAATTTAATGAATCTATTATGGAACCATCAACCCTCATGTATTCTGTGTATCCACTTGCCACATAGGATGAGGTCACCACTAAACAATTAGTTTAACTTCCGTTTGAGTGGACCTTTATTCCAATACCAGAACTCATACCATAATAGGTAATTCCACTGGAAATGAGGTTTGAAATTAAATGGCTTAGAGGTAGTTTTCATATCTTTACAAATGAGTGGATGCATAGATTTTGCTTATTGAAAGTTGAATTTAGGAGCATTCATCTTTCACATTGAGAGAATATATTGTCATTCTGCTGACAAAATAGAGTAGCTTATCTCATTTTTGCTTGACAAAGTATGTTAATGGGATATCGCTTGTGAATATACTTTCTTTAGGTTGTAACATACCATTAGTGGGTAGATCATATAGAATTAACTGTTTAAAGCACATTAATTTCCTTAAATGATTATTGCTCATCTAGTGTAGTTCTCTTTATTTAACTAGCTATTATTTCTAGCAATTTTTGTTATAACCTTCATAGTGCTATACAGGTTTGGAATGTACAATTAGTTCAGCAATATCTTCCTAGAACAAGTTCTTAAAGGGTCTTAGTACACAGGAATTTGTGATGGACATATTTGATGATGTTAATACTTTTTCTCAATAAAGTAGGATTGCCTATACCATTTGATAGGCCTCTCCACTGAAGCCACTGTTCCAAACCATTCAATATTCATGCACTTGGGAAGCTTCCCTATTCTGCCACACTTCCAAAATGCGACAAACAACAGAATAGAGATCAGACCAATTTAAACCCAGATATTGAAGAACTTTGTGTTCTACAATACCCCAGTTATGAACCCCACTAACGTCAATAAGTTGCTGAAAGAGATCAGCCATTCCATGCTCTTCTGTGACGCCCTCATTCACATTTATAACACTTTGTACCACATGATATACCCATGATTCTAAATAGCCTGTTCCTATGGGAAGCTGAAAAGTTCCTCCTTGTGTAATCTGTATTAACTTATTTCTTTTATTGAACATCAACTAGGATGGGAAGGTTGTAGAGTGGAGAATCATGTGCCGAAGAATCAACATCAGTCTTGAAATTAGAAAAGACCAGCAAACCAATTGTGTGCTGTTAAGTTCCACTGGAGGACAACTTACATTGCTGAGGGTAGAAAAAATATTCTCTGCCATTTTAATTTTTTCAAATGCATTTGAAGAATGAAAAGCCATGAGAAGAACTTCCAAATGAAATAGACCCACAAGAATTCCTTCTCTAGACCCACAAGCAATGCATCAAGAATGTGATCACAAAGTTCTCTTGATTTTGAATCAGATGAAGGTGACACCAGAGCATTGATGAAAGCAATCGCTGAATCTCTTACTGAATTAGAGACTCCTGTTGGCAAATTACCTACAGCTGATTGAGCAGTATACCCTAGCAGCTTTTTTTCCAGCCATGAAGCCAAAGAAGATGAATCCATCAATAAGAACTTTTCTTGCAAGGTGTGTTTTAAGTTAATATAACTCGGATCACCTGTTAAAAGATTAACAAACAGCTGTAGCACCTTAGTATTCACTGACTCATTATGGCATCCATCCAAAGCATCAATTAAAGGAAAAAAGTTACCATTGCCTCCAAGAAATTCCCGGAACTTGTTGGATTGGTTCAACATCAATGAGTCCTCAATGTTCCCCAAATAAAACTTAAGCAAAATGACTTTACTAGGATCCGTTCTCAGGCATTCCACCATATCAGTTGCACTTGTAAGTAAATGCTCTTTAATAGATAAGTTAACCTCCTTGCTTGATTTCATTTATTTTACCAGGCTTTCCATGTTCTTCAGCAAAAATAGATCACTATACATACATCTCTCTTCTATAGAGGGAATTAAATTATTGAACAGGATTCGACATTTATCATGTATACCCTCAAATAGCCCGTCAAACTTTATGGTCATTATGACCTCAAGCAAACTATTGAAAACTTCTGCATCAACCTCAATTCCCCCTAATGCATCTCTTGCTCTGAAAAATTGCTCAATTGTATGGCCAAAATGAACATTATGGCACATAATTCTTCTAAAACTTATGAAGTATTCAATTTCAAGCAACTTGTCTCTGCCCAATTCAGGACTCCATGGCAAAGCACCAGCTTCCTTAACATCAATATCTGATAGAGTGATCCATCCAAGTACAAAACAATATCTTCAAGTATAAGCTCATGCACTTGGGAAGATTCCCTATTCTGCCACACTTCCAAAATGCGACAAACAACAAAATAGAGATAAGACCAATTTAAACCCAGATCTTGAAGAACTTTGTGTTCTACAATACCCCAGTTATGAACCCCACTAATGTCAATTAGTTCCTGAAAGAGATCAGCCATTCCATGCTCTTCTGTGACTCCCTCATTCACATTTATAACACTTTGTACCACATGATATACCCATGATTCTAAATAGCCTGAACCTGTGGGAAGCTGAAAAGTTCCTCCTTGTTCATTTTGCTTGCAGTATACTTGTCTCTTTGTTGTAATTTCAACACCTAAACTTTGTATATCCGGGACCTATGATTTGAAAATCCAATACATTTACAAATCAAGTGATAACAACTTATTTAAGGTAAAATTGAATTGAGAAGTTCATATAGCTACTTCGTACCTCATCAAACTAACTAAAGAATCATGGATTTCATCAAGCAAACAAGTTTAGATTCTATTAATGTTTGGAATCTAATTATAATAAATTAGAGCAATACCAACGAGAGAACAAAAGAGAATGATACACGATAGGCAATAGGATTCATTATGAAAGAGGTGATAAATATTCTCTGCCATTTTGATTTTTTCAAATGCATTTGAAGAATGAAAAGCCATGAGAAGAACTACCAAATGAAATAGGGATGGAAGACTTGCACAAACGTCTTGGATATTTAACTGGAGCACCGTCTGTGGATGAGGTGAATCTTTTAGTCTTTCTTATTTACATTTTTGGTTCATTAGATTCTTTTATTAACATATTCTCTTCATTAATGTCTCTTGGGAGAGGTGTTCACTGTTTTATTACTTTGATCATTGCCAAAACTAATTACACTAGGGACCGCTTGCAAACTGTACTCAATGTAATGACATTCTGCTAATATTATGGTATAGTGACAGCTGTAGATAATTATTTGATAGGTTGACTTGAAGTTTGATCTCTGATGCTGATCACTGTTTGCTTATTTTCTCCCAATTTCCAACTTGATGTTTACTTGCATAAAGGTTTATGGTAAGTAAAGATATGCTTTAATGATATCTTTTTTTCCTTTGAAATAGCTTGATGAGGAAGATTTTAAGGAAGAACAAAATTTGGTGGCACGGCTTGTTCATATGCTAGTGAATGAAGACCAGAAGGAGATGTTTAAGGTAAGTATTATAGGACCACTTGAAGCATAATGGATAAAGTGCTTATACTTTTGTGTTCTTTCTTGCCAACGACAGTAGCTACTTTTCTGCAATGGAATTATGTAGAACAATATATTAAATCTAAAGGTTTTCTAGGTTCCCTGATCACACGGCATGGGATTCTATAATTCTAGCTACTTTTCACCATATGGGATTGGGTTTTTTGGTTTTGAAATTTATAAATGGTGCTTTCACCCTTGTCCATAATCAGCCTTTCGGGGTGAATTCCTCTTAGTTTGAAATGATGCTTCTCAGAAATTCATAGCCATAAACACTTTTCAGCAAATCAAGATGTCAATAAGGTGCCACTAGACTCCAAAATACACGTGTTAAACATAAATAAATTTCAGTATTTTCTTTTCAGGTAGGTGCTTATTTAGTTTGACTAGAGGCTGCTGGAGCTTTTATTGAATCCTTTTTGACATTTATCTATTCTTTGTGCCGCATTGTTCATTGTCTAATAGGTTTCTATAATACATGCTTGTTGATGCAAGACATGCTCAAATCCTATTTGATGTGCCTTACTTTTGGGGTAATGCTTCTGATTAGCGTGGGGACAAGCATGCCCTTCTGCTTGAGATGAATATTATCATGAAATGGGTGCAGTTAGCCAGTAGAATCCACTCATGGCCATGTAACATAGTGGGTCTTTTGTAATGATTAGGCCAGCTTACATTAATTAGAATCTTAATTTAATGACTAATATGGGGGGACTTATTTAGTAGCATAGTGGGTCTTTCTAAATGATTAGGCCACCTTACATTAATCAGTCACCATACATGTACCAACCTTACCGCTAATGGACCCTTAGGACTTTATTACATTAATAGGGAGGGTCATAAGTTATGATACCTTCCATAAGATTGGGTAGATGCTCTAAATTGTTTACTAAGTTGCCAATCCCACTACTGCTGTTTCTGGTGATTTGTCACCACATCATGTTCAAATGAGTTAAACGTTTCCATTTTTTTGATTAAAAAATAGAGTGGATGGTTTTTGTCAGTGTTATTTTACTATGGAAGATTTCTACATGCTAAAACATGGATTGATATATCATTGTATTATTCTTTTGAATTTACAAGGTTCTTAGCAATGCTTATTCTGCTATAATTTGCAATATCACTAATATTGTTTTTTAGTACATACTTATAATATGCCAGAGTGTAAACATTGCAAAGATGTCTAAATGTTCCAAGCCACGAGCTGCTTGAATTCTTGAAAAACATTACAAAACTAGCTGACAGCCTTCTAGGATACCTGCATTTTTAATCGCATATATTGAAGGGAAGTGATAAAACGATTGACTAAAATTATTGTAATATTTCAACTTCCAAAAAGTTGCCTTCAGTAATTTGCAAGAACTAAGTTGATATCCTCTGATTTAGACTGCAGCTGGGATGTATAATCAGCTGTGATTGACTTTATCTGTTGTGTATGGCTTTGGTTGTGACTTTGTCTCTAAGAAAGGAAGCTGAGACATTTTAGGAAGCGGTTGTCATAGAATGTATCCAAAGGCAATTGAGTTGATGCTTTAGTGGCATTTTCTGTCTTTAGGGATTGGCCGGTGGAGAATATGAAGGAGGTAAAAGTTGTTGATGCTCTAAAGCACCCTAACTGGAATATGGGGAAAAAAATCACCGTTGACTCTGCCACCTTGTTTAATAAGGTATGGCATCATTGCTTTGTAATTTGTCATTGTTTTATTTCTCTTTATTAACCTTAATGCTTTATTGAGTTGTTTTCCTTTCCAAATCTGAATATCTGGTATCGGAAATGTTATTTGTTCTCAGGGTCTTGAGGTAATAGAAGCACACTACCTTTATGGAGTTGACTATGACAATATTGAGATTATGATCCACCCGCAATCGATAATTCATTCAATGGTTGAGACACAGGTAGGATATGTTGTCTAGAAAATGTGCTTGTGTTCAGGATCTGCTTCTTGTTTTTGTCAACACCAAATGCTTTTCTGATGGAGTTTTGGCTGCTTTTATTTACCAGGATTCCTCTGTTTTGGCTCAACTGGGTTTGCCAGATATGCGATTGCCAATACTATATACAATGTCATGGCCTGAAAGAATATCATGCTCGGAGATAACCTGGCCATGGCTTGATCTTTGCAAGTATGTATTCTTACTAATAAGTTGGTTTGCTTGTATTTCTGATTAGAATGGAAAGGACTGGTTATGAGAAACTATTTTTCTGGAAATTTGAATTGTTAATGATTTAACATAGTTACAATTGTCTTCTATTGTCTCTTTTGCTGAGTGGCCTATAAATTTGTACACACATACTGGTTCGATGTGTCATGGATTAGTGAAGCATTATATGTTTTTATGCAGGTTGGGCTCATTAACCTTCAAAGCTCCAGATTGTGTGAAATATCATTCAATGGATCTTGCTTATTCTGCTGGTAGAGCAGGAGGAACCATGACTGGAGTCCTTAGTGTAGCAAATGAGAAGGCTGTCGAGTTATTTATTGATGAAGGGCACGTTTCCTTGTTAATATATTTTGCGAGTCTTATACTGGGATTAGAAAGTATGCATGCTGACCATAAAACCAACTCTTTTAAAAAGTTCATATGCAGGGATTTTTAGTTTGTTAATCTGTATAGTTTCCGTGGAAAATGATCCATGTTTCAACTTTCAATATACTTAGTACACTAGCCTATCTTTCCAGCCAACCATCATTAATTGATTCCAAATGGTAATCCATCATTCCTGTTGATTTAGTAGTCAATTTTCTATTACATGGAAGAAAGGCATGGAAAGTTGGAAATTTCTATGTAACAAGTTGATAACATACTTTCTACATGTAAATGGACATTGAAATGAAGTTATAGAAGAGGTGAGCTAACGTTGCCTTTTCTGTCTAAAATTTTTGTTTGTTTCTTTTTGCAGAATTTCCTATCTGGATATTTTCAATATTGTTGAAATGACATGTGAAAAACACAAAATGAGCTACTGCACCAACCGTCACTGGAAGAGATAATACACTATGACCAATGGGCCAGAAATTACGCTGCTTCCTTGGAAAAATCCAGCTTGGATCCTGTCACAGTCTGAGGAATTAGCACACCAAAGCTTTCATGTTTGGCTTATAAATAATTTTGCAATGAAAGATATTTCTTCCCTTGAAGGGATGTCTATATGATGTAATTTATTGGCTTTCAGCCATACCGAATTTGTAAGAGTACTTCTGACTATTTGTAAAAAGACAAAAGACCAAAATAGGTAACTGGAGGCTTTTTTCCAAGGTTGCACACTTTTCATATATGCTGTTCTTGCATGAGCACAAACTTCTCAAATTAGTCCATATGAAAATAGTCATAATGAAGGCAATCCTGGCTTTAATCATACACTATAGAATGTTGAAGATTTTTATAGAAATTTCGTTAAGAGGGCTTTTGAATTAGGTACTCTGCTAGAGATGGCTATAATAAACTAAAATTCCATGTATCACCTTTGCTAAACTATGATTTAATTTTGGAACCTATGCCCATCATCAGATAATTCATGTCACAGGATCTGCTCCAATTGCTCAGCTGATAATTCGAGTCATTGGATCTGGTTGGGTTGCATGTAGATTATAAATTTGTGTAAGGATGCACATGGTCAGTTAGCTTGAGGAGTACGTGTCACCTTCCCAAAAATCTATATTGCAACAAAATCTCATTGTGTTTAGTAGATAGTTTTGTCAATAATTCTATCAATGTGACACTGTGAATCTTGTATTGCAAAAAAAATAGAAATGCAACTTTCATAGATGAAGTATAAGGGCATCCTATCATTACAATGACTCCCTACATTGTCTATTGAACATTAAGACGTGAGGCACTAAATTTACATCAACTATTGATTACATCCTAACTCACAATCTGTTATGCAGTTCACCACCAAAGATGTGACTCATTCACATTAGCATGTAGTAATTCAATAGAGCATAAAACCTATAACAGGAAATCATATTACTCTTGGGTAGATGAAATCAATAAATGATGCTGTTAGGCCATACCATGAGAAACTTAATAGAACATTAGGATGTTGTGATATAATTTATCTTATTTCAGTGGGCTTTGAAGACATGATCCATGCAGAACCACATGACAAACCCTTGTGAGTCCACATGGCTATTAGTCATTAGTTGATTCATACTCTAGTTAATGAACCTAAAGAGGTATGTTTTTCTTCCCTTCCTTACGTTATGGTGGTCTCTCTTAGACTAGAGAAGACGATTACGAAATTACATATTGCATATTGCATGCAGGTTTTTGCTGGTCAGATTCCTTGCGGATGTAGGGAATGCATATGGAACATATCTCCGACACAATATTAAAAAAAAAAAAAAATACAATACGGTCTCTTAAGCGACACCTGTAGGTGTCGGTTAAGCGACGCTTTTAAAAAAAATACAATACCGTCGCTTAAGCGACGCCTTTAGGTGTCACTTAAGAGACGCTTTTTTTTTAAAATAGAATACCGTCTCTTAAGCGACGCCTGTAGGTGTCGGTTAAGCGACGCCTATAGGTGTAAATGATTTTAAAAAAAAATTCGTCACCATCTCTTAATCGACGGCCATGTTGTAGAACCGACAACTTGTAAGTGTCGGATAACCGACGCTTTAAATTTAACCGACGGTAAACTTAGCTGTCGCTTAACTGACGGATTGGAAAGATGTCGAATAACTGACACAAGTCCACTGACGCTTAAAAAAAAATCATAGTGTCGTACATGCGACAAGGGAGTGTCGAAAATCTGACAATACGGCTGTCAAATTTTTGGTCGAAATGTAGTAGTGTGGCCCACCACGAGAACGAAGGTTCACTACTTCCCCTCGTCGAGAAAGCCCTGCAATGAAGTATATGTCCTCCACCTCTTTATTGAGGGACATCCCATCTATTTGGAAGGACTCAAAGTCTGGATCCCAGAAATCCACCAGCATCTGCAATAGTCTTGGTTTGGCCCTCAAACCACCATGACACCAAAACTAGTAGAGTCCACATGCACGTAGAGCTTGTTAAGCCATTAGATCAGCCCTTACTGCCTCCTCTACCTCACCATGTTCATGCTCTCTCCACTCTAGGACCATCCTGCACAATAAATTGCAAATTTTCCCATTAGATTATTGAAAAAACCTTATGTGCGGCCTCATATGCGACTGTTTTCAAAACATTTGTGTATGTACGTGGCTTTGGGGGCATTTTCCACATATATCCAGCCCTATACGGAGAAAAACCCTTGATTTTTGTGTGGGACGCAATGCCTTTTTTAGTTTGGCCTGGAAAGCTTAATTGACCATGGAATTTGATAAAAATTGCATCAAAATGAAACATAAGAGCATGGGTAAATACCTGGAAGAAACGGTAGTGGATTCCGCCAGCTAGATCTCCTGGAATTCGCTGTTGAAAATCTGAGCTCAAATGGGTAAAAGTTTCAAATGTTTTATAATATTTTGAATTGTTTACTATTTATAGAAAATTTTCAAATATTTGAAATTTTTTACCCCATTTCCTATAGTTTTGACAATTTCTAACCATTTTGGACCGTTTTTGACATAATTCATGATGTAGAGGACCTTTTTCAGTGTCGTTTCAGTCGTTGGATTGACGCGTTCGTGCTGATCTCAGGTATCATGTCTAAACTGGCATATAGGTTATTTTTCATCACCGTTTGCATTTTGCATGACCTTATGAACATGTGATCATAACCTTAGGTACGAACCCACTCTATTATATCATGAAACCTTCTTGTTGTTTTAGAAGTGGCATGATATGAGTGGTAGAGCTTCCCCTTACATGGGTACCCTAGTTAGCGCCTTATTTGCATTTGGTGCCCATGCTAACATTTTATCCTTTAGGGTGTGGGATTCCATTGTATAGTACTGCCATGACATTTCACAAGAGCCTCATACTCCTCTTGATCTTTTGCTGGCCTATTTCCCTCAGGACTCCTTCATGTCAAGTTGTGAATGCATTATCATGAGCGGTTCCTGCCTTATTGAGCTTTATGTTGGCTTCCCTGATGTTTTGTTTCAGCCATATAGCCCGAGCTTGTCTCATGTCTAGCCATGCAGAGCCATTTTTTATATCCTTCATAGCTTGTTTCCCTTTTTACCGGGAGGGGATTTTCCCTCGAGTGTTGATATCCTACACATGTATCCTTGCATTGAGCATAGGTATGTTCCACTGCTTGTAAGTAGTTTGTTTTCCTGTATGACACTCGTCTCCTCCTAGTCTATAACTATAAAGAAATTTTATTCTTTTTCAAGATTTTTAAATAATTGAAAAAGTCCAAAAAAACAAAAAAACCAAAAAGTAAAACAAGGAAAGATGTTATCTTTGGAAACTATTGAGTCGTGTCGCCTTCAAACAGAGCATTGTATATCAAATCCATTGGTTGGGTTTATAGTTTGACTTTAGGAGCTGTACTCATTTATCTAAGTTTATCTCCACCTACTGGTTAAGCTTCCAGTCCCCATGGAGCCTCTGTCGATGCCTCCTGTGTTGCAGAGATGTCCCAGTTTGTATATCGAGTCTATGTTGCCTCTATCTAGTCACCATATGCCGTTATGCTCTTTTTCGAAGGAATTTGAAGCCTAAGTCGGCCATTCCTTAGTTATATTGACTTTGCATGTCAGCCATTCCCAGTACAGTTACTGGTTCGTGCACCTTATGATCGAGTCCTTCCACATTATACAGATTTGCTGAGTACCTCATGTTGGATGATGGGGGATGCCTTAATGCCCTCCTTCCAGTGGATTTCATCCCATTGACTTCAGATCATTTATTCTGGGATTGGAATATAGAGTCAGTTTGAGTGCCTTGAGACTTACAATCATCAGTGGTAGGTTCTCTCGCCATCGATAGTCCTTGGGAATACATCAATGTCCCCTAATTGATGGATCCTCTCAAGTGTTTGACCTCAACACATTTATTCACACTTGTTAGTTTGCACTCTAGTACCTTGATTCCCATTTTCATTATCGGTGGGTGATCTCGCGTCTGTTAATAGTATACATCAATGACCGGTAATCAGATAATGGACTACTATGTTTGACCTCGACACCTCTATTCACATAGTAGGACATGTACTCATAGAGGTTTGTGTAGAAGACTTTCCATATTGGTGGCATCTCTTATTTGCTACCTCCTTGATCGTACCATTGTTCATGAGATTTCGGCTCTCGTGACTTGATTCCAGTATATGTCAGACATTTCCAGCCATTATGGAGATCTTGATCTATTATATATCTTCAGCCATTATGGAGATCATGGTCCTTTGTATATCTTCATCATGGAGATTCTGATCTATGTATATTGTACATGGCGATGACCACTTATGTGATATCTTGTATAATGCCTATTCATGGCCATTGTACTCTTATGTATCCGGGACTGCTATATGTATTTGTAGTTATGTGTAGAGTTGTATCATGGTACTATGCTGATTGGGTGGCTGGTATTCCATTTGGGATCCTTCATCACTCCACTTCTAGGATGGACTTATAATGTATTCCGGCCATCGTATGACCCCTCTGACCTCACACATTAGGGGGAATCTATTATAGCTGATTTTACCACTCCAGGTGAATCACACTTTGTATGGCCTTCCCCTGTCTTGCTGCAGACTCCTTAGACCCCATGGACCATTTTTTGTCCTTTGATGTTTCCTTGATCATCCCTAAAAAACATGTGAAAAATGATACATGCGACTTTTAAACCCTTAATTGCATATATATGCGGGTTTGACCCCTAAAACCACGTAAATCGGGATGTGTACAAAATCCAAATCCTTTTGGAGTTTTCCTTGACATGGATCTAACTCACTTGACTCCTGGCCTTCCCTATGCCTTGAGATTGCTTGGATTCGACCTTTCATTACCCCTTTGAAAAGCTATATAAGGAACTCTATGGTACATTGAAGGCATATGAGAGAATTGAGAGCAAAGAAACTATAGTCCATTGTTGCTGGAACTTATGCTTAAGTCTGAATCCCTTTGTCCCTTGGAGCACTTTTGTGTTCTTCTCAAGCTTGCTTTTTGCTTGTGAGCTTTCTATTGAGAGATGGAGGATTGAGGTGGTGGAGGCCCAAGTGGGGGATTCAGTTTATCCGATTCGCAGACGTGCCGACAGAGGTTGTATCTATTGTAATCTCTGATTTATATTAATAGAAATATCTTTTCCTATCCAATAATGTGTGTTTGAATGATTATTTTATCCATGGGATTATTTCAAATGCTGATACATTGTTGATTATATATGCTAGAATAGATCTAACACTGTGATATATAGTATGCTTGTATTGTTTACTTGTTGTTGAGGAAGTAAGTTATCAATTCAAGCTGAAGTTGGAAAGCTCAACGGGGATCTACTTCAACCGTCCGAAATAAGGTACAAGGTCTGATCCTTTAGTGTTAGACATTTATTTTCTATTGCATATTGGAAAATATTGATTTCTGGAGTCAAGTTGTTTGTTGTGGTACCCCAAGCCATAGGAATTTCTCTCCGTAACATGGTCTTAGGGATCTTGAAGTGGCGGGGGAAGTGCAGGGAGCCAAGATATGGTGGAGATTGTGCAATTACAAATAGGAGCCTTGGGCCAAGATTTGGCACATAAAGTATGCTAGGGGTTGTCCAAACACTCAACTAGTGCGTTTCAATGGGGATCCTCAAGGATCCCATATTTTGCAGAAGGAAAGGGAAGGGCGTAAATTGATCCAGAAACACAGCTTCTGGAAATTAAATTGGGAAACCTCACCAAATTTTGGGACAATTTCTGGAACCAATTCCCTAAGCTACAGAATGACCCTAGATGGCAGCATATCCGGGCTAGAAGTATGGATGAGGGCAAAGAAAAGGTTCATCAGTTCTGGGAGGGGAGGCCTCAGGAAGATAGGCACAGATGGATGATCCCGAGCAATCAAGATGCCAAGATCTCAGTAGAATATATTAGATCCCTTGAGAATGAATTACAAGAGTGCTGCATTCTGATCAAGAATAGGGACACTCACAGAAGGGGAATTTCATCATAAAATAAGCATATAACATTAAAAAAAGGGATCAAGAGGAGGAGGATGAGATCTGGAGGAAAGTATGGACTTCCAAACCCTGTCCAAAAGTGGCTACCTTCTGTTGGCTTATGGTTAGATGCAAGATCCTGATGGGAGAAAACTTGAGGCACAGAGGTATCCAAGTTCCATCACGATGTGTTCTATGTATTAACCAGGAAGAGAGCATGGGTAACCTCCTTGATGCATGCCCCTTCCCCTATGATATATGGGACAAAGGAGGACAACTTTTTAGGAAGAGCAACAGAAGCAGAGGAAACCTAGACCAAACCTTAAGGGACTCGCATGCCAATGCTTTCAAAAATAATATTCTTCGGTTCTTATGGAAAGAATTTCTAGGCACTGTGATGTGGGTAATATGGAAGGAATGAAACAATAGAATTTTTAGGGGAAAACAACAATCCATTGAGGATGTCTGCAAAATTAGAACCTCCAACTTGATGGAAACAGTGTGCAACCTACAGTGGAGCGACGAGGACAAAGAATTCGTTGGTCTGGAAAAAAGCATTGCGTAGGCATGGGGGCTGGATAGTGGGGTCATCAATGGTCTTCATAAAAAACCCAAGTACTTCAAAGTTGAGAGCCCAAACTCGTGTTCTCCCCCATCGAGGTTAGTATTTAAATTAAACTTCGATGGTGCGGCTTGAGGAAATCCAGGTGATGTAGGATATGGTAGGGTCTGCAGAAAATCTTCTAGAGAAATTATTCAGGTCTACTATGGCTCGCTCAAAATGGACACCAACAACTTTGCAGACTTGGAAGGGATGATCCAGGGAATTCGAATCATCATGAGGAATGGGTGGATGCCAGAAATAATAGAAGGTACTCTAGTATCCTCGTCCAGATTGTGAAGCAACTGGCCAATGGCAAATCCACGAGAAAGTTTCATCCAGCTAGCGCCTTGCTAGCAGGATGGATGACCTTTGTGCCATGGTTATGATATACCCACCACTTTCCTTCACCCATGTCAGGAGAGAGGAAAACCAAGTGGAAGAATTACTGGCTAATGTTGGTGTTAGTGAATTCAGGGCCAATTGGAGGAAACAGCTAGAAGATTTTGAGGCGGAGCAATGGATTTTTGGATGTCAACATCTGGCCACTCATGATGTGGGTGACAGAGGATAGGTGACAGGAGGAATGAGGGAGGACGGAGGTAGGGATAGACGGCAACAAGGTCCTTCCACGATTCGAGGCCATTAACACGTGTCCTAAGATCATGGCGATCTGGAGCGATCATTTAACCATTAAGTTAGGGTACGATGGAGGTCTAGAAGGGAGAAGTAGATTAGAATCTGTATGGAATGATGATCCAGGAATGACAAGAGATATAAGATAGTATCAAGTTCATGGTAAAGATACCGACGGTTTCAGGATATGGGTTATCATTATCCAGTACCAAATCATTAATGCGCCCATGGAACTATTTCCTATTAATTCAAAGGAGGGTGAAGAGTTCATCACTCGAATTCTGAGGAGCATTGAAGATAGGCTTGCATGTTTAAAGTGTGGTCTATGGGTAGAGGAATCTTAGAGTGATTATGTTAGGGGTGAGATTGCGAAGTGAGAGATGGCTCCCCCTCGAGGAGGTCTTGGGAAACCAAGGGGTAGTATAGGACCAACTATTAACGAGGACAAAGGGAAAAATGCAATTCGAATGGGGAAGAAAGAGGAAACCTGGGCCCAACTTCAGGCTCAGTCTACTACGAAGGCCTTCAAAGACCGAATCTCACTCATTACATGTCTAGCAACTAAGAAAGTGGAGAAGGTGCTTTAGGATCAAGTAAGTTCCATGCCGATTGAAGTGGTTTGAGAAGAGGTTGATGGCTGGATTTTCGACCTCGGCTCCATGGTGGGAAGATCCTTGGCTCACGACTGGTTGGTTATGATTTATTGGGTTATCATGAATTTGGTCACCTAGTTGAACCTTAGCGCAGCAGTAAAAATTGAGGAGAATCTTGCTGAGATGATGGAAAAAAAGGAGGGGGACGAGGATCCCATCAAGGATTTGAAGGAGCACAATGAAGAATGCCGAGACATGCGAAGGAAGCTTGGATTGTCATCTCATGCACCGGAAGGTGGACCAGATCACCTCCTACCTGGGAATTGCCTTGTATTACCCGGGGATGGAGCATCACACCAAGGGAGGTCTGGTTGTCGAGGAAGCGAAAGGAGCATCGACAGAACTGATAATCCTCCAGAAGAGCACATGACATATGCGGTTCAGCTCCCGGGAGGTCGGTGCCAAAGCGTGGTTCCGAGCCTAGGGCTTCAGGCCCTTCCTTAATCCCCTAGTGAGGCACCCTCTATATTTTTGTGATTGTCTATGCGGCTTAGTTTATGGTCAGTAGGTTTGTCTGTCTCTTTGTCTGTTAATATAGCATATATGATGGTAATTCTGGATGTAATTCAAGGATTGACCTCTCCACAGATGGAGATCTCCCACTTTTGGGATGGGTGGGTAACAAGTTGATCAATTGTAATGGGGAAAGGAAGGTTTATGTGCGGGTTTTCTGAGGCCTACGGGTTTTGACCTCCATTGTAACCATTTTTATGCAGTAATACAACTTTTATTTACACAAAAAAAACTAGCTATCTAGCTAGGGTGTACAATAAAGATTGAAATTCATATCATGTTGAATTCAATAAAAAGAATGGAACTTATTAGAACCTAATACATATTTATTGAACATATTACATCACTTAGACACGGGATCAAGGTCATTACATCATTTACTAAGCAATAAACTGATAAAAAACCCTCATTTTAATGACAAATCAAGCTCATACATAGAATATTTGATATTTTATCTTATTGGACAAAAAGATTACAATTTATCTGAGATTTTAACAAAGTTTTATTTGCTGATTGACATCAAAGAGAAATGAATAACTAACCACTCCAAATGGGGCTCAAAATAGTGGGCAGGAGGCCCATATCTGACAACAGAATGGGATGGGAGTGTAAGTGAAGCTTCCACTTCACTGGAGCTTGACTTCGCTGAGGATAATATCTAAAAAATACATCTGATCTGATCTCATATTTTATACATGAACACTCCAACACCTGCAAAGAAAATGAATGGGAGGATGAAGAATGGGGAGGAAAGAATTGGGGCATATCTCGCAAAGGCCGAGGAACATCTCTTAGTAGAAGCAATTGTTCACATAACATCAATCAATCATATGCCAAACTAGCAAATGGAGCTCGAATTCCCTTTAAATAGATTCCTAGGTGATTTTTTTAGCAAGTGTAGGTTATAGGTGACCTGTGAGAGCAAGTCATCGACATAGAAACCCTAACCTTGGCCAATTCATGCACCCTACTTGAGTGATTTGAAAGTAGGGACCATCCGAATATGTTTCCATGTCCAATTCATCCATACAACTTATCAACTGTGCCCTCCATAGGACAATGTTTCATGCTTTTCTTATGACATCTTTTCTGAGTCTCCAAAGGGAAATTATGCCCTCCTTTGTCAAATGTTTCTTTCTTTTCCTATGATAGCTTTTTTGAGCTTCCAAAAGGAAACTACACCCTCCTTTGTCAAATCTTTATTGCTTTTGTCTCTTACTAATTTTTTGTGGTTTTTGGAAACTTTCCCTTTTTCCTACCTGACTGCTTTTGTTATATAGTTTCCCAGTATTCCTCCCTGGCATGTTAGCGTGCCCAAGTATGCCTCCTGACATGGAAAGCTCATTTCCACATAATCAAATTGCATAATAAATAATAATAATAGATACAAATCAAGTACATGCATCAATAATGATTATTTAGCAAAATTTCCTTGGGAAATTTAATTAATTCCACTTAGTCCCCTTATGTGTTTAGCATGGTCCACACTTTTGTTGGTCAATTTGGTGGGGACATGACAACCATGGGAATGGTATGACAAGGTGTGGGAATAATGGCAAAAAAGTGTATGGTGTGACTGAGAGAAAATGGCAAAAATTATTTTGGTAGAGGCCTTGACAATGTATTTATAGTATGGTCAATTGTTTTTGACGCATGGTAATGACCCATGGTATTTTATTGTCAATGGTATTTATCTATGGTTTTTGACCCATTCTTATTTTTAGGTTTTTTTTCCCTTTTTTGAAGAGTGGGGATAAATCACAATAAATGCTCAACTTCCCTTCATTTATGGGGAAGGAATAATAATCCTTTGGACCATATTTAGTGGAAATGTAGTTGTGAAGGTCAAAATGGATAAATAAGCCTGGGAATATAATGTATGACTATGGTTTAAACCATTGAGAGCTAGGTGAACATTTTTTAGTGTTAACAAACATAATAAGAACCTAGCACCATTGTTGGGAAAAAAAATAGAATATTTGTTCCACCCAACCAACTCCTAGACCATCCAAATCACTTGCTCGAGAACCCCCGAGCGTGTTCATTGAACCACAAGAGAAAAATCCACTTAATGCACCATCTCTTGCATTATTAGATTCAATCCCCATCCAATGCTAGCCTCCTTCTTTCTAATGGACATACTATTATATAGTAGTTTTCCTGGGACTTGTCCATTTATGAGCCTCCTACTCTTTAGTGCTCAACAAAGAGTCATGACCTGATTTTGGGGAAGATGCCTCTTGCACCTTGAGTTATTACTCAACAATTACAACCACTTGTATTTTTCTCTTGTGAGTCAACAAACAGTCTTCAACATCTATTTCATTTCGGTCTCATTCAATATATTTTATTAATAAAATAATAATTAATTACATTTGTTTTATTTTTTACTTTCTGTCAAAAATATTTAAAATAGTAAAAATAAAATATCGTAACAAAATTTAATAATAAATTATTAATTCTTGGTGTATTCCAACCATTTTCTTATGATATAGTAATTATAGCCTCTTATTTTTATTCCATATTGTCTGTAATAAAAAAATCATTAGCATAGCAAGAGATATAAACAACCCTACAAATAGAAGCTGCTTCTTCCAAGACAATTGACTCAGACAGTAAAGATGTGTTTCGGGGCTGGAAAGAATGCAACCACAAGATTTAATATCAATGTTTCATTGTATTCAAGTTCAAAGTTCCCACACCCATATCAAACCGAGTAGGCACAATCGAGTAGTCCAGCCCCGTATCCAATTGCAGGAGCCCAGGAGCCAAGTCGAAGGGCCAAGCCAAGCTGAGTATCCGAGTATCCCCATCAATTATCCGAGAGTATCCCAACCGATTTCCTTGGCCCGCTAAACCCAACCAAACCCCCTCATCCCTCATCAACTTTTAATGCTCTATTTTCTTCACAAGGAAAATGGAAAGAAAATATTTTATTTGGTGCCATATTAATTTTATGTGTAACCTGATTATTGTTTTCTTGATCGTATATGATGTATTCATTGTTATTAAAACCAATAGGATATCCATTTTCAATAAGATAATGCACACCCAATAAATTATGTTTTGCGACAATAACATATAATACAACATTAATATGTTTCACTTCACATTAATTGTTTTTAGTGTAATTGTTACATTGCCTTTAACTTCAACTAGTATTTCATTTTCCAAAAGTACTTCATCATTGTTGTAGCCATTATCCAATGGTCATACCTCAAAAACCTTATTAGCTAAATCAGAAGACAAAAATAAATCTCACACACTCCTTTATATTAAAAAAAATAGCTTCTTGTTTTGGTTATTTCTAACACTTATGTTAGAAATGGACTTAGTATTGCTTTACAATAAAACAAATTGAACTTCGTATATTCCAAATTTATTACCCCCATCATTATCTCCTCCTCAATTATTTGCATAGAACCTTCTTCCTTGACCAATGCCTCATCTATTTGCTTGTACTCCTTGTCCACGAATGCTCAAAATTTCTTCATGCTTGAGAAACTATCAACTTGATGAATATTATCACTTGGAATATTGACCTATTCTTTAGAATCTTTCTCAAATGTTTTTCCAAAATATCTATCCATCTATTGCTCCTCGGATTAATGGGATTGAAGAGATATCATAAGTTCATTGACAAACAACTAAGTTAAATCATTAGATTCCTCAACAACATCAAATTTGTATAAGAAACAATCCGTAATGAAAAGTCAAAAATTTTTGTTCCCTTAAATATTCTCCATAAGTTTTAACTTCATTTACTATTCCCATAACTTTATTGAAGGCTAAGAGTATCAAACTCTCCTTTAAGATATTTCTATTTAATAACTTTTACATTATTAGTCCCTTAATATGTGCTTTTTAGCACATCCCATGTCCCTGACCCTTCGATCGGCGAAGAGGACACTACTAACACCAATACAAACGGGGAAACAGCCCCGTGAACATGAAGCGAGATAAATGCTGAAATTAATGAGATTAACAAAATACATACTAAGATGCATAAAACATGCAAGGATACATCGTTACTTAACATTCAACGGACGCAACACACATTCCAGCATTCAACATGGTCATCATGATTCATGAAAGAGTAGATATAATTGCAGAGATGAAACAATCAGGAGTACTTATCTTTTGCTGAAGAACTTACCCCTCAACTAGCTACGTCACTGCAACGTTCCACCCAACCATAGGCCAGCATGCTCATCAATCTATCAGCAACATGGCCACCCCCGAGCTGGGCATGATTCCTCAAGGAATAAGGGTCAATGCAAGCTTACACATAGCCAAGGTTTTCCAATCAGCCAAACCCACATAGTAGGGTTTACCAGGTTGTCCAGGAGCTAGGAAAGGCTAAATGCCAAGCTGGTGGCCTCAACACCAGTCTTCTCACGTATACCCTGCCTCTAATCCCACTCACAACAGTCTGAATACCAACCACTGCGTACCGTGACAAAACAATCCATTCACAGCTCTGTGAAGAAGGCCAAGTCAACCAGGTGACAATCCCAAACGAAAGGTGAAACGTAGCTCAGCTCCACAAGACAAATCAGGCTTGTTCTTGGCTTTGGTGTGGCCAAAACAACTCAACAGAAACCCAAAAAAATAGGGTACATCAACAGCCACAAACTCACAATGAAATGATGGAAACATTACGCAGTCCGAAAAACAGGGGCAGAAGCAAAACTCCCAGGTTAGACATGGGAAACTCAACCAACAGATGTGGCAATCAACAACCAACCAACATCCATGAACCCATAGCACACAGCTCCTCAACACAAACGTTGAAGAAAGTGACACAGACAGAAATGGGGAAGAACAACTCTCAACTTGTGCACAAGGGGGAAAGACACAGTCCAAAAATGGAAGAAGGGACACACACACATAGTCCAAAATCGAAGCAGAAATCGAACTCTCAACAGCATCCAAAAAGATCATGGGAAGAACGACAGCAACCCAAATCATGGGTTAAACCAACAGCAAGCCCGAATCGTGGATTAAAACAACAGCTATTTCACATACATAGCAAAAATCGTGCCCTTGAGGTCGCTCTTCCAGCTCGTTGCATGCACAAAACCAAAGGAGAACCCCCGACCGGTGCATGAGGAAAAATGATGGGAAAACTGTGTGTGAGGAAAACAAAACGTCTCTCTGTGCATCCCTGCGTGAGAGTGAACCCCCCCAAAAATGGAGAGAATGGCCTTGTGGAGAGAATGGCAGTGGAGGTTGTTTTCCAACATTAGGTAAACCTGCTGGTGGAGTGTGTGTGTGTGAAAGGACTGACAGTCCTGCCACACTCCACTCCCAGCCATAACTGCCTCAACTACTCAACAAAACATTAAAGTCGTAGTTGGATAAGACAAGGAAATATGGGTAAATCAAACAGGGTGGTGAGACATGGATTCCCCCCCCATAGCCCCAAAGTTTGACATCCCCCCCCCCCTCTATCCTTTGGAATCATGCCCTTTTCATTTTAATGTTGCACCGTTGTAGCTGGCTGTGGGTTTATTTTAATTGATGTGCATATTTACATGATGCCAAACTATAATGTGCCGGATAGCATGATATATCATCGGCAACTATCCCTATTGCCCAACCATACACAACCAAATTGATGGTGGGGATTTTTCCTTTATCTCCTCACCACGATTAATTACATCATGTACTTTTAATGCAAACAGGGTCAAAACTGGGGTGTTACAGTTTTGGTTATTTCTAACACTTATGTTAGAAATGGACTTAGCATTGCTTTACAATAAAACACATTAAACTCCGTATATTCCAAATTTATTACCCCCATCAGTATCTCCTCCTCAATTATTTGCATAGAACCTTCTTCCTTGACCAGTGCCTCATCTATTTGCATGCACAGTTTGTCCACGAATACTCAAAATTTCTTCATGCATGAGAAACTATCAACTTGATGAATATTATCACTTGGAATATTGACCTACTCTTTAGAATCTTTCTCAAATGTTTTTCCAAAATATCTATCCATCTATTGCTCCTCGGATTAATGGGATTGAAGAGATATCATAAGTTCATTGAAAAGAAACTAAGTTAAATCATTAGAGTCCTCGACAACATCAAATTTGTATAAGAAACACTTCGTAATGAAAACTCAACAAATTTTGTTGCCTTAAATATTCTCCATAAGTTTTAACTTCATTTACTATTCCCATAACTTTAGTGAAGGCTAAGAGTATCAAACTCTCCTATAAGATATTTCTATTTAATAACTTTTACATTATTAGTCCCTTAATATGCGCTTTCTAGCACATCCCATGTCCCCGACCCTTCAATCGACGAAGAGGACACTACTAACACCAATACAAATGGGGAAACAACCCCGTGAACATGAAGCGAGATAAATTCTGAAATTAACGAGCTTAACAAAATACATACTAAGATGCATAAAACAGGGAAGGATACATCGTTACTTAACATTCAACAGAAGCAACACACATTCTAGCATTCAACATGTTCATCATGATTCATGAAACAGTAGATATAATTGCAGAGATGAAACAATCAGGAGTACTTATCTTTTGCTGAAGAACTCACCCCTCAACTAGCTACGTCGCTGCAACATTCCACCCATCCATAGGCCAGCGTGCTTTTCAATCTCTCAGCAACATGGCCACCCCCAAGATGGGCATGATTCCTCAAGGAATAAGGGTCAATGAAGGCTTACACATAGCCAAGGTTTTCCAATCAGCCAAACCCACACAGTAGCGTTTTACCAGGTTGTCAAGGAGATAGGAAAGGATAAATGCCAAGCTAGTGGCCTCAACACCAGTCTTCTCATTCATACCCCGCCTCTAATCCCGCTCACAACAGTCCGAAGACCAACCACTGCATACTATGGAAAAACAACCCATTCATAGCTCTGTGAAGAAGGCCAAGTCAACCAGGTGACAATCCCAAACGAAAGGTGAAACATAGCTCAGGTCCACAAGATAACTCAGGGTTGTTCTTGGTCCTAGTGTGGCCAAAACAACTCAATAGAAACCCAAAAAAATAGGGTACATCAACAGCCACAAACTCACAATGAAATGATGGCAACATTATGCAGTCTGCAAAACAGGGGCAAAAGCAAAACACCCAGCATAGACATGGGAAACTCAACCAACGGATGTGGCAATCAACAGCCAACCAACATCCATGAACCCACAGCACACAGCTCGTCAACACAAATGTTGAAGAAAGTGACACAGATAGAAATGGGGAAGAACAACTCTCAACTTGTGCGCAAGGGGGAAAGACACAGTCCAAAAATGGAAGAAGGGACACACACACATAGTCCAAAATGGAAGGAGAAATCAGACTCTCAACAACATCCAAAAAGATCATGGGAAGAACGACAACAACCCAAATCGCGGGTTAAACCAACAGCAAGCCCGAATTGTGGATGAAAACCACGGCTATTTCACATACACAGCAACAATTGTGCCCTTGAGGCTACTCTTTCAGCTCGCTGCATGCACAAAACCAAAGGAGAACCCCTGACCGGTGGATGAGGAAAAATGATGGGAAAATTGTGTGTGAGGAAAACAGAACGTCTCTCTGCGTGTCCCTGCGTGAGAGTGAAACCCCCCAAAAATGGAGAGAATGGCCTCGTGGAGAGAATGGTAGTGGAGGTTGATTGCCAACATGAGGTAAACCTACTAGTGGAGTGTGCGTGTGGGCAAGGACTGACAGTCCTGCCACACTCCACTCCCAGCCATAACTTCCTCAACTACTCAACAAAACATTAAAGTGGTAGTTGGATAAGACAAGGAAAGATGGGTAAATCAAATAGGGTGGTGACACATGGATTCCCCCCCCATAGCCCCAAAGTTTGACATCCCCCCCCCTCTATCCTTTGGAATCATGCCCTTTTCACTTTAACGTTGCACCGTCGTAGCTAGCTGTGGGTTTATTTTAATTGATGTGCGTATTTACATGATGCCAAACTATAATGTGTCGGATAGCACCATATATCATCGGCAACTATCCCTATTTCCCAACCATACACAACCAAATTGATGGTGGGGATTTTTCCTTTATCTCCTCACCACGACTAATTACATCATGTACTTTTAATGCAAACAGGGTCAAAACTAGGGTGTTACAGTTTTGGTTCTTTCTAACACTTATGTTAGAAATGGACTTAGTATTGCTTTACAATAAAACACATTAAACTTCGTATATTCCAAATTTATTACCCCCATCATTATCTCCTCCTCAATTATTTGCATAGAACCTTCTTCCTTGACCAGTGCCTCATCTATTTGCTTGTACTCCTTGTCCACGAATGCTCAAAATTTCTTCATGCATGAGAAACTATCAACTTGATGAATATTATCACTTGGAATATTGACCTATTATTTAGAATCTTTCTCAAATGTTTTTCCAAAAGATCTATCCATCTATTGCTCCTCGGATTAATGGGATTGAAGAGATATCATAAGTTCATTGACAAACAACTAAGTTAAATCATTAGATTCCTCGACAACATCAAATTTGTATAAGAAACACTCCGTAATGAAAAGTCAACAAATTTTGTTCCCTTAAATATTCTCCATAAGTTTTAACTTCATTTACTATTCCCATAACTTTAGTGAAGGCTAAGAGTATCAAACTCTCCTTTAAGATATTTCTATTTAATAACTTTTACATTATTAGTCCCTTAATATGCGCTTTTTAGCACATCCCATGTCCCCGACCCTTCGATCGGTGAAGAGGACACTACTAACACCAATACAAACAGGGAAACAACCCCATGAACATGAAGTGAGATAAATGATGAAATTAATGAGCTTAACAAAATACATACTAAGATGCATAAAATAAGAAAGGATACATCGTTACTTAACATTCAGTGGAAGCAACACACATTCCAGCATTCAACATGTTCATCATGATTCATGAAACAATAGATATAATTGCAGAGATGAAACAATCAGGAGTACTTATCTTTTGCTGAAGAACTCACCCCTCAACTATCTGCGTTGCTGCAACGTTCCACCCAACCATAGGGAAACGTGCTCATCAATCTGTCAGCAACATGGCCACCCCCAAGCTAGGCATGATTCCTCAAGGAATAAGGGTCAATGTAGGCTTACACATAGCCAAGGTTTTCCAATCAACCAAAACCACACAGTAGGGTTTACCAGGTTGTCAAGGAGCTAGGAAAGGATAAATGCGAAGCTGGTGGCCTCAACACCAGTCTTCTCATGCATACCCCACCTCTAATCCCACTCATAACAGTCCGAAGACAAACCACTGCATATCGCGGCAAAACAACCCATTCACAGCTCTGTGAAGAAGGCCAAGTCAACCAGGTGACAATCCCAAACGAAAGGTGAAACGTAGCTCAGGTCCGCAAGACAACTCAAGGTTGTTCTTGGCCCTGGTGTGGCCAAAAAAACTCAACAACAACCCAAAAAAATAGGGTACATCAACAGCCACAAACTCACAATGAAATGATGGCAACATTACGCAGTCCGAAAAACAGGGGCAGAAGCAAAACTCCTAGCATCGACATGGGAAACTCAACCAACGGATGTGGCAATCAACAGCCAACCAACATCCATGAACCCACAGCACACAACTGCTCAACAAAAACGTTGAAGAAAGTGACATAGACATAAATGGGGAAGAACAACTCTCAACTTGTGCGCAAGGGGGAAAGACACAGTCCAAAAATGGAAGAAGGGACACACACAGATAGTCCAAAATGGAAGGAGAAGTCGGACTCTCAACAGCATCCAAAAATATCATTGGAAGAACGAAAGGAACCCAAATCATGGGTTAAACCAACAGCAAGCCCGAATCGTGGATTAAAACCACGGCTATTTCACATACACAGCAAAAATCGTGCCCTTGAGGCTACTCTTCCAGCTCGGTGCATGCGCAAAACCAAAGGATAACCCCCGACCGGTGCATGAGCAAAAATGATTGGAAAACTGTGTCTGAGGAAAACAGAACGTATCTCTGCGCATCCCTGTGTGAGAGTGAACCCCCCTAAAAATGGAGAGAATGGCCTCGTGGAGAGAATGGCGATGGAGGTTGCTTGCCAACATGAGGTAAACCTGCTAGTGGAGTGTGCGTGTGGGAAAGGACTGACAGTCCTGCCACACTCCACTCCCAGCCATAACTACCTCAACTACTCAACAAAACATTAAAGTGGTAGTTGGAAAAGACAAGGAAAGATGGTAAATCAAACAGGGTGGTGAGACATGGATTCCACCCCCATAGCCCCAAAGTTTGACATCCCCCCCCCCCTCTATCCTTTGGAATCATGCCCTTTTCATTTTAACGTTGCACTGTCATAGCTGGCTGTGGGTTTATTTTAATTGATGTGCGTATTTACATGATGCCAAACTATAATGTGCCGGATAGCATGATATATCATTGACAACTATCCCTATTGCCGAACCATACACAACCAAATCGATGGTGGGGCTTTTTTCCTTTATCTCCTCACCATGATTAATTACATCATGTACTTTTAATGCAAACAGGGTCAAAACTAGGGTGTTACGGTTTTGGTTATTTCTAACACTTATGTTAGAAATGGACTTAGTATTGCTTTACAATAAAACACATTGAACTTTGTATATTCCAAATTTATTACCCCCATCATTATCTCCTCCTCAATTATTTGCATAGAACCTTCTTCCTTGACCAGTGCCTCATCTATTTGCTTGTACTCCTTGTCCACGAATGCTCAAAATTTCTTCATGCATGAGAAACTATCAACTTGATGAATATTATCACTTGGAATATTGACCTATTCTTTAGAATCTTTCTCAAATGTTTTTCCAAAAGATCTATCCATCTATTGCTCCTAGGATTAATGGGATTGAAGAGATATCATAAGTTCATTGACAAACAACTAAGTTAAATCATTAGAGTCCTCGACAACATCAAATTTGTATAAGAAACACTCCGTAATGAAAAGTCAACAAATTTTGTTCCCTTAAATATTCTCCATAAGTTTTAACTTCATTTACTATTCCCATAACTTTAGTGAAGGCTAAGAGTATCAAACTCTCCTTTAATATATTTCTATTTAATATCTTTCACATTATTAGTCCCTTAATATGCGCTTTTTAGCACATCCCATGTCTCATTTCTTTTTTTTGGGGTTGCAATGAGTCTTCAAAACATAAAATCATGCACTATGTGTTAGATGTATTGAAGGTTTTTTTAGTCCTTTTCTATATTCTCCCTTAACTTATCTTTGTATAATTGGTTCTAACCAGCAAAAACTTGAGCATCAACTAATTCTATATAACCATTTTCCACCAAATGCTACAGCTTTTTTGAAAGAAACAAGGTTCTCACTTTTATGCTCCAAAATCCATAATTATGACCTTTAAATATTGGTATGTGAGGATGAAAATCTTAACACCACTACTACTTCTCACCATTTCTTTAAATGTTCTATCACTTTTTCCAATAGATTGAATTTGGGAAAAATTCACTAATAAAAGTATTCTTTCCTATGACTCCAACCTAATATGGTACCAAAATGTTGAAATATGAGGAGACAATTAGAGTGAAGAAAGAAAATAATGCAATCAATAGCACATGATACAAAGATTGAATAAAATACTAAAAGCACATAATATTAAACATTCTTATTTTCTCACCAATTCAATAATGAATACATTCATATATATAGGCTTTAGATTGCTAAAAATCTAAAAATTGCTACTAATTCTGGCTAATTAACATTATAATCTTAGAGTAATTATGATTAATTAATTAATGTTTCCAACACTCTAGCAACCTCAAATTCTATTGTTAATGCAGTAGAAACATACCGGTAATTATCTAATTATAATAATACAAATTATCCATTGAATTCAACATTTCTCTCACAACCATCATCAAGGTCATGAGACCCATCCATAGTCGTTGGTCTCATAAGGGAGTCCATATCGCACTTGAACAACAGTAATCTCTATAGAGGGAATTATTGGTAATTTGTGTCTTAGTTCATAGCCCTTAATCCATGAATGATTCATCTAAAGAACAAGGGTGGTCCTATTTTTCTCCCTCTTCAATGAAAAATAATGATAATGCGATCCATGTTAATATTGGAGGTATAAAATCACATCTAATGTCTAATGTAGTTGTTTGAGGTCATGCTCGTTTTCCATTAGCCATATAGATCCAATCACGACATAAGTCCTTTGATTTTCAAACCATCCTTGGAGAGTAAAAACTACTAATAGAGTAATATATCATTTGAAGGTTAATGGTCTAATAAAGAAGGATTGTGGTGTTGTTTGACACTTTTTCCATGGCTTATGAACTATAAAATGTTTATTTAGAACATAATTTTATTGTTTCCAAACACTAGGAAACAATGTGCAAGTCCCAAAGACCCATCTCTTATCTCTTTTGTAAAAACAACACAAGGCCTCCCATGTTACCATTGGTGGACACATATTCACTTTATAGCATTTTATGTTTTATGATTTTATTATCATAGTCACAAGCTCAATAAGCTTCATTTAGAGTCCTAAGGGATTTGATTTTGCTAGATGATGATCAATATTATAAGACCCATCATTGGAGTGTAAACCTCCCAATGTCGTTCATGCCCATTGTGATGCTAAAGGACCTATTTTCCTGATCTAGCGATGATAAAGGGTTTAAGATCTATCCCTGGTGTGTAAAAACTTATAGTGGTGCTTGTCTCCCATCGAAGGACTCAATTGTTGATGTATAGGGAATGTGTTGTGGTTAAAGGCATCATAAGGAGAATAATAGTCCTCAAGAACTTGAGGGAGTAATACCATTGTTGAATGTGATTAAATGGATCCATTGTTGGAATAAAGTCATCAAGGATTTCAATTCAAGGTAGTTGAAATTAGTGGGTTAGTTTTCATTTGTGTGTCCCAAGATTTACACAATCAAATAATACTTAAATGTATGCATTCCATTTTATATGTTTTTGGTAGCTAGAACCTTCTACAGAAATTTCCTTCTATGTATTTAAAGTCATTTTATGAAGTAACACAAGGGTGGTGTTGTGTGGTGTGTGAGAAACAGTCAGAATTCTTCTTCTTATTTTTTGTATTTTTTCATCACCTATAAATGACATACTAGTATAAGAGTGGGTTAGATCCACCCTTAACAAATAAAAGGGAGGATTTCAAAGCAAGGTTCAACAGAATATTCCCAAGGAATCATTGTGGAAGCAATATGAATACATCCAAAAGAATTCTCATTCCGACCATTGTTGATTAGTCATAAAGGGGGAAACCAAGACACTCTATTGTTAGTAACCTACTTGCATGGATGCAACCAAAACCTAGAACATGCATTTTCTCATTTTTCACATTCTAGTCATTGTAAAACTTGAGGAAAGGGTGTAGCCATCATAGGAAGTGGTTAGTTTGTGAGGAGGAACCATGCTCTACCATGAAAATAAATTGGTGTATGCCAACAATAACTATGTAAAGGATCCATGTGAATAATTATTAGACATAACCTTGTAAAGCATACATGTGAAATTATGAAAGAGACACATGAAAAATCATAGAGTTGTGTAGCTTGAGTAAGTAACTTGACTATATTGGGAAAAGATTGTTTAAATTAATTTTTAAAGAAGTTTTGAAAAGTAAAAGTTGTAGAGGGAACTTCTATTAATTATCTTTGAGATAAGAAATCATAGAAAATTAATAAAAATAATATTAATAAAGGAGATATGGGGAAGAGAAAAAAAAAATCAATACATATAGTGAAGTACATTAAGGTAATATTGTATTGAACAATGTAATACTTTTTGGATATGCAATTACATAAATATATGAAGAAAATGAAAATTTGTATGTTGTAAAAGAGATAATTATAGGAGTTATGACCATATATTAGAGTAGCAGTCTTCATCTACCACCACATCCTATTTTCTCTAGTAAAAGCTACAAATTTTGGGCCATTAAGAGTAAAAATAGCTTATGAGTAGAAGATTTACTAGATTTAGTAGAGAATGGATTTCTCGAACACCCAAACTAGACAACCTATTAATGTTTTCCTCAATCTCAAAAGGATGAGATTATGGACAATAGTCCAACAATGATGTTGTGACATTGCACCTCATTCAACAAAAATTAAAGATGAGAGCCATTTTCCCAAAATTGAAGAAGCAACCAAGTCCAAAACAACTTCGGATATTTTTGTCTTAACATATAGTGTATGGGGGAGCAACACCAATAACTGTTAAGATGATTTGTAGGGTGTTGAAAATAAGATTATTACTAGAACAACAATACCAAATTAAATGCAAAATACATTTGTCTTCGACACTAATGAGAATCTTAATCAAGTTGAATAACTCCCTGCTAAACAAGGTAATTTTTAGGGGTGAAATTTCACCAACTGGCTATTTTACGGGCATTTTTTTAGAAACTAAATTTTCTATTTGGTCATTTTTAGTCCCTAAAATCGCTTATATTTATATAAAATACGTTTTTTTACTTGATAATATGCGCCAAAATTTACAAATTTCAGTAGTAAATTGTATGTTTCATATTTATTATTCGCCTATATATATATATATATATATATATATATATATATATATATTGTTGAATTTTCTTTATTTTCTTAGATGATATCTTAAAACAAATAGATACTAGTACATCATTGAAAGAACAACAAAGACATAAACACACCAACACAAATATTTTATGCAGGGAAATCACTAGGGAGAAAACCCCGCAAAAATTCCTTAGCATAGAACTCAACCAAAGCAGTGTAAAACCCAGAGAACTGCTTCTCTCTTCTTTTTGGCAAACTAATATTTCTCTCTCTTGCAAACAACTTGAGTGAGGGAGTACAAATGAAGGGGATTTCCTCCCTATTTATATTCTTCAGTTGACTTGACCTCTAACCTAATAGGGCTGGCTTCTCTAACTCACTCGGCCGACTTGTCCAACTGGACACCACAAATAACATTTATTATATTGACACTTGGGCACTATTGACCCAACTTACATCCGAAGGTTCACATTGATTCTTCCAATGATACTAACAAGACCAAACTCATCTCCCAAAAGAGGAATACAATCAATACATCTGGAATATCTTCCAAAGTTATAATACTTTAACACTCCCTCTTAACTAGGAAGGTATTCAACCATAGCATCAACTGCTACTACAATTGTACAACCGACTGGTGAGTCTCTCTATGTCATAGTAAGTTTTGGAACATCATCGATCTTAGCTGGATCATCTTCTACAATATTCATTATATAAATACTGAATCGTCTTTTGTACGTACTTGGGAATCTTCTATTATATTATGAATTATCTTTTTTAGCATCAGTATGTGAATACTAAATCATCTTCTAGGTCTTGTTCTTAAAGCATCAATATGTGAATACTAATTCATCGTCTATCTCGTCAGTGTATGAATACTGGATCATCTTGTATGTGGATACTAGATCATCGTCTATCTCGTTAGTATATGGATACTGGATCATCTTCTTATTGCATCTGTATATGGATACTGAGACATCGTATATAACTTCATCATCTGCAGTATTTTAGTATGGATACTAAAACATTAACAAAAATCTCATTAGCCAGTTAGTGCTAAAATCAAACAACATCTAATGCTAGATCATCATCTGTATTACCAACATAGAGATGTTGGAACATCAACAATCATCAGTGTAACAACATTGATACTAATTCAATCAATCAACTTAAAAATCATCAATACTTAAGAAAACAAACATCGTAGCAATCACAACAATATTGAAACAAACATTTCATCAAACATATTAGCAATCATCATTACAATAATACTGAACCAATCATCTCAACAAAAATATCAACAATCATCAGTATAACAATACTACAACAATCGTCTCAACAAACATCTTAGCAATCACCAGTATAAAAATACTACAACAACCGTCTCAACAATCATCAAAAAATCTCAGTAAACATCTCAGTAATCATCAGTATAATAGTACTGAGGAAATCATCTCAACAATCAACAATATAGCATACTCAGGATACATCTTTCCCTTCAACATTTTGGAGCAGCATCATTTGGAGTTCTTTGGTAGATCCATCTGGGAATTTTGGCTGACTTACTAACTATTTTGAGCCAAACAATACTATTTAGACATATGGATCTCCCTGGGGACCAAACAAGCCTTATCTGGCTTACTAACCCTTTCTGGCCAACTAAGCCTAGCTAGACATACTAATCCCCCTAGGATCAACATGCCTCTTCTAAATTACTAACCCTTTTGGGATAAACAAGCCTAGCCAGACTTATCCTCCTCTAGACTGAGCTACTCATGACTGCATCCATCATCCATCTATTGCCACTCCCTCTTATGAGAGAAGTCCTTTCAAACTACACCAAGCTTGTCTCAAAAGTATTCAAACTTTACACGAGCCAGAGGCTTAGTCCATACTTGTGCTACTTGTTCCTTTGTAGGAACATACTTGAGATTTACAACTCCTTTCTAAACCATATCCTGGATGAAATGATATCTGATTTCAATTTGCTTTGACCTATCATGAAACACTAGATTTTTCATCATCTTAATACAACTCCAATTATCACAAAGGATGTCAGTAGAATCTATCTCTACATCAAATTGTCCTACTAACATCTTTCGAAGCCATACTTCTTCGCTACATGATGAACATGCTGCAATGTATTCATCCTCTGCCGTATTCAGTGCAATACTAGTTTGCTTTCTATTGAACCAAGAGATCATGCCTGATACCAGACTAAAACAACATCTTGAGGTGCTTTTTCTATCTTTGGTACTTCCTCCCCAATCCGAATCTGCATATCCATGTAATTTGATCTCGCCACCAGATGCATATCTGAGTCCATAGTCTAAATTTCCCTTTAGATACCCCATCATATGTTTTTCCCCAATAAGGTGAATGTGTTTAGGATTCATCATATATTGAATTAAGGTGTTTACTACAAAACATATATTTTGTCTTGTATTGGTTAAGTACTTCACAGAACATAAATCTATCTATATAAGGTGCATCAACTTCTTCCGAAGTATCATGATTTAATACCTTCAAACTTGTTGTCATCGGAGTAGTCACATATTTACAATCTAACATTCCAAATGTTTTTAATATTTCTACAGTATATTTTCCTTGGTTTAGGAAAATATCGTCTGGATATTGCCATACTTCAAGACCTATAAAGTAATGCATCATTCCAAGGTCGTTCATTTCGAACTCTACATCAATATTCTTCTTACATTCGATGATAGGCTTATCCTCTCCTGTCAAGAAAATATCATCTCCATATAGTAATAAAATCATAATCCCATCATCCTCAATCTTATAGTAGAAGTTGGAGTTTGCTTTACTTTTAGTAAATCCTAAGCTCATCAGAAATCCATCGATCCTACCATACCATGCTCTAAGTGCTTGCTTTATCCCATACAATTCCTTATTTATTCTACATACATGAGTTTTTTTATCATTAGTCTCGAACCATTGTGGTTTTTCACTATATACCTCTTCTTCAATCAAGCCATTTAGAAATGTTGTCTTCACATCCATTTGATGTAGCTTCCACTTCATATTGGATGCCAAGGAAAGGATGGTTATGATTTAGGTGTATCTAGATACCGGTGCAAAGGGCTCCTCATAATTGATTCCCTCTTTCTAAGAGAATCCTCGAGCTACAAATCTTTCATTGTACTTTTATATACTTCCATCCGCTCATTGTTTATTTTTGAAGATCCATTTTGAGGACACCATTGACTTATATTTTGTTCTTGGTACTATAACTTCCCACACATCATTCTTTATAATGGATTGGTATTCCTCGACCATTGCAGCAACCCAATACTTATGTTTTATTGCTTCTTCAAAACATATTAGTTCTTTATCAACTAAATCACACATCAAAGACATATAACCAGGGTATGACTTCGGCTTCTTTCCTTCTCGGATGGTTCCTTCTAGAGCACCAGGTCTTTTTTATTCTTTGATTACTTCACAAGCCAAGGTAGGTTTTCTATTTCGAGAAATCAATTCATTGGGTAATTCTACAGGTAACTGAGGTTCTGTCATATCATGTTCCTCAGGAATCTATACTTCTTCTTCATTTCTAACTGGTTTAGGAATTTTAGCATCTTTGTGAGTTTCATACTCCTCTTCATCTTCCTTATCTTTCTTTGAATTTCTAAAGTTTGTATCTTCATCAAATGTGACATATCTACTAAGTTCAATTTGACGGTATCCTGGGATATAGATCCGATAATCTTTTGATTCTTCACTATACCCTATGAACAATCCCTTCTTTCTTGAAGGATCTAAATTTGTCCATTTCTCCTTGGGAATGTGAATGTATACAGGACAACCAAATATCTTTAGGTAAATTACCTCTGGCTTTTCTCCGAAAAAATTTCGTATAGAGTTTTATTCCCAGGGGCACTATGGAAATTTCATTCTATACATATACCGTTTTTCTTGTTGCTTCTACCCAAATGTACATCGGAATATCTTGATCATCTATAATAGCTTTCACATCTTCCTTGATAGATCTATTCTATATTTCTTCCACGCCATTTTGTTTTGTATTATAGGGAATGGTGAGCTCCCTCTTAATCGTGACTTCCTTGTAGTAATCATTGAATTCATTTGATGTGAACTCTTCTCCATTATCTGAACTCAAAATATTTATTTTATTCTAAGAAATATTTTCCACTAGGGCCTTAAATTCCTTGAACCTTTCGAACACTTCATCCTTGTTTTTCAAGAAGTATATCCAAGTCTTGTGAGAGTATTAATCGATAAAATAAGCATAGTATACATGATCGCTTAATGAAGTAGTTTGCATTGGCCCACATATGTCTGAGAGAATGATATCTCATATCCCTTTTGCTTTACTATCACTTTTTGGAGAAGAATTCTTAGTATTCTTCCCTTGTTCACATCCTTTGCACACTCCTTCATGTTCTATCTGAATTTCTGGTAAACTAGTCACAACCTCGCTTACAATTGGTAGATATTTGTAGTGAACATGAGAAATCCTTCTGTGCCATAGCTCACATGGGTTTATGGTACTGGCTGCTAATGTTGAATATGTATGTCCCTTCAATTTGTAGAGTCCTCCATTTTCAACTCCAATCTCTATTGCATCATCTATGGTTTTACCTTTTTTCCACATGAGAAATTTTCTATCCACAAAAGCAACTTTGAAGCCTTTCTTGTCTAAGTTTGAAATGGAAAGAATATTCTTCTTTAGTCCTAGGACATAGAGGACATATTTCATTTTCATAGGATTTCCAGAATCCAATTGATAGGATGCTTCTCCTATTCCTTTAATGGCATATTGGGAATCATCTCCAAGCATTACTTTTTGTGGATATTCCTTGTTTTCAAGTAATGAGAGTGAGACCATGTAACAAGTCATGTGCTTGGAGGCACCACTATCAACTAGCCAGGTGTCATTTCCTGGTGAGATTGATCCTGTTAGAGCATAGATTAAAACATATTCTTCACTAGAGTCCTCATCCTTATTTTCTTCTTCTTCAACTTCTTGATCACTATCTTCAGAAGCATGGGCCTGAAACCTTCTCATATTTTTTATTCTTTCTATTTCCATGGGACAGTTGATGGCAATGTGTCTGAACTTGTGACAAGTTAAGCATTGAAAATTTGAGAAGTCTCTCTTGGGTCTTTTAAACAGTTGAGTATTAGGAGGATGGTCATGACTCTTCCTTTTTCCTTTGGTGTGGGTTGTCAAGGATTGATCCTCATTGTCATTTAAATTTTCTTCTCTAGATGCTATCCTTTCTTCTTCTTGGACACATTCTTCCCATAAATTTCACAATTTGGTTAGTTTCCTTCTTGAACAGATTCCTCAGATAAAGGCTTCCCCATATCTTGGAATACCATTTAAGGTTGTCATCACAATATCTGCTTCTTCAACCCTATCATCAATGGATTCTATCTGATCCTTGATTTGAGCTACTCTTGTAAAGTAAGGCTGCATGGTCTCTGACTTTTGACATCTTACACTTTTGAGTTAACTCCTCGGGGTTATTTTCCTATTAATGTTTCTTCCTTCAAATAGACCCGATAGAGAATCAAACATTTCTTTTGGATTCTCCCTTGAGGATACTTGAGGAATCAAGTTATCTTTGATGGAGTCAGCTATGATCATATCCCTCTTATGCTTGGAGTTAGCTTCAGCTTCTTCTGGTTCTTTCACTTCCACTTTCACAAATTTATCTAGATCATTCTCTTGTAGGATGAGCATGATCCTATACTTCCATGCTCTGAAGTTTTCAACACCTTCAATATTTTCATCTAGCTTGGTATTCTTTGTCATCTTTAGAAGATTGAGAAATTCAAATTGAATAAAGAGGAATAGTACTTACATGAAGAAAACAGCTCCTGATTGACCTCCTTCTTGATGACCTAGGGTTTGATGTAGAAACCCTAATTTTTCAGTTGGGATCACAAGTAGAGATGAATGGTGGATAATATGTGCATCCATAGGGTGAGGAATACTTTATCTTACCTTTTATGAGGTTGATGTTGAAACCTCAGGAAAATTGAATCCCTAGTTTGTCCCGACAGCGGTAACTAGTCCAAAATTAAAAATTCTCACAATTCAATTCTATCTCCATAGAAAGATGCTCTCTTCACGGGTGAGTTGAGAGAGCCCTCTTTTTTGGTTCATACGTTGAGGGATTTTCTTGGAGTAACAAACCCCTAATTGTGCAGTGCTTCCTTTCAGGGTGGATCTGATACCATGTTGAATTTTCTTAATTTTCTTAGATGATATATTAAAGCAAATATTTACTAGTAGATCACTTAAAGAACAACAAGCACAAAAACACAAGAACATAGAGATTTTACTTGATGAAACCATAAGGGATAAAACCCCGCAAAACTTCCTCAGTATAGAACTCAACCAGAGTAGTGTGAAACCTAGACAACTGCTTCTCTCTTCTTTCTAGCGCACTAATATTTCTCTCTCTTGCAAAAAAACTTGTGTGAGTGAGTACAAATGAAAGGGAGTGCCTCCCTATATTATTTAGTTGACTTGAAATATAACCTAACAGGGCCGACTTCTCTAACTCACTGGTATGACTTTTCCAACTGGACACCACAAATAACATTTATTATATTGACACTTGGGCACTATTGACCCACCGTTACATCCGGAACTTTACATTGATTCTTTCAATGATACTAACAAGACCAAATTCATCTTCTAAGGGAGGAATACAATAAATACATCTGGAATATCTTCCAAAGTTATAATACATTAACACACACACACACATATAAAATAATTGCATAGAATACTATACTGATGTATAATATTAGAATCCTTACAAAATACCCCGCTACTAAAGAAGAGGATAATATTGAAGAAGTAAAGAATGAAGTCCATGTGTGGAAAGTAGAGAACAAACACTAGGAAGGTGAATCCCACTATGTAGATACACATGTGCATGATGAAACTGAAGTTCAAATTGAATATGAGAAACAACTCATGAAATCTATATCAGGCGAAGCAGAAGTGACAATTTGTTGAAATGAAGATGATATTTTTTTGAAAGTTGATTCCATAAGGGAAACTGGAGTGATCATTACACTCTAGAAAATGTGTTGAGAGGTATATCATGGTGTATAGAATTATAGGAATATTATGAAGAAAAATAGGGCAAGATCATATGCACACAGAAATACCATAGGTCTACAGAAGCACGAAGATAAAACCGTATATGCTATAAGTGATGAGAAATACAACCATAGAGAGGATGATTCTAAGAAAATCATGCAAGATGATAAATATGTAAATGAATTTTAAGTTGAAGCATTGCATGATGAAGAAAGTTTATTTGATGAAGAAATGTTAAAATTAAGGAAGAAAATTAAGGTGATTGGTGTTTAGTGGTACATATAACCTGCTTGGATATGTTAAGGAAGTGGATGATGGATCAACTATAATAGCATTTAAGGATACAAAATATGAAGATTTTAGGAATGTAGTAAACTTTGTTAATGAAGAGGACATTACCTTGATAAATATTTAATGAGGATTGTTGAATTAAAAAAATTCCAGGGAAGAGCCTTGAAGGCTTTGAGGTTTCATGACACTGACATGGCAAATTACTTGTGTATAAGCAAGGAAAATAGTTTTGAAAAGGTCTATAGAATAGAAAATTGAAACAAAATTCATTTAGTGTCAAAGTTCATGAAGCATAATAAGAATGAAAAATATTAAAGTAAAGTTCATGAACATATTGTAGAAGATATTGTCAGTGTAACAAAAAGAGAAGATGAAGAGAATATAGAAATGGAGGTTGTTGAAGTTATGAATGAGTTTCTTAGTGTAGAGGCCAATATTGATGTTGAAGAAGTAGAATTACAATGAGGTGTCTTCATCCTTAACAATTGCAAATGAACTTACTGAAACTGCAAAAAAATGGAAGAGGAAATGAAAGAAAACAAACAATTTTTTTTGATGTTATGGAGGCTAACATACATGTCTTGTCAGCAATAGCTCAAGTTTAAAAAGTTGCATAAAAATGTGAAGAAGTAGATGAAAACGATAAAGAGGATGATGAAGATGGAGAAACTAAAGAAGTATTTGATAGCAAGAAATGGCCAATAATAACCAAATATGAAATGCAATATGTTGAAGTCCCAAACCAGTTGGGAAACAAAGGCATAATTGGTGAATTTGATGAAGTTGTTAAGGGTAGCAGGAAGGAATTTGATATCCCCACATTACAACAATTGAATATGTTTAAAAAAAATTGAAGCTCGTGGAGTAAAGGGAATTATAAATTTGTTATGGAAACAAACCATAAATTTATGAGATCAAAAAAGATGAAGAATATTAAGTTGATGACAAAGAAGGTTTAGGATACTTGATGAAATATTGAAGAAAATAATATTAAATTAAAATTGAAGTTGAATCTGAAGAAGAGGAAAGGAATTGGAGTATTTAGTGTTTCATGCAGAAGCCAAAAAAAAACATGTAGCCCTAAGAGTACACTACACCAGCACGCAACAAAGAACAGGAAATACAAAACAATTAAGTTTTTGAATGGATATTAAATGGATGTAAGCATGATGATACTAAGACCAACATGCCATCATGTTCTAAAATATAAATTGTAAATGGTAAAATTTTTAGTGGTGATAATTAAGGGGATTGTTGGAATAAAGTAATTACTCATGTTCTTGGTAGTTGGAGTTAGTGGCTTAATTGTTGTTTGTGGGTATAGATATTGACACAGTCAAATGAAAATTACAAATACAAATAACAATTAGATCTACACATTGCATATAGGAAACATTTTGGTAACTAAAAATTTTTATGTATTTAAAATCATTTTTATGAAGTAATGCATGGGTGGTGTGGTGTATAAGCAATAGCTCAACATTTTCAAATTTGTGTGGTTGTAGAAACAATTAGAATTCTTCTTGTTTTCATGTATCTTTTATCTACCTCTAAACAACACAATTGTTTGATTTACTACTTTCATTCTATATTTTATTTTATTTGTTTTATACTTTTTCTTTTTTTTCCTATTAAAAAAACAGTAAGCACAAACACATAAAAGAAGCATATAACAATAAATGTATATACTTTTTAAAGATATTTCCAATGGTCCAAAGAGTGTTTGGAAAAATTGTTGAGAAAAACATACAACAAAACATTAGGGGAGTTTTGAGGTCTAAAATGGGCCTCATAAGAGAAATAATAAAATAAGAGTTATAATAATAAAATAAAAGTTCTAAATTTTGGAGGGGAAAAAGAAAAACTGTTTTTTTCTTATCATATTTTATGCATATATCCTTATTAGTTCACCCAAATTTTGATTTTGTGGACTCGTTGGATGCATAATTTAATTATGTATCCAACCCATACCAATAGTGCATACTTTTGAGGTACCCACCACACCCAAAAATAAAAATTTGAATAAAAAGTCAAATTTTAATATTAAAATATGTTTTTTATTATTGAAATGTTCATTTTTGGTGTCATGGGTAGCTCAACAGTATGCGATGTAGGTACGAGTTGGATGCATAATTTAATTCCACATGCAACGAGTCCCCAAACTCAAAATTTGGGTGAACCGATAAGGAGATATGACAAAAATACGATACTAAAAAGTATTTTTTTATTTTTCCTTCTATTTTATTTTACAAATTTTACCCTTATGGTTGGCATCATCATCTTGAATCCTATTGGTTCCTATAAAATGAATTTTAATGATACATTTTTTGTTTTGAGGCCCATTTGTTTATCTCAAAACTCTTCTAATGATTATATAAAAGATTCATTCTATCAAAAGATTTTTTTTATATTATTTTGAAAATTAAATAATATTTATGTAAAAACATTATGGTCAAACAACTAAAAGTTTCTTAATACATTTTAGATATGGTAATTTCTTATGTACTTTGAATTTTTTTTAATTTTGATTTTTTTAGATATGGCAATTTCTTGTGTACTTTGAATTTTTTTAATGTTGAAAATAGCATGTGAAAGTTTTGAGAATAATTTGGACATTTCCATGCGTAGTCCTTGGTTTACATGGTATGTCCATCATCCTTAACTCGATTGTATGTTCAAGTAAGTGAAAAGGCCAACTACAAATCCATTGATTAAATTTATAGCTATGTTGACTTTGTAGATAGCCATTCTAATCACAAAGTTAAGGATGACCAATAACCAAAATTACCTACATTATTTTAAGTGTGAAGGAACTTTTAAAAAATGAATATTTTTCATGACAGTCATATAACATAACATAAATATTTTGTTGATCAATATAGACATTTCCAAACCAATGAAATAACATAGCCAAAACACTTTTTTTATCAATATAAACCTTTTAATTGAGTACCATTCAAGGAGGCGTTGGTGTTTTGAAGGATTTGTTGGTGTTTATAGCTTTATGAGGTATCCTCACAAGTCGACCTGGAAAAGAAATAAAGGATGTGTGGGTCCCATCAAACAAAAAACAAACATAAAAACAATTTGCATCAATTCATCTATCTCTCTACTACAACAAGTTATAAGAAAGGAATCTTTGATAGCATGATCAATCTTATGTATAGATATCATGATAAATATTATGTATCTTATGATTCACTATATTTACGTAATCATCAATATATGAAAATAGTTAAAATAAAACAACATGGTATCAAAGTCAATGGCTCGGATTTCACAATCCAAGTAAAAACCTAATTCCTTGGGAATTTTCCATATTCTTATTAGATGTGGTGTTTGTTTCATGCTTTGGATTTGTAAGGGTTTTGACCCATTGTTTTCCATTCTAATCCATGGTATTTCATTAGTATATGGTATAGACTAATTTCTGTTTACTATGGATAGGTTATGTATGTGGGATTTCACATAAAAACATGGTATTCCCTTCCAACCCATGGCATTTCATTAGGATATGGTATTTATTGATTTCCATTTAATATGGATAGGCTTTGTTTGTGGACTTTCACTTATGAACATTGATTTTTTCCCAACGTGTTCTTTTAGATATTGGTTGGTGACTTTTATGCACACCTTCAAAATTCTTTTACTACAGTTAAAACAATGATTTCTACAATGAAATATAAGGCTTGATTATTAATGAGAAAAGGGGGTGTTGACATCGAGACAAGAACTGAAGAATTGGATCATTCGTCGATTTGAATGTAGAATAGCTTATGGTATCCATTGGAACTATATGGTGTTAATAATTACTTTATAACCATGGTATGTTTTAAAACATATCTTTGGGTGGTTATGTTATAATGTGCATAAGTTGTTAAAAAAGGCCGAGGGTTAGTTTATGGCATATATTTTATATGCACATGTGATCAAGCTTTCTTTTATTTTTTGTGTCATGGATGGTGTTTAGTGTTCTTGAGAGATCAGGTGGGAGATGACAGAAATCGATACACAAGGATTCTCAATTACATAGGGAATTGCATGCATAAGGAGCAAGATGCTCTGATACTTAAGGAGCAAGATTCTTAGATCCAAAGGGAATAGGGTACTCCAACATAAAGGGAGATGTGTTTTTTTTCATCATTGAGCAAACATTACCCAAGTATTAGACATGTTACTTGAATAGGGTTGAATGGTCTGATGGAAGTGAAATATCTTTTCCCACAAATCCTATGAAAAGGTGTAGAGATTGACCCTTGCATGATGAGTAGTGTTGATGCATCGATCCTTTTCTAGTATTATCCTCGTGACTTGGCTAAGGATGAGTGAATATGGGATAATTCCTTCTCCCATACAACTTTGAATGGCATGGGGAGATTAGTTCCTTCTCTCAAACATTTTTTCACAGAGTGGGGAGATCTCTCAGAAACCCTGTGATGAGGTGGAGAGAATTGTACATAAGATGACTCAGAATTGGGAAATACCTTCTCTTGGACATTCTGTGACAGAGTGGAGAGATCTTCCAGACACTCTATGATAGACTGGGGATATGCTTGAAGCAGGGAAGTTCCTTATCCAAGACATTCTATGATGGAGTGGGGAGATCTCTTCGACACCCTATGACAAGGTGGGGATATTAGTCCCCAAGATTACTCAAAATGGGGAAGTGCCTTCCCATGGACACTCTGTGATGGAGTGGGAGAACTCTCAGAGAATTGTGACAGAGTGGGGATATGCTTAGATAAGGGCAGTTCCTTCTCTCGAACACTCTATGATGGAGTGGGGTATCTCCAAGACACTCTCTGACAGAGTGCGGAGATGCTCAAAGTGAGGTAGTTCCATCTCCCAGACACTTCATGAAGAAGAGGGAATATTATTCCCTAGATGATCGCTCATGCAAGTGCATGGATATATGGATGAGACTTAGCGAAGAGACCTTACAAACATCCACCTAAAGAAAGATCTTGATTCACCTTTTCTTGAGAATATTCATTAAATACAAGTAATGGTGTAAATATTTTGAAGAAACAAAAAATGTGTTCAGACAAAATGAGCGATAAAAATACTCTCCCTTTAGAGGGAGAGAGAGGGAGATGACAACTCTAATTATATTCCTCGATGGACTAAGTTGAATTGATATTTGCCACTCCTTGATGGACAGAGTTTAGTTGACATTTATTGATGGAATGCATTGTGTCGAGTCACCTATGATGGTGCCTAGAAACCACTGTGAGTTGCGCAACTTGTAATCTATGTTGGTTCCCAGCAACCCTTGTGGGTTGGGATACTTGTTACTAGATTGGTGTCCAACAAGTCTTGCAGGGTTGGAGACTTGTCCCTTGGATTTTTTCCCAACAACTATGATAGCATGATATGCCACACCTTATGAATCATTCCTTGATGTCCTTCCCTTGTCTCAATGCAGACTCACTATACCCCCCTTACTTAGTGTATTTCTGATGCTTCAGTATAACCCTAAAAAAATCAGTTTTGAAGGTACACGCATGTGAAAAACTATGCAGCTTGTGTACACACATGTCGTACCATTACATCCCACGTACATCATGTTTTTTGCTCAAATTTTTTTAAAAAAGCATATTTTCCATGCCAAGTAACAGTGGTTACGATCCTTGACCTTCCATATGCTAGAAAATGCTCTGATTTGACCCTACTTTTCCCATTCGAGGGATGTATATTGAGTCATTATGAAGCAATGGAAAAGGCAAAGCTTTAAGAGTAAGGAACCTAAAAAGAATTTTTTCTCCATTTCCATATGATTGAGTCTACATCCCTTTATCCGTTTTGATTGAAATCTTTATGCTCATCTCCCAATCTCTCCATTGTATTTTTTGCTTTCCTTTTGCATGGAGGATTGAAATATTTATGCTCATCTCCCAATCTCTCCATTGTATTTTTCGCTTGCCTTTTGCATGGAGGATTGAAGTAGTGGAGGCCCAAGTGGAGGAACTTGGTTTCTCGGTTCCAACGAGTTGGAAACAAAAGATGTCACTTTATACTTTTATTTTTAATTAATAGAAATAATATTTTCTTGTCTAATTTCATGTGGAAATCCTATATACAATGATAATTTTAAGAACCCCCCTTAGATTTATATTTATAAAAAATGGGCTAATCTTCCTGATATATAGGAAAATGTGATGTTGATTTTATCAATAATATAATATGTATATATAAATGTTTTGGAGAATATTTCATTTTATTATATATTGTTGTAAAATATTGGCAAATATTTCACTAAATTATAATATATTGTAAAATCTTGGCGACCATTTCACTGCATTATAAAAAATTGTAAAAACTAGCGAATCTTTCATTGATTTATAAAATTTTGTAAAAAATTGGCGAATCTTTTGTCAAGAAGATTTTCCATCCCTTTGATTCCTAAGAAATAACAATTCATTGTGCTTTCACTTTTCCATCCAATAGGTTTGTCTTTGTATTATTTCAATTCTTTTAGACATTAATTCGCATACAATCACCTAAATCAACCAATGCTAAATTGAACAACTTAACTACTAAAATTGTTATATAACTTATTTCTCACTAAATCATCTTAACTCTAATTGCTAATTCAATTTTCAAGAAGAATTACTACTAATTCAATCTTCAAGAATAAATCACTCCTTGCAGAAAAATGAAATCACTCTAGCAAGAATGGAAATATAGAATTGTTCATAAATATAAAGCATATATATTATTTTCGTAGGAAGTTAAATCCTATATTAATTTTGCAAGAAGTTAAATCCAATCACCACTCATGCAAGAATGAAATATATGTTCTATGTTGATAACACAACATCCAAGCTCTGGAATTATCAATTCTACTTGACCATGAACTAGAACCATACATTCATCTAGATTTGTTTCAGCAGTAATTCATCATAAGGAATTAAATGTGTGATATCAATTCAACAAGAAATTAAATCTTTTATCAACACTTATAATTATCAAGAAATCACTTGCATGCCCTAAAAGAGATCACACATGCCAATTAATCAATTGTTTCAGCAATGCAGGATTCACACACTTTAATTAACTAATTGTTTTAGCAATGTATTAATGCTACAGAGAAAATGATTCATTATGTTTCTATATAATTTATTTTAAGGATTGCTTTCCATTATCATCCAATACTTTTTATTCTTGATTAAAAGGAAAATAAAGCTTCTAATCAAAAGATTATATAAATCTTTAGTGATAAATATGGGTTTCATTGTTTTACTCCAATAGAAATAATTTGTGCCAATAGGTTTAGAAAACATAATATTGCTCATCTAAATTCTGAAATGAGCAATAAAGAAATGCATGATGCAAAATCACTACAACGTATCTCACTCCAAATTGGCATAAAAACACCTATCCTCAAAACAAGACTTAATCACACACATACATGCATAATAAAGACATAATTTTTAAGCTCTCAAAACATAATTTTAACCTAAAAAAATAAGCTTGTATTAAACCCTTATGAAAAACTTTATATTTTTTACCCATTTACAATCTTTATAATACATTCCAATATTTTTAATTTCTAAAAATTCAAAATTCATATATATATAATCACACACTCAATATATTTTTTAAATAATAACCAATCATATATATTTTAATGATAACCACTACAAATAATAACCACACATTAAATCAAAATATATATTTTTAAATGATAACCAATTATATATTTTTAATGATAACTACTACAAAACAGGGATGATTTTAAGGAACCATACTTATTTAAAAGTGTATAAATGTTGACAAATATTACCAATTCTTAAAATGCCAACTATAAAATGATTAGCGATATTTTTCAAAAAAATTATAATTTCCAAGGATTCTATATCGTTTATATAATAATTTGGCGATTTTTAGGGTGAAAAATGTTTACCCCATCAAAATTGGGCAAAATAGGGCTTCAAAAAATGCAAAATGGCGAATCTTTTTTGGGAGAAAAACATGGAAAAATAGCCCAGTGGGCTAAAATTCGCCCTTAAAATTATCCCTACTACAAAAAAATGAACTGCACTTGGATAAATGAAGCAAGTTGAAATGCTGTTGCACGCAATTTAAGTGACATAAAAATGCATGCTATAATTTGCAAAGCTATTCATATAGCCCAAACAAGATTTTAATTTCTTAATTGATTAGTAGAAATTCATTATTGGATTGTTATTATTATCATTATTATATTGTTTGAAGAGTTAGTTGTAGTTAATACTGAAAAGCGTAAATGTTATCTATGAAACTAGTGTGGATAAACGGCTTGGCTTAGCGAGTTGTAAAATCTTTTGTCCATCCAATTTTGTTTTATGCATATATATTTAATATTTTTGCGTATATTTACTATATATATTAAAAAAGACTATGTTGGAAAATTTAAGGATACCATAAACTAATAAAAATGCCAATTGTTTACCATAAATTTATACTGCATAACACAATAAAATAGTTTTTGTTGTGCATATATACTAATTTTTAAGAAAAAAACCAAGTTGCAAATTTAAGGTTCCATATACTAATAAAAAGTTCATTGTCCGTCTAGTTTTTACAGCAGTTCTTTAGAGTGCATAACATAATGAAAGAATGTAAGAGTTGCATAAATTAATAAAAAAAACATTGTCCATCAATTTTTCATGGTAGTTCTTTGCCATAAAATTACACTACATAAAAGAATGAAGTAGTTTTTGTTTTGTATATATACTAAATATATTTTTAAAAACTAACTTGAAAAATTAAAGGATTGCATACACTAATAAAAAAACCATTTTCCATCTAGTTTTCATGGTAGTTCTTTATAGTAAAATTTTACTGCATAAGACCTTCAAGTAGTTTTTGTTTTGTGCATATATATACTAAATATATTTGAAAAAAACAAAGTTGGAAAATTGAAGGGTTGCATATACTAATAAAATTCCATTCTCCATATAGATTTTATGGCATTTCTTTGTATTTCTTAACATAATGAAGTAGTTTTTGTTCTGTATATCTACTAAATATATTTAAATATATATATATAGAAAATCTAACTATTACATCAACTAATAAAAAAACCATTCTTAATCGAGGTTGTATGCCAGAACACCATGAAGTAATTTTTGTTTTGTGCATATATAATAATTTTTTTTATAAATAAGATGCAAAATTCAAGGGTTGCATAAGCTAAAAAAAACGTCATTATCCATCCAATTTTCATGAAAACTTTTTTACCCTAAAATTGTAGGCCAGCATCTAATGGTGAAGTATTCTTTTGTTTTATAGTACATAGAAGAACACAATGGAGTAGTTTTTATTTTATGCATATATAGTAAATATATTTTTTTAAAAATTACGTTTTAGATGGTACCATAGAGAATTAGATGGAACTTGTACTATAGAGCATAACATATCATACAAGGGTGAAGTTTTTGTTTTGTGCATATATTTTTGAAATATATTTAAAATAAAACTAATATTTCAATCGCATTGTAGAAATATTAGATGGCACTCGTTGGAGAGAAATAAGTTCACAAATTAATGGAAGCCCATGGATTTTATTATGTTCGGTAAAAACTTGTATGTTTTTAATATGTATATATTACTCAATTAATAAAAATGATTGGATTTTTTTAATATTATAATAAAAAATGTGTTTTGAATTACTAACAAAAAAGATTAAACAAAGAATGGGCTTGTTACTAATGTAATCAAATAATCAAAGAATGAAATAAATCCAAATCTTAACATGTTAGACACAACTAAATTGGCTATGTAAAAGCATGAATGATTCATATTTCAATTAAAAGATTATATTATTAATCGGAGTAACATAAGATGAGGTGATAAAATTAAGTGAACAAAAGATCCGAAAGACAACCAAATTACTCACAACTAGCTATTGAAATTGAAAAAGGTCTACCTTTTTTCCACCAGAAGAGGCCATTTTGTCAATAGAATTGACTACCTCACAACCATCACTAAATCCATATGGAACACAAAAATAAGTAGAGTTATAATATATTGGCATTACCGTCTCCTGCATAACCCAAAACAATTTAAAACTACAGGAAAAAAAAGTGCCATAAACAACAATTAGATTTTACTTTACCACTACATGAAGACCGATTTGTGAATAGAAAGAAAAAATATGATACATTTGGGATGATGAATATTGTATTTTTCCCAAAAAGATCATTTGGTAGATATAATGAAGACATGTAAAAGTTATAAAAAATTATATAAAATTTCGGAGCGTTTTTGGGGGAATTGAAATGTAAAAATAAATTATAAAAATTTATAGAAAATTGGAGGGTTTTTGACACCAAGAAATGTAATATTTTGGGTCAAAGGTAAAAATATGAAGGGCTAAACAAGTGTTGAAAGTATGAATTTTACTGGAAATCAAGGTCAAAGAAAGGATTTAATGTAACTTTGAGAAGGGGAAATCATTATTTTTTTTCCTCCCTCATTAATAGGGGGGAGGGATTGTATTTATTATAGCAATCATTTTTTTTCCTCCCTTATATTTATTATTTGCTTAATAAATATTGGAATAATGTATTAAAGTTTAAAAAAGAACTTTTCATATTAAAATTTTTCATTAATTTTTTCTAATTTCCTTAATTTTGTCTCTAAATTTTTTCTTGGTTATATATATATATGGGTATATTTTCTTATTACATGTTACATGTACTTTGAACTTCTAGTTCACGTATAGACATTTATTTTTGTTGTTAGCATTTACATTTATATGGCATATTTGGGATTAGAGTTGGTTTCTCGTGCCATCCTCTTTGTTGTGGTCTACCCCATGTCATAGGAAGATTTTCTCTGTAACAACAACTCTTGTGTGTTGGGAGACTCATGGGTTGTATCCCTTAGTGGACATCATGTTGGTTGTATCCACGTGTACAAGAGAAGATTGCCCTTGTGATGTGGATAATTCCAAAACAAGACATGATGATTAGATGATATCTCCCTAGTAAAAAGGGAGAGTTGGTGTTTATAGCTTTGTAAAATATCCTCACAATTCAGCCCAACAAAAGACATAATAAACAATTGTTTTTATATATTAAATGTGAACAAGTATAAATAAAGGGCACATCACTCCCAAGAAAAAGTGGAAAAATCACCCATCAAATTAAAAAAACAAAAAAAAATATGCATCAATTAATCCTGAAGTCATAAGAATGATAACTTTGATCTCGGGAGACTCTTGTGCTTGACTATATTTATTTGATCCTACTGCATATGTGGTTGATATTTTCAGTGTATGGTTATTCTAATGTATATGTTATCCCATAAGGTAGTAATCATCAATATCTGAAAATAATTAAAATAACTCAACACATGTGCGTTAGGAAAATATAAGGTAGTATCATTTTCAAGGAAGTGGGGCTGCAAATCTCCTCCGATGTATTTTGTTGAACCCCCTCCCAATACACCTTTCCCATTTAACAATCCCCTATTTTTAGTAGATATCCTAGGTATCCATTTTTGCATTAAATTTTTAATGACCCTTTTTACTTTTACCCTTATTATAATGAAATGGAAACTTTGGCACGATGAAATATGCAATCTTATTGAAAGAAAATATTTCAAGATGGGGAACAACCCCACATAGGTCAACTTCATATATAGTTGTTCTGAACGACATCACACTACATGAACACTTAATTGAGCTCACACCACCTCCACACATAGATCATGTACTTACACTAATATGGCTTCAAACATCTAGTCAAATTCACACCAACTTTAGAAATAGAATCCCAATTCATGATACACTATTCAAAATCTTAAATATATATTTATAATTCCTCCAATATCTCTATATTTTTAATATATTAAAAATATCCCTCAACACTTTATATAATAAGCAATATATTACTTTCGTTATTTAGAATATTAACTCACCCAATATGAACCCACTCACTATAATATTGACCGACCATGAACCCCGTTGCAATTCTCCAACACTAAGTCACCTCCCGTTGAGGACACATATAAAGAAGAATGTTATGAACGAAAGGTATTTACAAACAACTTTTAACTAATTCAACATTACAAAAATCACATTTATTTTTCTAAGAAACGAAATAGTACAATGTACTTAATAAAGAATAAACATAATATTAACAATTGGACAGGAAAGTTAAGTTTTCTTAATCCAGTGGGCTCTGGTTGGATCGGAAACCTTCGTGTGTGTTTTGAACACATGAATATAACAAGGAAATCATTAAAATCATTAAGTAATGTTTCAGGCTTATAATTAAAATCTGCTCACGAAAAATGTATAAAAAAGCATAGGCTTTTAAATCCCTGCATGGGAGAAGGCTCTTTATGAATGCAAGTAAAATTAACATAGTTATAAGTCAAGTGACCAGTGAATAATTATTATTTAATCATTTGTTTTGTAGAGATGGATGGTTGCTAAACAAATACTAAACATTAAGCTAATTACCAGATCCTTATAAATATCCATTTAAGACATAATATAAATATTAAACTAAAAAAATCATAATTTAATAAACAAAAACAAAAACTAATACTAAAACTTTAGTGAATACACTATAAAGGTGCAAAGTTTCTACTCAGATAATAAAGGCATACTCAAATAATGAAGGTGCAAAGGTTCTACTCACATGCAAAAGAGAAGCACAATATTATATGGAAAAACAATTTAAGACCAATTATATGTCAATCAACATATAACTACTATTAGAAGAAGAGGGGAGAAATTAATCTTACAAATAGGATCAACATATCTCAAACCAAACTAATCCTTCTCACGAACTACTATGCCTATCAATCATACTGTAATAATAAAATTTATCTCTTAAATCCAAAGCAGAAGACTCAAATGAAACAAAATCTCGTTGACCTTCCGCAAATCTACCGGCCAATGAACCAAATCAGGCGAAAGCCACTACAGAAAAACAAAAACTACAAATCCAAAAATAAAAAGGTTCAATATTTTTGAAATCTTTCCTTGGACAATAAAACGAGGAAAAATCAACTGTGTGGCAAACAAAACCTATTTTTATGACAGTTAAGAACACTAGAAAGATCTTATGGATGAGACCACGGATCAAATTTGAAGGGAAAGGTTATATTTCAATATAAAGAGTTAATATGTTAATAACCCTTAGTGATTGACAAGCTAAAAAATATATATTCTTTTTCATATGAAAATAAAAAATGATTCAAAATTTCATAACCAAAACATATTAATTGCAACAAAAAAAAATTAACTTATATCCAACAAAATATATTTTTTTTCATGAGAATGAAATATGGCTCATTTTAATAATATACTTCCTTTAATAATATGGAATACCTCTTCAAAGTTTACTAAATCTTTCAAAAACACACATTTATATAAAACAAATTCATTTCATATTACTGTACAATTACTATAAATATATATGAAACAATGCTAAAATTATTGTGAAAGAAATCCAAATTTATTGTGTAAATTTTATTAACATAATTTTATGTTATCAATTTATTTGTCTATAATTTATGCACTTTCATTTTATGCATTAATAACCACAACAAGAGTAAAAAAAAACATTTGATAGAAATATTATAAATTGATAAAAATATCTATTCAAATACAAATCTATATAAATATAAACAAAGACAAATTAATAAAAAAAATTACAAAACATT